>CM065722.1:31135094-31152594 GCA_033310375.1 Conus canariensis | reverse complement strand
ACTCAGGTTCGTAAAACAAATCATCCATATTAGATTCCCTACGTCATAGCAAAACGGAATGGAGCAAGACTGAGAAATGTGCCAGTCTAGCCAGCAGCTACTGGGAGGCTGGCGTCTAAGCCAAAGTCCTCGCCATAAAACTTGGAGCAAGGACGTTTCTTGGCTCATCTCATGAAACAACTGTCGATTTCTGGTAAAAAGAGAACCAGAACGCCAACGTCCATTGCAGAGGCAGCTGAAAAAAGTTGGAGCGGAATCTGATCGAGGAAGAAAAAGAACAGTTTTCGCTGACTTAAGTTTCCCAGCTTAGAACAGATGTCCGACAGCAAAATAAATAAGACATTTCGTTTAAATCCAGCAGCACTAGAAAGACAAACCTGGCAGTAGAAGTGCATCTAGGCGTCATAACCTGGATGCGACCCGGCCTCCTTAGAGTGTAAGGACTTCAGGGCCGAAACACTCGTCTTGAGGGGAGGAGGGGGGTGGGTGCTTCTTCTCTGAAGACTTGTACTGTTTAGCTGCCCTCAGAGCTTCTTCTTACCGTCAGCTGGCGACTTATTGGGTGGTGGTGTCCTGCGAGTGTGGGATCAGAACATTGAACCGTGCCTTAGTCACTCAGCAACGTCAAGAATTCTATTCTGATGTGATGCCTCATGACGACTTGACGTTGACTGCTCCCTGTGGATGTGGGTGTGAATGTGTGCTGTTTTCCGTGATAATATTCCCTGCCGCTCTTTCGGAATTTTTTTTCCGAAAGAGCGGCAGGAATATTACCACTGAGAGGTCATCGAAGATTAGATGTCAATAAAATTTGAAGAAAAAGAAAGAAAGAAAGAAAAGAAAAGAATTCACCAATAGACCGGACAACATTACATGAACTCTGAGTCCAAAACTGACGAACTGTCGAAAACGAGAAACCTTTCACAAACGAGTCAGACCGGTGTCCGAGATGGAACGCCATTTCTTTGTCTTTCTCATGAGTGGATTAAGCGCGCAAGGGCTGCGTCCTTTAGTGGGGCGCTATTTTCATGTGAGGTCTTTCTGGTACATACGAGTTTCCCATTTTCCCGGCCAAAGAAAGGGTTTCTTTTTTAACCCAAAGGGTACTATAAGAAACGAAGATATCATTGTCCTGGGGACACTTTGTCTGGTCTGTGAACCGAATGACTGACGAATAAGAATTACTAACAAGTCCAATATTTTTCTCATTCTTTTCTTTTTTTTTTTGTGGGATGTATTTTGTTTTGAACAGTAGTCTACTGTCCCCTTTGCCACCGAAAAAATCTCTCTCTCTCTCTCTCTCTCTCTCTCTCTCTCTCTCTCTCTCTCTCTCTCTCTCTCTCTCCCCAACCTATTTTTCAGTATGATTCAGAATCATGGGGACTACATAAAGCAGCTGTCCATTTTGATCCAGTTCACTTTTCTGTTTTCAAGAAATGTGTTTCAAGGAATGTGTCAGAGCACCTAACAACCTTCTCTATGAAAAAAAAAAAAACGTATTCATATGTGAATGCCGCTATTGGGTACATTTGTTACCAGACCATGTCATTGCAAACGGGACATCAAACAATTCTGCGTAAATCTTGTAGCATACTTTCTAACTTTGATGTTAAAGGGAAGGAAATCTAGGTGTCCAAGGGACTTCTTAGTTTCAATAGGGTTTTGGTTTAATTTGTTCTGTGTGCTCTGTGTTAGGCGATTTGGTGTCGTAAACAGCATTCATTTGGAGTTATGGGCCTTTATCGATTTCATCGTGGGAGCAAGAGTTGCCCTACTTGTTTGTTATTTACTGTTTACTGTTCCATGCCTCATTTCAGATTTCCTTGTAATAAGTTTCTCGCTAAAAGGTTAACGGATTGTAGGTGACTAATGTCGACAACCGTATTCAGACAAGCGGCAGATTTGAGATACAGACAACGATTAGCGCTAATCCTTGTTTAAAATCATATTTGGACCAAATTGTAGAACGTATTACAGCAAGATTAATATTAGGAACTTCAGATTTGATTCAAAACCTTGTTTGCATTGATTGGATTTCCCTATGGTGCTGACGAGTTGGAATAAAAAAAAAAACAAAGTTGATTTTGTTTTATATGGTCAAAAACTTACACATGTTTGTAAAATTTTCATAAAACTGAAATATTAGGTATCCGCTTCTCTTTGATATCAGTACCCCCAACAAAAAAACTATAACTGTCCGAAAATTTTCGTTTTTTGCTTGTATAAAGTTTTCATATTCAGGGAAACCGCAATACACTGGAATACAAACATTATGTGCATCCTATGTAATGCTTACTTGTTTACTGATTGTGGTCTGTATGTAGCATAATGCTCTCTCTCTCTCTCTCTCTCTCTCTCTCTCTCTCTCTCTCTCTCTCTCAGAGGAACTTAACAGTCTGGTATTGCCAAGAAATCAATCAAAATCTTCTCACACATGCACGCATGCGTGTGCACACGCATGCACGCCTTTTTGTCTCCGTATCAATTTTCTTCTTTCATTGTAAACAACCGATTCGGAGAATTAATCGGGTACAAAACTGCAAGCATGGAACACTTAATGGCGGACACATTCCCAATTTATGAGAAGAGAGCACGGAACAATTTAATCTATCACCAGGACAGACAATATTCTAGTCGTTCTTTGATGAAGAGGCTGGAGAAAAAGAAGGGGAACGTGTGGGGAGGGGAGGGGGAGGAGGCGGGCGGTGCGGACTGGAGAGCACGTAAGGATCGCGGAATAGAAGGGAGAAAGGGGCGGGGAGGGAGAACAGAGAGCAGAGACAGACAGACAGACACAGACAGAAAGACAGAGAGACAGTGTCAGAGAGACAGTGTCAGAGAGACAGGGACACAGAGACAGAGACGGTGAGAGACAAAGACAGACAGAGAGAAACTGAAACACATAGACAGAGACCGAGATAGAAGGCGAGACACACAAGCATAGACAGACAGACAAAAAAAAAGGCTGAGGTATGGGTCAGAAAAGAGAGATAAACCAAGACATAGCGCGAGACAATCAGGGGAAGACAGACGGACAAATACACAAACACTCAAGTAAGCAGAGCCACGGGGACACGATCAAGTAACTGTTCAAGCGGATCAATCATAAGACCATCCTATATATCAACGCGTGCAAATAAACGTTGATTCATTGAAGTACACACACACACACACACACACACACATACACACACACACACACACACACACACACGCACGCACGCACGCACGCACGCACGCACGCACGCACATGCACACACACACACACACCACACACACACACACACACACACACACACACACGCACGCACGCACGCACGCACGCACGCACGCACGCACACACGCACGCACGCACACACACACACACACACACACACACACACACACACAATACACATACACACCATTATACGCTGAAAACATGCCGACCATACTTTTTTTTTTTTTACGTGTCTCTGTCATATCCTGTATCTATGTGTACCATACCCTGTTTCCATGTCAAACAAAACCTGTATTCACATCGACCATGCCTTGATCCATGTTATACCCTTTATCCATGTCCACCAAATCTTGATCCATGGCCATCATACCCTCTCGCCATACCCACCATATCCTGTATCCTCATCATACCTGTATTAATGTTCAGAATGTCCTGTGTCTATGTCCACCGAACGCTGTACATCGGTCATATCCTGTATCCGTGTCATACTTTCTCTCTATGTCCACCATGCCCTGTATCCATCCCATATATTGCGTTGATGTCGACCGTATCGTATATCGTGTCATACCATATGTCCATATATTACCCTGTCGCAGTGTCCACCAACCCTTAATCCTTGTCCACAAAATCTGCGTCCATGTCTACCATTCGTGTATGAATATCCACCATACTCTTTTATCCATACCTAACAAATCTGTATCCATGTCCACCATACCCCGTATCCATGTCCACCATACCCCGTATCCATGTCCACCATACCCCGTATCCATGTCCACCATACCCCGTATCCATGTCCACCATACCCCGTATCCATGTCCACCATACCCCGTATCCATGTCCACCATACCCCGTATCCATGTGCATTATGCCCTGTATCCATGTCCACCATATCTATATCAATGTCCACCACAACCTGTAAACATATTCTTTATCTATATCTGACACATCTGTATCCATGTTCACCATACCCTGTATCCATGTCCACTATACCCTGTATCCATGTCCACCATGTCTTTATCAATGTCCATCATACCCTGTATCCAAGTCATCCCACGTGTCTGTTTCATGCATTGTATCCATGTCCAGTATACCCTGTATCGATGTCCACTATACCCTGTATCTATGTCATGCTCTGTATACATGTCACATCCTGTGTCCTTGTCCACCATTCCCTACATCTACATCATGTTCTGTATATGTCGACCATACCCCGTCTTTGCCATATCCCGTTTCCATATGCACCGCCATACCTTGTATCCATACCCTGCAAGCCTTATTGCCATGACCACTGTACAGGTAAGAAGAGGACCAGAACCCTGAGGGCAATGGCAGAGGCAGCCGAAAAGAGCTCCAGCTGGATCAGGTCGAGGAGGAACAAAAGTGAACTTCATACGTCTTAGATTTCCTAACTAAGAATAAGTGTCCCGTTACCAGTGGGGTAAGACATCCTTCTAAAAAGGAACGCCTTGAGACGCTCACCCATCCAAAAGTTGCAGGTTCGCATCCCGGCAGCGCCAGAAAAAAAAAGTCGGCAGTAGAAGACCTGCTGTCAAGTCCTCCCTACAGTTTCTTCACACTATTCATGCCCATCATACCTTCATCCATGTCCCCTGTACCCTGCATACATGACCACCACACCCTATGTCCATGTCCACCATACCTGTGTCCACGTCATGTCTATATGTATTCACACCATACTCCGCTTTAACTGTATCCACTTCATATCATGTATCCATGTCCGCTATACCCTGCATCCATATAAGACCCTATATATATACACATCGTCCATACCCTATGTCCATGTCATGCCCTGTATCCATGTCCACCATACCCTGTATCAATATCATAGTGTATATTCATGTCCACTATAACTATGTCGTACCCATTTCCATCAAGCCTGAATACATGTCCATCGTATACTCTATCCATGTTCACCACACCCTGTATCCATGTCAACCCTATCTTGTATCTTAGCCATATCCCGTATTTATGTCCATTATAACCTGCACCCATTCATAACCTGAATTCATACTCATTTACTATATCCATTTCCACCAAGCCCGGATCCATGTCTGTCATACTCTCCATCCATGTCGACCATACACAGCATCATGCCCACTCTACCCTGTATCTTAACCAACCTGTATCCATGTCCGCCTAATCCTGTATCTTAACCATATCCTCTATCCATGTCCACCATACCCTGTATTCATGTCCACCCTAATCCTGTATCTTAACCATAATCCTCTATCCATGTCCACCATACCCTGTATTCATGTCCACCCTAATCCTGTATCTAACCATAATCCTCTATCCATGTCCACCATACCCTGTATTCATGTCCCCTAATCCTGTATCTTAACCATAATCCTCTATCCATGTCCACCATACCCTGTATTCATGTCCACCCTAATCCTGTATCTTAACCATATCCTCTATCCATGTCCACCATACCCTGTATTCATGTCCACCCTAATCCTGTATCTTAACCATAATCCTCTATCCATGTCCACCATACCCTGTATTCATGTTCACCCTATCCTGTATCTTAACCATAATCCTCTATCCATGTCCACCATACCCTGTATTCATGTCCACCCTAATCCTGTATCTTAACCATAATCCTCTATCCATGTCCACCATACCCTGTATTCATGTTCACCCTATCCTGTATCTTAACCATAATCCTCTATCCATGTCCACCATACCCTGTATTCATGTCTACCCTACCCTGTATCTTAACCATATCCTCTATCCATGTCCACCATACCCTGTATATTAACCGTAACCTATATCCATATTCACCATACCCTGTATCTTAACCATAACCCGCATCCATGTCCACCATATCGTATATGCATGCCCGACATTCCTCCTATCCATGTCCACTATGCCATGTATTCTTGTTCACCATTCCCCCCGTAACCTTGTCCAAAGTTCCCCCACATCCATGTCCACCAAAGTCTGTATCCATGTCTATCATGCCCAGTATCCGTTCAACTAAAATCTGTATCCATGTCCACCATTCCAGAGAGAGAGAGAGAGGAGAGAGAGAGAGAGAGAGAGAGAGAGAGAGAGAGGAGAGAGAGAGAGAGAGAGAGAGAGAGAGAGAAAGCGAGAGGGAAAGAGACAGAGAGAGAGAAAGAGAGAGGGGGAGAGAAACAAACAGACAGACAGACAGAGATAGACAGAGAGGTGGGGGGGTGGGAGAATCTGAACGAAAACAAATACAGCATTTGAGTTGTTTTTGTTTTTTTTATTTCAGACAGATGGGAGACCAAAAGTAACACAGACAGATCTGTAGAAGTAGTTCTCCAGATTCAGCAATCCACAAAGAAAGAGACCCTTCGGACCGCCCATGTTCAGACAGACAAAGTAGTCAGCGTTCATGATTATCCAAACCAGCTGACACGCCATTAACCCATTCGTGCCTTCAGTCCTCTCGGATCGCTGTATCTTCTGCCGCCAGATGTGTTGGTGATCGTGTAAACGCATCCCTTCCTCTTCATTGATCGAACCACGCGAACGCCTGATCCATTTATTGTCTAGTTGTCATTATGTTTCGTGTTGAAGAATATGTGTGTGTGTGTGTGTGTGTGTGTGTGTGTGTGTGTGTGTGTGTGTGTGTGTGTGTGTGTGTGTGTGTGTGTGTGTGTGTGTCTGAGTGTGAGAAAGAGAGAAAGAGAAAGACGGACTGAGATAGAAATCAAGACAGGCAGAGAGAAAGACAGACAAGTAAAAAAAAAAAAAAGGGGGGGGGGAGAGAGAGAGAGAGAGAGAGAGAGGGACAGAGAGAGAGAGAGAGAGAGCAGAGACAGGGACAGACAGAGATAGAGATAGAGAGACTGGGAGATACATAGACAGAGATAGACAGACAGACCGTCAGACGGACAGATAGGCAGAGAAAGAAGATTAATCATCTAGTCGTAAAGCTCATTGAGATTTATTTGACATAATTATTCAAACCCTGAAAAGTGACCTTCTGAACAATGTACGAAAGAAAAGTCATGATGAATCATTTCACAGATATAAACAATGTAAAACTGACGTACTGAAACATGTAACGCTAGGGGGAAAAATCATGATTTATTTCCTCTATATAAACATTGTGAAAATTTACATTTTGAAAAAAGTGTGTTAAGAGTCATGATGACTTTTCACACATATAAACACTGCAAAAATAATATACTGATATAAAAGTTTTAGGAAACACTTTGTATTGTGTATAAAGAAAAGTCATGATGACTTCTTCACACATACAATAATAATATACAACAACTGTAAAAACAACGCACTGAAAAAGGTATTAGGAAATATATTGTAATGTGTGTTAAGAAAAGTCATGATGACTTCTTCACACATACAAACACGTAAAAAAAAAAATAATAATGACGCACTGGAAAAGGTATTAGGAAACATATCGCATTTTTTGCTCGCCGTACTCAGGAGACATGCAGATCGTGCGATTAAACGTCCCGTTAGCAAGGAGTATGTATGGAGTCACGGTAAGATACGTTCTTTCATGTTAAAGAATTGACAAATGGACTTCATCACAGTTGTTGGATGATTTTTAGTTATCAACTACTTGTCTTACACCACCATTGTTTAAATCTGAAATAAGAAATGTCATTGAAATGCATCATATATAATACATTCATCCAATAAGAGAAATTCGTTTCTCGGCTGGTTTTTGTTGTTGCTGTTGTTTGTCGTTTTTTATTTTTCAGTCTTGAGAGATTCTGTCTGCTCTCTGTATAGTTTTATGTCTCCTTATCTCCATCATTCAGTCATTAGAACTCGTTCGGAACACACTATGATGTCTTCATTTTGTGAAGTTAATCAGACATGGTTCTAATCTATGTTTGTTTTTTTTTGTTTTTTTTAATACTTTTTTTTATTTCTTTCCTCATTCTCTCTTCCATTCCACAGTTCCTTCTTTCTCTCATCTCCATTCTTTCATCAACATGATCTTTCTCTTTGCTGTACATTTCCGGATGCAAATTATCACATATTTTTTGTTGTTAATCATATTTGTACATGTCTGACAATATTGTAGTAAATAATCCGTGAAACTTATTAGAAACGAGTAATCTTTTTTTCGGTTTGAATGGATTTGAGTGAGAGTTCAATGTATGCCGAGGAAAGGTTGTTTTCTTTTTGTTGGATATACACACATGCACAAACAAACAAAATTCACTAAGCACAATCCTCTGAGTTCTTACAAACTACAAGCACATAAAGGCAAACAAACACACCCGCTCACTCCACTCACCCCCTCCCGTCCCTACCCATCCACACCCCCACTTTCTCTCTTCTTATGAATTAATAATACTTAAACAATATACATAATTATACAATTTATAATAATGAAGTAATGTTTTCTCCGTGTGGTACCATGCGATAGCTGTTGTATATAACGCATAACATAATTATGTTCACTGTAATGATCCTTCAAAATATAGATTTAAACAGACTTAAGCATTTCCCAGCTGAGTGTACACACCAGCACCGAAATCCCGTCCATCAGTGTCTTTATATTTCTTTAACAATCAAAAGAAAGTTAATTATATGTTCTTCAGCCCGCTACCAATATGACACCGCTACACCACAGCCGTGCCCCGCCGACCAACCAACAAGCCAACCTACCAGCTAAGTTGCCGATCGGCCTACGGGTCCCAGCCGCGGTATCGCCATGCCAGACAAGCAGCGGGCCACAGGCTACAACCACACTCAATGATATTTGAATACCTTATGAAATTACCCCACACATCCTGAACATATCCTGTCATGCACGTATTAAATCCAGGTATCTTATGATTTTGATTATCAATTTTCAAATAATACTTCATAATTGATCCAATTAGTGTTAAATTTTAGCAGATTCAGTTGTACAGTTGCTATGTATTTTTCAAGATTATATTGTAGCGACTACATCGGCTTCCACGAAGCACAGTTCGTTCATGTTTGTTTTGAGAGTTATCTTTCTTTTTCTGTTGTTAAGGAACGGAGAGTTCCTGCGCTTGTTGTTGTGGTTAACGACTGATGAGTCTTAGTTTTCTTGGTTGGCCCATACAGCCATTCTAGAGTTATTAAAAACTCAGAAACTGTACTCAAGGTCTTTGAGTTTTTGTGTGTTATTTTATTAACCACTAAATTGGTGACCCCTGACGCTGAACAACGCAAATATGGCTGAAGAAATCCTAACGAACTTTGCCACTCAACTGGAAGCTTTCAACGCTCAAACCAGCCAGGTCAATACAGTGTCTGTCAAACTTCCAGAATTTTGGATAAAGTCGCCAGAGGTGTGGATTGCTAGGGTTGAAGCACAGTTTGGAACCAAAGGCATTACCCAAGACCAGACGAAATATGACTACGTTGTCAGTGCGCTGGACATCAACACAGCCGAAGAAGTTCAATCCATTCTCACCAACCCACCAGCTGAGAACAAATACAACACTCTGAAGAAGTCTCTGATCAAGACGTTTGGCAAATCTCAAGCCCAAAAAGATGCAGAACTTCTAAATCTTAATGGACTTGGTGACAAACGCCCAACTGCTCTCTTGCGCAAGATCAACTCCCTTAATGATGATCCACAAACACTCAAACGTGCGCTGTTCAAGGCACATCATGCTCGGGAAACGCCAGTGCCAGCCGTTGAACGTGTCAACGGCTGGCGTTTTTGATTCGAACACGTTTTCAGTTTATGACCGACACTCTGGCCAATCTTTCTTGATTGACGCTGGGGCTGACGTGTCAGTTTTTCCAGCCTCTCCACAGGATCGCAAGAACGATTCGCCTTCCATTCCACTCTCTGCTGCAAATGGAACGTCCATCAAGACCTGGGGTACACGCAACATCTCCTTGAAGATCACGCCCACACATGTGTACACACACAAGTTTTATCTCGCTGATGTTATCCGCCCCATTCTGGGTGCTGATTTTTTCATTGCTCATAACCTTGTCATCGACCTTAAGGGCAAGCGTCTCCTGTCTTTTGATAAGACTTCTACTTTCCTTAACCGCACTGGGTCTCCCATGACTCTTGCAGGTTTGTCGCTTCATCCACATAATGAGTACTCTGACCTTCTCTATCAATTTCCAGAGCTACTCACTCCACGTTTTGACTCCACTGTCAATAAACATGGCGTAGAACATCACATTGAGTTTAAGGAACGAAGAGTTCCTGCGCTTGTTGTTGTGGTTAACGACTGATGAGTCTTAGTTTTCTTGGTTGGCCCATACAGCCATTCTAGAGTTATTAAAAACTCAGAAACTGTACTCAAGGTCTTTGAGTTTTTGTGTGTTATTTTATTAAATTCCTTGGGATGATGAACTACTACCATCGCTTTATACCACACGTAGCTGGAATTTTAGCCCCACTCCACGCGCAGGCAAGTGGTAAAGGACAAACTATTCAGTGGTCTGAGACTTGTCAAGCTGCGTTTGAAAAAGCCAAAGAAGCTCTGAAAGAAGCTGTCCTTCTTCATCACCCCCATCCAGATGCACCCACTAGTCTCACAGTCGATGCTTCAAACTCAGCTTTGGGCGCCCAGCTTGAGCAGAAACATGGGCAGTCCTGGGTACCTCTTGCTTTCTTCTCCAGAAAACTTTCAGAATCAGAGAAGAAATACAGTACCTTTGATCGTGAACTGTTGGCAGCCTACAGTGCGACCAAACATTTCAGACACTTTCTGGAGGGACGATCTTTTATCCTGTACACTGACCACAAGCCACTTGTGTCTGCATTCCAGAGTCAAGCTGAACGCTCTCCTCGACAAACGAGACATTTTTCTTACATCGCAGAATTCACCTCTGACATACAGTACATCAAAGGCAAGTTCAATTTGGTGGCTGATACCTTTTCACGCATCAGCATCAACTCCACCTCTGAGTCTGAGGAACAGTTTTGCTTCTCTTTCGGCAGTTTTGATCAACTTGCTCAAGACCAAGTGCAGTCCGGTGAAATGGATGCCTATCGCACGGCAGCCACAGGCCTCAAACTTCAAGACATTCAGTTTAGTACATCAACTTTACTATGCGATACATCCACCGGTGTCACACGCCCAGTTTTGCCCAAATCCTGGACCCGTCCTGTGTTTGAGCAAATTCACGGACTCTCACATGCAGGTGCACGCCCCACGCAACAAGCCATTGTCCAGCGCTTCGTGTGGCATGGTATGAAACGTGACATCCGAAAATGGTGCTAAGAGTGTCACCCCTGCCAGTCCTCCAAGATTCATCGACACACACGGGCACCCCTGGTAGAACGTCCACCTCCAACTGCCAGGTTCTGCAGCCTTCATGTGGATCTTGTTGGACCTCTGCCAACGAGTCAGGGCATGACCTACTTGTTCACGATAATTGACCGTTTCACCAGGTGGCCAGAAGCAATTCCCCTTCCGGATGCCCATGCTTCTACCTGTGCGGCAGCACTTGTACAACACTGGATTGCCAGATTTGGTGTTCCTGAGGACATTACCTCTGATCGAGGCAGACAATTCACCTCGTTACTCTGGGCTGAGTGCAACAAACTCTTGGGCATTGAAGTTCACACAACCACAGCTTACCATCCACAGGCGAACGGCATGGTTGAACGCTTCCACCGCCAGCTGAAAGCAGCACTCAAGGCACGTACCACCACCCCTGACTGGTTTGCAGAACTGCCTTTGGTCCTTCTAGGGATACGTTCTTCTTGGAGGGTGGACCCTGAATGTTCTCCTGCTGAACTTGTCTATGGTTCAACACTTCGTCTACCAGGTGAATTTCTACAGCCGTCAGACGCAAAGACCATGGAACCAGACTCAACATTTCTCAAACATCTACAACAAACCATGCGCACTGTGCTACCACCAACACCAACGTATCATGGAACACAGCCTGTCTATGTTCCATCAAATCTGGCCTCCACTGGGTTCGTTTATGTCAGAAACGATGCCCACCGACAGCCACTACAACGACCTTATGATGGCCCTTATCGCATCATAGACACCAATGACAAGTTTTACACCCTTGACATCAAGGGCCGTTCAGAGACGGTGTCTGTGGACCGCCTGAAAACCGCTTTTGCCTCTTACCACTTCAGAGCACAAGCCTGTGGTTTCCCCTGGTGCTCACGCACCACCTGTGGTTTCTCCTGGCGCTCAGGTTCCATCATCATCATCAAAGACAACCTCTGGCTCCGCAGCACAGTCTGCACAACCATATGTTTACTCACCATTATCTCCTACCAAAGTTAGAACTAGTTCTGGTCGCGTTTCGCGCCTGCCATCCAAATTTCGATGACTTTTATTTCAGTCTTGTTGTTCTCAAGTTTTCGCTTCGTAGTTCTCCGCTGGGGAGGGAGTAGTGTAACGACTACATCGGCTTCCACGAAGCACAGTTCGTTCATGTTTGTTTTGAGAGTTATCTTTCTTTTTCTGTTGTTAAGGAACGGAGAGTTCCTGCGCCTGTTGTTGTGGTTAACGACTGATGAGTCTTAGTTTTCTTGGTTGGCCCATACAGCCATTCTAGAGTTATTAAAAACTCAGAAACTGTACTCAAGGTCTTTGAGTTTTTGTGTGTTATTTTATTAACCACTAAAATATCTTCTCTTTAGTATTTTTAGAAATACTGTTATTGAAGGCTTACATTTGTTTATTTTACAGCTAAAAATGTAGTGTTTGGCTATCAGAATTATAAGATCGAATGTAGTATCAGTTGTGGAATTGTCATCTGCTCCAAATATTATTGTGTTTTCAGTCAGAGACAGATTATTCGCTATTAAACACTTTCCTTTTATTAATTCTTGCAATGAATTCCAGAAATCATTGACGTGTATGCATCTCCAGAACATATGTTCAATGCTGTCTTTTTCCTCTTCACAGAAACTACAGTTATAACTTTTCACTATTCCCATTTCTTTCAGAGCTACATTAGTTGCAATTATTCGATGCACTATTCTCATTTGCATCCATTTTAGCTTAATATCCTTAATTTGATGAATTTTTCTAAAGCATTTCTTCCAAGGTATCTGTCTATTCAGCTTCTCCGTCCATTTTGCACAACAGTTTGGTTCCCAGTTATCTTTTACTATAATTCTGTAATAAGTTTTGGAACCTTTATCTACAGAATATATTATCTTTAGTGCTGTGTTGACTTCTGCTTCAATGTTATCTTTTATCTCATTCTCAAATCCTTGTTCTCTGATGTATCGTTTAATGGATAATATACATCCACCATAAGATAGGAAATCTATTTCAATGTTATACTTTGTTCTGAATTCCTCATGGGATAGTGAATCTCCATTTGCTTTAAACAAATCAGATACTCGAAATACATTTCTATTGTTCCAGTTTTTGTGTTTTATTAGTTTATTTCCTATTTTAAAATGTTCATTGTAAAGGATTGGTTCTGCAAGTAGTTCTCTAGCATTTTCTGGTTTTATTTTATAATAGAACTGCTTATACGACATGAATACATGTTTCCAGAAAACATTGTCTTGAGTGGTAATGCACAGATGATTTGGAGAGTACTTCTCAATGTTCTCAATAATTGGGTACGAAAAAATCAACATATCTCTCCATCTGTGTGTTGTTTGTCTCAGCCTTTTATCCATGTTAATTTTAAAGCAGTGATGAGAGCATTTATGTCAGGTAGATTCAACCCACCATCCTGTACATCTTTAATAACTGTTTTTCGACTAATTCTGTCTTGTTTTTTATTCCATACAAACCAGTAACATAAGTCTTGTAATTCTTTAACAAATGTGTCAGGTGGATTTGGAAGCATCAACCACAGGTAAGTCAGTTTTGACATAATTAATTATTTTAAGACAGCAATTCTTCCTAAAGGGGTAATGATTCTCTTTAGCCAAATTTTAAATAGTGCCTTCACTTCTATCATTCTATCTTTGTAGTTTCTTTTTTCCATGTGTGTTAAGTCCTGAGTAAACCAAATTCCTAATATTTTGAATTCTTTTGGATTCCAGATCATCTTTAAATGTTGCATATATCTTATTTCACTATGCTTTTGTCTTCCAAGCCAAATTACTTGTGTTTTCTCTTTGTTTAAGAATAAACCTGATGTTTTCCCAAACCTATCGAGAATCTCGATAGATTTTTCAAATGATTCCTTATTCCCTCTGTTCATCAGTTGAGTGTCGTCGGCAAATTGTGATATTTTGTGTTCTTTCTCCCCGATTTGTATACCTTCAATACTATTTTCTTCTTTGATCATTACAGATAATATTTCTGCACATAATACGAAGATATATGGTGAAACTGGATCTCCTTGCCTACAACCCCTTTCTATTGAGAACCATGATGATGTTTGGCCATTTACGATAACAGTAGACTTAATGTTTTTGTAGAATACTTCTATCCATTTACATATATCTTTACCTAAACCTACAGCCTCTAGCACTTTGTGCATAAAATCCCAATCTAACGAGTCGAACGCCTTTTCGAAGTCTAAATTAATTAGCATCCCTGGGATATTTTTTATGTTGAGATGGTGTATTATGTCATAAATTAACCTAATGTTACTACCTATGTATCTATTTGGGACAAATCCTGTCTGGTCTTCACTAATCAGTGATGGAAGGACCTTTTTAATTCTGTTAGCAATACAAGTGGAGCCAATTTTGTATATAAGGTTTAAAAGTGAAATAGGTCTCCAGTTTTTTACATATTCTTTTGGTTTTCCTTCTTTGGGTATACAGATTATAATACCTTCTTTCTGGGTGTTTGATAGTTCGCCTTCTCTGAAACTTTCATTTAGAGCTCGGGTTACAAACACGCCGATTTGTTTCCAAAAACATTTGAAAAACCCAGCTCCAAACCCATCCGATCCAGGGCTTTTTCCGTTCTTCATATTTTTCAATGCAATCCCTGCTTCTTCTATTGTTATTTCACCTTGTAATCATTTAGTCTGTTCTTCTGTTAGTTTCGGTATCTTATTCACCAAATCTTCAATATTGCATTTCACAGTTGATCTTTTTCGGTATAGATCCTCATAAAAATGTTTTACTGTAACTTTTATGTCTTCTGGTTTGTCCAGTATATTACCTTGTCCATCCAGTAGTTTTACCATTTGTTTGCTAATAAAGTTACGCTTTTCTAAACTGCAGAAATATTTACTAACCTTTTCCCCATCTGCAACCCATCTTGCTTTTGATCTTAGTAGTACACCATTCATAACCTTTTCTCTTAGTGATATCAGTTCTCTATTACTCTCTTCAATTGTCTTCAAATCCTCCTCTGATTTAAGTTCTTTACTCTCAATATCTTTAACAGTTTGCATAAGGCTGTTTTCTTTACATTGTGATTCTCTTTTTTTAATTGTGGCATACTGGATGGATTTTTCTCTTATCTTCATTAGTAAGAAGTCAAGAAAGACCCGATCAGACACTGTTAGTTTAGGGTCCGAGCTGTTCGACTGGTTTTCATCTTGGCTATTGTTAGCATTAATATCATTCCCCTCATCTTTATCTGTGTATTCCTTTGTTATTTCTTCTATTAGATTATTTATTCCGTCTACATATTCTTTATCTTTTAGTAGAGATGTATTAAATTTCCAAAGAGTTTTGTGTTTAATCTTCTTTCCGAATTGAAGCTTTAGTGTAATCAGTGAATGGTCAGATCTATAGCCAGGTAAAATGTCAGCATCTTCAAAATACCAAATTAAATATTCTGACAGAAGGAAGAAGTCTAGCCTACTTTGTTGCAAGGGGGTAGGTCTACGCCATGTGTATCTCCTACAATCCGGGTTGTTTTCTCTCCATATATCTGCTAATGAAAAATCTTGTATCATATCCTCAACTGCTTTTTTAGCTTTTGGGTTATTTATGTGTTTATAATTGTAACAATCAATTTCCTGTTCTAGTACCATATTAAAATCCCCCACCACAATAACGTTGTTATTTTTGTACGTTTTAATCTTATTTGTGAGTTCCTCATAGAATGCTTGGTCGTCTTTGTTTGGTCCATAAACACTTACTAGCAACAGTTCCTTTTCATTTGTTGTAAATGATATGATGATAAAGTTACCCTGCATATCTGTCTCCACCTTATTTATTTTGAATTCGAAATTATTGTAAAATAGTATTGCTACTCCTCGAGCATTAGATCTGTATGAGGAGAAAAAGCAGTCATACCCCCATTCCGCTTTAATACACTTTTCCGTATCTTTTTCAAAATGAGTATCTTGTAGGCAATATATAGAGTATTGTTTTTTTCTTAAATAATGAAATATATCTCTTCTTCTCTGATAATTCCCTAGACCTTGACAGTTTAATGATGAAATTGTTAACATGTTTGCCTTGTTACCTACTGAATCCATGGTGTTTTCCTTGTAGTCAAAAACATTAAATAAAAAACCATCATGTGCCACAAGAGGAATAAAAGCAACAAACAGGAATCCAGTTCAATGTCACAAGGGCCAGGCAAAAAGGAGTATACTTTACAACAGCATGCATTTAAACAATCATCGTAATCATGGCTTGCGTAATTACCCCGATGTGAATTAATACCGTCCATTTGGCTATGAGCTATACCTGCTATCTTTGTACCAGACAACATTCTTTGCGAGATGTCGATATTGCTAATGTATGTACCGACACGGGCTGTATACGTATAACATAAGAAACAAAACGTGGAGAAAGTCTGAAATAAACCAATGATAACAGTAAGAATTATAATGTTAAAAGTGTGCTCAGCACTTGAAGTCTGCACTTGAACGCCGTTCGTTGCCATTCAAGTCTTGAAAATTCACATTCAAATATATACAATGTTCTATATTATGTGCCAAAACGGGCCAAAACAGGGAAAAAAATCAACCAAAAAACATAAGAAAACACACACACACACACACACACACACACACACACACACACACACACACACACACACACACACACAAAAGCAAACCCGCAAACCGCGAGCATAAAAAAGTACAGCATACAAAAAGCAACATTAGATTTATCGAACTGGAAGCCCTTCCCCTTTCTCTGAATGAACATCATCAAAACATCAAACATCATCAAATTCATGCCGCATCCTTCCCCTCCCCCACGCACCCCCCCCCCCCCCCCCACCCGCTCGTCTGCAATACACCCCCCTCCACCACCACCACACCGCCCACCACCTCCTCTTCTCTAAACATCCACAAACTGGAGCAAAAAAATCTGCCAGGCGAAAACTACACCTGTTTGATAGGTCCGTATACTGAGAATACATCAATCAGTTTAGAGAATCTGCGCAGATAACGCAAACTACTGCCGATGATAATCATGATAGCAGCGAA
>CM065722.1:31127594-31130094 GCA_033310375.1 Conus canariensis | reverse complement strand
TTTGCTTTCCCTGGCTATTGAAAACACACACACACACACACACACACACACACACACACACACACACACACACACACACACACGCACACACACACACACACACACACACACACACACACACACACACACACATGCGCGCGCGCCCGCAATCACACACACACGCGCGCACACGCGCGCACACACAATTATCTTTTCTCGGTCACGCGCCGTGACCATCTATACTGTATTCATTTTCTCCCGCTTGATAGTACAGTAATCGCAACCATTATTCTGAGGATTTCGTAACAACAACAAGCTATTCCATCTAATATGACCATGTGGGCCAACTGGTTACATAAGCTTTTCTGAAGTTTTAAAAGGAACCAATACCGAGATGATATATCATATTGCCAAATTGTAAGTCGATAGTTCGAACCCCTTCAAGTAAACAAAAACAGTAATAGTGTAGGATGGTTGCAGAAAAGATCCTTTTTTTTTGGGGGGGGGGGGGGGGGGGAGGCCAGAGCCTTTAAAGGAAACACCAAATAGAGCTCTCGACACAAGCATGAACTATGAATTCTACCAGCGACGCCTCCTCCCTCCCCTCCCTTTCTGGGAAAATAAGATGGACGACACCTCCATCAGTTCCTCATCACCTCCTTTCACCACCAGGAACGAACACAGCCGTGACAGAAAGAAAAGAAACTTCAGCAATAGCCATGCTCGGAGAACATCACCGATGGATCAGCCACAGTCTCAGAATAACTCCTGCTCAGAGTAGGAAAGCAGATTCGCTTCCCAGCTGGGAAACGGCAGGCGAAATCATTACCAACAGGGCTCCACTGTGCAAACTTCAGAGCTATGATGAATGCCGCGATCCCTTCTTCAAATGCCTTAGAACTCTGCACAGACCCTGATGCCAGATCGTCTTCCTAACTGTTTCTACGTCTTTTGACTGCGGGGCGTACTACCTCATCTGCAGAAACCAGTGCAAACATCACGTGCACTAGTGTGCACTACAGTGGTCCCCTCCAACTGCTGTCCCAGGGAACGAATAGAAAATCAAAATAGAACTGTTAAGCGCAGGGGGCGAACAGAAAACAAACAGAGTCAGACTCAGAGAGATGAAGACTATCAGTTAAGTCTCAGTACATGCACCACAGACACAGGATAGCTACCATCAGGCAGGAACGGTCTCTTTTCTGCCAGCAATACGGCTCAGCTGCCTGAATTTCTACTTGCACAAACGCTGCTGCACTTTCTCCGTGGAAGAGCAGACCAGACGAAGGGGTACATTCTCCAGGACGTTGTAGACCCTTCCAGGAACTGAGCGAGGAGACGTGGCCGCTGCCCGCCACAGTAGGCTACAAGTGAAGCTGTGCGGGTCTTCGAAGGTTCTGAGAAGGACAATCCCCATTTCGTCCTGAGGTCCGATCTTCAAGAGTGACAACTTTAGAAGAAGAAGAAGAAGATGAGGAGGAGGAGGAGGAGGAGGAGGGGGAGGAGGAGGAGGAAGAAGAAGAAGAAGAAGAAGAAGAAGAAGAAGAAGAAGAAGAAGATGACGAAGAAGAAGAAGAGGCAAGGATTATTTTACTGTGCCTGGGTCTGTTTGTCTGCACTCAGTATACCCACACGACGCAACACAAAATAATGCAATATCAAAATTATGACACTCACAACACAACGTAACATAACATGCAGCAACACAACAGTAGAACACAACACACTGCAATACAAGACAGCACAGCATGAACAGACAGCAACAGAGGCAATGTGACACATGTCCATGGGAACGTTCCCGTGCAGGTTCTGTCGTCTCACATCCAGTGGCCGTACCGCATACGGCAGTTGCTTGATGGGGAGGAGGGGGGGGGGGGGTTGCCGGTGGGTTCCGCAGTCATGAAATAGGGGCTGGCACTTCTTTGGGTCCTACCCACACCTCCGTGGAGATTCTGTCGTGTCACATTCAGTGGCCATTACACAATGGCATCTGCCAGGGAGCAGTTATTTCACTTAATGGAATGCTCTGTTCGTGCCTGCACTTTAACGAACACAGCGCAGGCTTCCAAGGGTGCTCCAGGATTCCTCCCGGCTGGCTGGTTCGGCAGTTGAGGACAACACTTCTCTGGGTTCCACCCGCACCTTCGCGTGTGTCTTTTCCTCGTCTACCCATTAGCGGACTCTGGTGAAGGGCCCTGTGAGGCTGAGGAAATACCTACTGACCACAGGGAAAGCCCTGTTGACAGTGGGAAAAACTGTGACCTGGGATTCTCTTTAGAGGGAACGTAAGACCTCATGGCGAAAGTTTGGCCATGTCTGGAGTTGTACCGTCTTCACCTGTCAGCGGAACAGCAACGAGTGAGGCTGTGGGATGCACACGGCAGTTGCTTGACGGGTTTTGTGTGTGTGTGTGTGTGGGGGGGGGGGGGGCGGGTTCTGTGGGCTCTACAGTCGTTAAAGAGGGGCTGGTAGAACAACACAGTGTAACTCAGAGCGCTGGAATACGACGCTGTATAACACG
>CM065722.1:31120094-31122594 GCA_033310375.1 Conus canariensis | reverse complement strand
CTATGGCTAATGGTTCAGTTATCTGCAAATTAAATGCACACATACATTTTTCATTCATCAAAACCACCAGCGTTTCCCAAAAACGTTGTATGACCGTACAATACCAAAACATATGTGTAATACTGTCCTTAACAGAGGTACAGAAAGTACAAACATCGCTGTTCAATACACCCATTTTTTTCAGCACAACATTAGTACCAAGACATCTGTGACATCTTTCCTTCTTTGTTTCCTTTTTCTTTTCTTTCTGTCAATTCTGAATGGTGAGGGGGGGGGGGGGGGGGGGGTCCAGAAAATCAGGAAACTCCCTCTGGAACTGCCTGTTTAGTGCATTGTTTCATATTTATCGACCTCACTCACCACGGAAAGGATGTGAAGGCAACTGATCTCAATCATGGACACCTCTTTCATTTTTCTCAACCTGACATATGTGAGATTGGTTGATCCATGAAGGGTTTTTGCAGGCATGACTGATCAAAAGTAATTAGTATTCACTTGTTCACAGGTTGTTGCTAGTAGAAAGAGCGTAGACTGTTAGATTTTTCATGAAATATTGTACATTGGTCATCAAAGTGTATTTCTGGAGAGAGAGGGGGGGAGAGAGGAGAGAGAAGAATTCCATTCATATCCAAAGGAATGTATACATTGCGTACAACAAAATGGTAGATTTCTGCCAGTTGTACCTTAACAATAGCTTGATGCTATTTAGTAGCATTACTTAAGTATTTGTAGCCTTTGTGTCGGCTGCTGCTGGTGTGTAGTAAGCTGACAGTTCATACTGGATAGATCCTGTCAAAGTCTGTTTTTCTCTTGTAGTGCAACTAGTATGGATGTGTCCATTCTGTGTTTGCAGTAGTAGTACAAACATTGAAATACTGAAAATCATGACCATCGTTGTTATCATCGGTGTATGATATTCGTGGGCTTACACTTACATCCGTTTATCTCTACCAGGAAGAAGAAGTGAACGTGATAAGTCTGTTGGACAGAAGAACCAATCATGTTGATTGATGATTCGTCAGTTGGGTGTGTGACTGAAGATGATTCTTGCTTCTGACAAACTCGCTTATCACATACACTTATCCCAAGGACCTGCATGTCAAGAAGTCACTTACACTGCTCAGCTCCTTGATTGATACAAAAAGTACACCACAGTCTCGTGAAAAGGTACACCTGTTTAGTATACTGTATATATTACCATCACTACAGAAATTCACACAGGTGAAATGGAGAGAGGAAGGTAGGAAGTCAGAGAACCAGCTGGGAGAAAAAACTGGAATGTGCCTGTGGATGTAAATGATTCTTTCAGTAGAATACTACGCTTAACCATGTAAGTGAACACTACAGTAACTTAGGAAGGGGAGGGGGAGGAGAGACAGGAAAGAGGGGTGGTGGGGGGGGGGGAGGGAGGAGTAGGGGGAGGGGCTGCATTTGTTAGTGGGTGGAGGGAAGGTGAGGGTCAGAATATTCAGGATAATTTCATTAGGTATTATTTTGGTAAAGTGTGAAAACAACTATCATCATTGCAATGACACAAATGGAACAGCTAGACAAAATAGATTTAAAAGAAAACGAAAGTCTAATTTTCAGATGTTGCAAGCTTAGCATTATGCAATGTATATATATATATATAGGTCAAATTTATTCATCACAGGTCATAAACATAAAAACAACTCTTGCGTGCAGAAAGGTATGTTTGGTTGAAGGTATCCTCTTGACTGGAAGAAAAATGAAGTTTGCTCTTTCTTCCCCCCTTTAACCCCTCTCTTAAATGTGCTGTATCACATGATATTCGGAAACCTTCACTGATAAAACCACATTAATCAGGGGGTTAACTTTGTCAAACTCTCAGGCAAGGCAGCATTACCAAAAAAACAAAAACAAAAAAGGCAAAATACACAAAGGCACACCAAAACAAAATACAGAATAATGTTCCTCATACTAATACATAAGACAGGTATGTTACAAACAACAGACACCAAGAGTGCCTAAAATACTACAGATCACAGTTAGCATGGAGAGGACCATGTATGAAGGAGGAGTGGGACGATTGGGACAGTTGAAAAACAGTTGAAAAACGGAGGAAGAGAGAGAGAGAGGAGTAGTAGTAGTAGTTGATGGGAGAAGCGAAAGACCTGCACTGAATCTGTGTGCTGCTGTTTGTTCAGATCATTGACCTATCCTGGCTCAGCACCACTTAGTGTCTGATGCCTGCAACAGGTTCTGTGAATGAGCACACAGTCTCTTTTTTAAACAAAGAAATAAGATAGGAATTCACAGTTTAAGGGGGGAGGGGGGGGGTTATGGGGGGGGAGGATGTGTGGGTGCTTTCTCAAAAAGTGCTACTGATAATATTTTTATTGTCACTGTAATTGGGAGGGTGTACTTGATGAAAATCTGATTTAATGTGTTCATAGTATGTTAACTTTTTGTGTGTTACAGTTTTTTTTAGTTTTGTCAACAAGGTGTATCTTACAATTTTTTTAATCATAATGGGAAT
>CM065722.1:31007594-31110094 GCA_033310375.1 Conus canariensis | reverse complement strand
GGTGATAATCTGCTCTGTCTCAGACTAATTCCCACAGAGTGATCAGTACTGAATGCTATGTCATAATTACCCACTTGTCGAATGCCGTTCTGTTTTCAGTGCTTTTGCTTATGAACAGGAAGGAGGGGGAGATTAACAGTGTCCAGTCAGAAAACTGTATCTAACAACTCACTATAACAATAACTTTGTTGTGTTTTTTTACTTACCTAGTACCTGCCTAGACAGATGCCAAAGTAACAAACAGGCAGGGAACTCACCTGCCCTCGGAATATGCAACGCTGGAGATGACAATCATGTCTCACACCTCAAGTGACCAGGTAGCAAAAGGTCTAATACTGTGTCATGTCCAACCAGCATAGACTGTCAGGTAGCAGTTACTCCCCCTTGGGCAAGCAGACTCTCCTTCTTAGGGTGGCTAGGAGATTTGCTGAAAAAAAGAAAAAGAAAATGTGTTGGTAAATATAGGGAATGGAATCATCAGCCATTAAGACCATGTTAGAGATGGAAGATCATTCCTGAACTTAAAAAAAGAGCCATGAAATTCCAGAAAAGGAAAAAAGAGAGAGTAAGACTCGGCAACAGCTGTTCCATTCAGAGTTCAGTGCCTCTTAATATATGGATAATGCGCCTCTGAAGAATCACCTGCTGACTGTCGCATAATTGCACCTCATCCTCCTACCAGCGCAATATGTGTTACCCCAGTATTCTGCCAGACTGTTGTGCTGACAGTAATGCCTTCAGTTAATCATGGCTGGGTTGTTGTTGCTGTTGTTGTTGTTGTTTTTCATACACTCTCCGTGGGAGTTGCTATCTGCTGAATGCTTAAAGCCTGTCTGGTCACCATCCTGATCTTGAGACAGATTGATTGGTTTGGATGGGGTAGGTGAAGGAAGGGGGGGGGTTGCCAGCTTTCCTCGAGCTAGCTTTACAGAAGTGTAAACAGCCAAGGAGGACCTGACACTGTCCATACAAAGTACTTTGTGAGTGAACATGCCGTACAGTTGACCCACTTCCCGTCTGTGCTTCATGGGCTAGAGAGGATGACGGATGTGGGGTCATAGTCAAGGGTAACTGACCAGGATGGTAAAGCAACAAAGGCAGGACAAAAACAAAACGTAACAGAGCCATCCCTGTGACAGTTTCAGTTCCTTTATGGCCCACATGATCAAAGTTCAGACTGCCAGAGAAATGGGGAGATAATGATATATGTCCTGTTTGGTTTAAGCTTTCTTTGTGTGTCAAATTCACATGGATGCCGAGTGGGTCTGTGCTGCTTGGTCACAGAAAGAACTTTGTCAATCATCCACACCAATGAGAGTGTTATTAAAGAGAAACTGGCCATCAAGGAGAAATTTAGGATAAAGCAGCTGTCTAGAGGTTCTAATTCTTCAGATGAACGATACCACATGACCAAAGATAAAGACCATTAAGTAGATATTTTCAAAGCAAAAAATCAAGATTAGTTCATTCCAGAAGGGCAAAAATGGAAAAGAAAATTTCATGACATCAAGACAATCTTCCACTTGAAATCAGAAAGTCTTAGGATAAAAAAAATATTGCCCAACTAAACCTTCTCCAATAAGAGGCGTAAATCTTCCCGGCTTAGGTGTTGCAATGCAAAGGAAGGCAAGAGGTAAAGGTGCCGTGACTAAGGGTCATGATGCCATTATGTGTATCTGGGAAGAACAGAGATCCTCCCACAAGGAAGCTGAATGGGAACCATTGTAAAAAGTCCCAGGACCATGTTAATACACATTTAGACCAGCTGAGAAGCAAAATGAAGAGTTGCTCCTGGAACTCTGTTTAGGACTTGAAAGGAATATAGCTGAAGGAGGAGCTAGGCGTATGCAGATTTTCCCTTTTACTCAATGGACCAGGTAAACATAAGCAAGATGAATCAGAGTTACTGGCACTTAGACAGAAACTCAAAGGTCCATCACCTCTTGAAGAAAAAAGGTCCACATGAAGACTGACCCAACCGCCAGAAAGCCAACAGTTGACAGACCACTCCAGATGAAAGGTATCTCCACTGAGCACACAACTCTCAAAAACTTAAGCTGAATGACCCTCTGTGGAAATGAGCTGATGCTTCATGAGAAAGAATCTACCACAGTACCAGGGCAATGGGACTACTAAAATGTGACTACTGAAAAGGTGGCAGAGAGGCTCTGATGAAAACTGCACACAGTTTGTCAGTTGGTTCAGAGAAAGTGAGTAGCGCCCACCAAACTGAAATATATGCCACGACTGTAGAGCAGACAGAACATTGATGGTACACACTGGCCTCTGAAAGGAACAAAACCCACAAAAGATCACACCGAGTGCGGCCTTCATCTCCTAAACATTGATGGAAGGCATTGTCGATCCCCACAGCAAGGTCAACTCAGGTCCAGCATTGGAGCACTTGCTACCTGTCCTTGAGACTTGCCCAAATAGGTTTCACTCAGGTGCATTGGAGCACTTGCTACCTGTCCTTGAGACTTGCCCAAATAGGTTTCACTCAGGTGCATTGGAGCACTTGCCACCTGTCCTTGAGACTTGCCCAAATAGGTTTCACTCAGGTTGCTGCTTAGACAGTCGCACCTTGTCTTCTTTTAGGGGTTTAGAGTCCAGATACATTGCTTGAAGAACAACAGTGAGTCAGGAGGAAGCACATGAAATGTAAGGAGTGGAAACGGTTGGGACATGTTTCCATACTACCTGAGGCTGCATTTCTATGGGTGAACCAACTTGGAGTTTAGTGCATTTCATCAAAAGGTGTGTGGACTGAAAAATTAAGCATGACACTGCCATGAAATGGACCCAAAGAGTTATGCATGACACATCACCATGAAGAGGACCCACAAAATTAAGCATGACATCACCATGAAATGGACCCACAAAATTAAGCATGACATCACCATGAAGAGGACCCACAAAATTAAGCATGACATCACCATGAAGAGGACCCACAAAATTAAGCATGACATCACCATGAAGAGGACCCACAAAATTAAGCATGACAACACCATGAAGAGGACCCACAAAATTAAGCATGACATCACCATGAAGAGGACCCACAAAATTAAGCATGACATCACCATGAAGAGGACCCACAAAATTAAGCATGACATCACCATGAAGAGGACCCACAAAATTAAGCATGACATTGCCATGAAATGGACCCCCAAAAAATGAAGCATTGCGTAGACATGAAGTAGACCAAAAAAAAAGAAAAAAGAATGACATTGCCATGAAGTGTGGATACAGAACAGAAAGGTCTCCGTAGAGTTTTTCTTTTTTTTTTTCAAAGCCAAAGAAACCTCCCGGCTACAAGATTTCCCACAGGATTCAAAGGATACACAAGTGATTCATTGTAGTAAGCATAAAGTAGAGCAAGTTAAGTGTTGTTGAGCAGTGACACTGAATGGCATAGGCATCAGTATGAACAAGGAGCCATGGTCAACACTGAATTAGATGACAAAGAGGTCAGTGACCAAGAACCTGGAAAGGACAAAGACAAACAGAGATGGAAGTGTGCCATCACCAAAATCAGGTTAAAATTACATTGGAAAAAAAAAGTGAAAAATTCAGAATGCTAGTAGCAAAATACAGTGTTCACTAGAGTACTGAATGAAGTGTGAAATCTACAGATCGTGACCGAGTAGTGCTTTGGAAAACCGAAAGTGATTTAAAGACCGTGCTTTTTTTTTCACACTAAGGAAAGGAAAGAAACTGAACAGCAGTCAACAAGTGGGCATTTCTGATGCAGCGATCAGGGCTGATCACTCTGAGAGTCAGTCTGAGAGAGTGGATAATCACTCGTTTGTTCGGGAAGGGTATACGAGACTGTGTGCACACCAAGTAGGACTATGGCACCAGTCCACTCAAGTCAGTATCAGAAAATCAGTACGAGACAAATGATACTATTGTTTTCTTTTTCTTTGCTGTTTAGAGAACAGCATTGCAGTGGGCATGCCTGAGGGGTCATGTGGATATCGTGGAGCGCTTGCTGGCCATATATCAACAGAAGGGCATGACCCTGAAGGCTGAAGCATCGCATGAGTGCTCCGAGTTCTACTCCGCCAGTCTTGGAGGTCATATGGACATCATGAGGTCACTCATGGACCATTTCCCTGGTGAGGTGAAATTCTTGAATATATGACAGGGAGTAAGGAAGCAATCTCCATTAGTTTTATGATTTTTGTGAACTTGGCCAAATTTTCGGTAGCACAATATAGCTAGTATTTGTTTGTTTGTGTTTTCTTGTTTTGTTTCGTTTCGTTTTTGGGAGGAGGCATTCTGTGATAAACTTCATAGTCTATTTACAGGTAGACTTAAAGTTAGCCATCTGACTTTTTTTTTTTTTAGAAACGTACCATGTGAAAGGAGACAAATTGAAATGTTTGCCTTGTGATATGATCATGTGAGTTCAGTAATGAAAAATCATATATTTTTCCGTGTAAATGTGTGTGTGTGTGTGTGCGTGTGTGTGTGTGTGTGTGTGTGTGTGTGTGTGTGTGTGTGTGTGTGTGTGTGTGTGTGTGTGCTGCTGATAAACTCAGCCTTTTCACAAAATTAAACTGGTTTCAAAATTTGGAAAACAACAGTTGTTGTTTTTTTCCATGCAAATTGTTTAGTGTTATAAACTGAAGAACAGCATGGGGCATGGCAGCCTAAGCTACATTATTAAGACATTTAACACATATGAAAGTGTACATAATTGAAAATAAGAACTTAATTATAGACACATCAGTGTTCTATCAGTTGAAAAGACCAACTTAATCTGAATCAGATTTGATTTTGTATTTGGTGGCATGTTAAAATGACTTGTAACAGTGTTGTTTTATGATTTAGTATTATTAAAGTTTTACTTATTTTAGTGTGCACCTATAGAAGCATTCATCCATTAAAATTCTCAAATTTACCGTCTGTTTTTGTATTGTCATCAGTGCGTAATGATATAATCCCTTTATCAAAGGAGATGATAGGTTGTAATGATGACGGACTTGAAAATGGATGTTATGGCAGAAAGTCTCATCAACTCTCTTCATAGACAGGAGGGAGTAGCAACTGGGCAGTGAAACTAGTACGCACAAAGAGAATGATATAGTATGCACAAAGAGAAAGATATAGTACGCACAAAGAGAATGATATTCAAGAAAAAGACAACAAGGAGAACATGTGTATAAATGGAGCTAGTAGTATCAGGAGAGACTGAATCAGAGAAGTTCATTGTACCCCATACCTTTTTTTGTTCTGTGCCACCTCAGTGGCTGTGCCACCCACGCCACTTATTCTGACAGCCTGTCCACAGTCACAGCCCGGCTCGGCCCTCCGCAGCCCTGGCATGGCAGTCCACAGGGAGCAGCTTCATTGGTGTTCGGTGGCGCCTGTTCTGATCCAACATATGCAGGGCACCACCTACTAAGCCCCCTCCTGACGACAATGACTGCATAGTCCAGGGAGCCAGTGTGTGATCGCTACCTCCAGAGGGCACCACCACATCCATCCAACAACAGCCTCCATGGACTCGCCGATGCTGGTGACACCAAAGGAATCAAACCAAGGCCACAGACATGGAGCGAACATCGAGTCTGAGTTCACCATGAGAGCAGGACATGAAAGGCCTCAGAATTTGAGACTTTTTCGTATGCTGATCAATGAGAATGAGGATGACGAAGATGATGCTACAGATTTCCATTCGGGTCTGAGACTGCATGACAGGGCTGTACTCTATGCTTACTTTCATAATATATCGCGGCGTCAGCCAGGCTCGAGAGATACAGACACCTACAGTGTTGGTCAGGAAATTTGAACAATACTTTCAGAGACCCATCCATTAAGTGGGTGAAACTCGACTGTGTGGTCCCATTCTTCCCAACTGAGCCCATAGAAACTCAGCTCTGGGTAGGACATGGTCGTGGCAGAAAAATCCCACATGACTCTAATGGGAATCGATCCCACAACCTCCCAGCCGGAGTCTGAGGCGCTGACCACTTCACCATAACGGCTGGTTTGTACACCATTTCTTGTTTTGCAGACAAGGTGATGGATGAAGACGTGTGTCAGGTCCTGCTGTATGCTGCCTGTGTGGGAGGTCACCTGCCCATGGTCAAAATGTGGCTGAGGCCCGGCATCAACGTCAATAAACCGCTGTCCCTGGTGACCTCGCTGCATGACTGCGAGCACAGGACTCCTTTCCATGCTGCCTGTGAAGGTAGGAAAGGACACATGATGGATGTGTATTGCTTCCAGAGCTGACACCTGTCAGGCAGGCTTTGCCTTCAGTTGATGCTACTAGAATGGTTTTCGTTGCAGTTTTACACCCATGGCTCTCCCATTAGTTTCATCAGTAAATTTCAAAAAGCACTAAACCTTGCTGCCAGCCGATGCTCTTTCATGTTTGACCATGTAACTCTATCCTTGTTTTCTCTTCACTGGCTCCCTTCTCAACATGACATTTCATACAAAGTTGCAATTCGCTGCTATAAATTCATTGAGTCCAGTTAACCTCAATATCCAAGTGAACTGTTCTGTTGCGCCTGCTATTCCATCATCTGGACTACCTTCTTCATCTAATACTCAAGCTTTCCTAAAACCCTTGGTAAACACTCCTTTCCTGTCCATTTTTTTTTTTTTTGCTTTGAATTGGCTCCCACAGCAGCTTACATATTCAGCCTGTCAACCTCTTTCATATGAAACCTGAAAACTCTTTCTTTTCCCATGGTGACAGTTTGAATGATATACTGAATGTTTGATATGGTTGGTTATGAGTGGTTGCTTCAGGTTATTCAGGTTTTTGTTCGAGAGTCTGGGTTTGATGGGGAGAGGAAGTAAGTAGTGAGATTGGATGATGAAATGATTGGATGTGGTGCGGACTTCTGATTATGGTGTGAGTGCTGCAGTCTATTCTTGTTTATTTGTTGTTTGATGTGTGTATGTGTCGATCGTAAAAGCCTAGGACTTTTATTTGATTAGGCCCTCTAAATGTTCCTAACAATTATCATGTTTGAACGGTTGCTCTTCAGAAATAACAGTGTTTATTGCTTTTCCTGGTAGAGGGGGAGACAACAGAATTCATCAACGCCAGGCAGGGAGGCCAAGGGCTTTCCTCATGTTTAGATGTTGCAAAACAAGGACATAAATTTTGACAGTCGGTATGAAATAGATTGCTTTTGGAGAAAGAGGAAAGAATGTGTGTGTGTGTTGGAGGGGGGGGGGGGGGGGGGCATGTTTGTGAGTGTGTGTGTGTGTGTGTGTGTTCACACATTGTACACAAGGTGTGGGTGGGTTCATTGTATGTTGATTTGTGTTTGTGTGTGCGTACCTGTGCATGAGGCAGAGAGAGGAGGGAGATGGACAGGTAGTGCAGCAGTGTTATATTTTGGTGTTGTAAAATGACTCGTATTACATGTAAACAGATAACTTCCAACATGTTGCCTCTCTTTTCAGTTATCTTTCCCATATTTGGCAACAACAACAAAATTGTCAATTTTTTTCCATCATGTTTTAGTCATTTTTGCCCCATCTGTAACCTTTTCCACACGTTCCACTTTAGACACCCAAGTCATGTCTTCCTTGTGGGTCTCAACTGGTCTAAATATGCCTCACATAGTGACGATAGTGTGGCCCAGTGGATCTCAACAGGTCTAAATATGCCCACATAATGACGATAGTGTCCCCCAGTGGATCTCAACAGGTCTAAATATGCCTCACATAATGACGATAGTGTCCCCCAGTGGATCTCAACAAGCATAAATATGCCTCACGTAATGATGATAGTGTCCCCCAGTGGATCTCAACAGGCATAAATATGCCTCGCATAATGATAGTGACCCCCAGTGGATCTCAACAGGCGTAAATATGCCTCACATAATGATGATAGTGTCCCCAGTGGATCTCAACAGGTCTAAATATGCCTCACATAAAAAGATAGTGTCCCCCAGTGGGTCTGAACAGGTGTAAATATGCCTCACATTACAATGATAGTGTACCTCCTGTGGATCTCAACAGGCATAAATATGCCTCATATAACGATGATAGTGTACCCCCTGTGGATCTCAACAGGTATAAATATGCCTCACGTAACGATGATAGTGTCCCCCACCAGGTCACCATGTGGAGCTGGCAGTGCTGCTGATGGATGAATTTAAGGCTGAGATTACGCAGTACCTGGCCGATAGATTCCCACACATCACAGAACATTTGGTGGACAATGTCTATCGCCCTTTGCGTGATATTGATGATCAGGTAAGCTGCTGGTGTGATTGTTGGATCCTAGACATAGGTTACCTGACTGATTCACATACACACACACACACACACACACACACACACACACACACACACACACACACACACACACACGTATGCTTTCATACATGCATACATCCATGCACATACACGCACGTATGCAAGCACGCACACACACACACACATGCATGTACAAACATGCTTTTATGCACCCATGTGCGCACACACACACACACACACACACACACACACACACACACACACAACACAACACATAATCTGTCTGTACAACAGCCTCTTCCTCACAACAACCAGGTATTGGTATAGATCATTTCTCTCAAAGTAGGCGACGAGTGTAAAATTACTTCTCCCTATTCAAACTAGCAACTGACCTATCTATAGTTTATAACAATCTTATATGCATGTTTGTGTGTGCCAAATCGTTGAAAAAAAAATTGTCGACATCATTTTCTTTGCAGTCTAATCCTTCACCTATTTGAAAACTGGTTGACTTCCAAACAAATTTGAGATGTTAGTGATAGCACACTGCCAAAAAAAACGTAGACAAATGAATCACAAGACAAAACACGACGTTAGCATTGTATGTTTAAAAGAATACAGAACATTTAAGATTAAAACAATAAACAAAGTTACAATAAGTAAATAGTAAGCGTATGAAATATATAAGCGCTCAGATAGCATTTCTTCGTTCCCATTGTAAAGTACTCCCTATTCTATAAGAACTGGGAGTACAAAAAAAGAAAAGAAAAAAAAAAAAACGGAAGTGACAATTGTTGGACTTGTGTTCGTCCATATTCACAACAGGTGAAGTACGTCTTGGCCTCGGTCAACATCCATGTGATTCAGCCCAGCTGGATTCTGCCTCACCTGTGTGTGATCACTCACCTGAACCTGAGCGACAACAAGTTGAGACAACTGCCTGACTGCATTCCATGGAGCATGAGGAGCCTGCTGCATCTGGACATCTCCCATAATCGACTCCGGAAGCTTTCAGCGCCTGAGAACTTGGAGGAAATTGCCTGTGATAAGTGGGTGATATGTGTGTCTATGTGTGTGTGTGTGTGTGTGTGTGTCTATGTGTGTGTGTATGTGTGTGTGTGTGTGTCTATGTGTGTGTGTGTGTGTGTCTATGTGTGTGTGTGTGTCTATGTGTGTGTGTGTCTATGTGTGTGTGTGTGTGTGTGTGTGTGTGTGTGTGTGAATCTGAGTGAGAGAGAGAGTGAGAAGAGAAACAGACAGAATATGTGAATACAGCAAAACTTGTGTCCTAGAAAGAACTGATATTGACTGCCTTGTTTAAGTCATGTAATGTACCATCTCTCTCCCTCTCTCTCCTCTCTCTCTCTCTCTCTCTCTCTCTCTCTCAAATTACCTATTTTGTTATGTGTTTTACTTTGCTCAGTTCTGCATGCTTCTTTGATCTGTCCCCTCCCCCGAACCCTCACCCCGCCCCCCCCCCCCCTCCCCCCCTAACCAGAGCTGACAACTACTAATGATAGTGTTTCGTTCACTGCTGAATTTATTGCATGCTAGAGAATCGAGCAAAAGCCAAAAACAACTGTGGAAATTGAATTTCCAAGTACGGTTTTCACAACATTGCATCTGAACATGGCAAATCTGTCCATGGTGTTAGATTTGAATAGTCTGTATCGCTGATCTGAAGGCAGGTGATACTGTGTCAGATCGACGTCACACTGAATTTTTGTCCACCAGTTATCAAACAGGGACAGAGAATTCTGGTTAAATTGTGCATGCAAGAAAAATCTCAGAACAAGAAAGTGGTGCAGAAAGAGAGGAGCCCCCATGAAAGATGATGTCAGAGCAGCCGTTTTGAATTCGGTATTTGATGAAATATCTGCACATTAGGACTTAGATGATTGGCAAGTTCCTTGGGGAATGCACAGTATGCCTCAACAAGTTTTCTTCACTGTGCTCTGCTCTGCTCAGTATGCTTGTGAGAGAGAGTGTATGAGTGTGTGTGTGTGTGTGTGTGCGCATGTGTATGTGGTGTGCGTGTGTGTGTGTGTGCGCGCGCGCGCGTGTGTTTGTGCGTGCACGTGTGTGTGTGTGTGTGTGTGTGTGTGTTTATGTACATATGTGTGACTTTCAATACCACAGTATCATTGAAATTGTTCAGAAAGCTACTGAAATTAGAAATAGCTGCTATGGATATTGTTGAGGGAGCAAAAGGAGGAACTGGGGAGGGGGGGGGGGGGGGGGCGTTAACGGCAGCTCTGTTAGCCTTAAAACGGTGACAGTGTCAGTGATGCTGTAAATACGCTTTTACATGTGTATACTTACAATACATTCTATTAATTTTTGTGCATGCTCTTTGATTTTTTTTTTTCCAGCCTTGAAAAAGTGATTGCCTCTCACAACAACCTGGCCAAGGAGTGTGTGGAGCTGTTTCAGCGATCGTCCCTTGTCTACCTTGATCTGTCTCACAATAAGCTGCAAAGATTGACCAAAAGCCAGCCTGTCCAAAATCCTTCAGGTGTGCAGTCTTGAAAAATCATGGAATATGCCAGTTTAAGAGTCCCCACCCCCTCTCTCTCTCTCTTTCTCTCTCTCTGAAGATGTTATTTTTCACACATGTTTCTCTTTGCTTGTACTAGATTTACCTATCAATTAAAAGCACTCTCCAATTTGATAACCTTTCAACTCCCTTTTTTTGTCACCTAACAGTTATGGAACTATGAAATTAAATTTACAGTACGCCAGACAACCTTATGGGTTGGGGTTCATTTTTACATTGTTATGAAAAAGAAGTCAAAATCATACTGAATTATATAAAAATCTAATAGTAGATGCAAGTAGCTTTCATGAGTCATTAGTTTGTTGATGTATATAAATGACCAATGTGGTCACTTATCTTCCTGAACATCTTGTATCAATCCATACAACAATGCCACTTTTTGATCATCTCACACACTTCTACCAGTGTTTTAGATCATGTGAAAAAAAGAAGGCATAGTGTTCTTTGAAGCTAAAAAACATGCATGTGTGTGGTTTGAACACAATTTCATCAACTCCATCAGACACACAGAATTTGAATTTTTTTGTTGTTGTTGTTAAAAGCCATGAAAGTGTCAGTCACTGAGTCATTAACGAGCATGAAAAAAATAAACCACTCAGTGAAAACAGATTGGCCAAGGATCATTAGTGTATATTCCTTTTCCGAGTGGTGATGGTGACAGTGTCTGTGAGTGCGATGCAGAGGAAACTTTCACTACATCCGTATTGTTTGATGGAACTGTAAGAACATCAGGATTTGGGACATTCAGACTACACATCCCCCACCCTCATTTCACACACACACACACACACACACGCATACACACACGTACACACACACACACACACACACACACACACACACACACACACACACCAGTCTGTTCCGTATGTCTGCATTTTCTCATACTTACCTGTCTAAACAAATCCCTTATCCGTACTTGGCATGGAAGATTACCATATTATCAGGATGCACCCCTCCCCCCCCCCCCCCCTCCCAAAAAAAAAAAAGAAAGAAAAAAAAAAAGAAAAGAAATTGGGAAAACGGGAAGCTAATCTCGCCTCCATACATAGTTAAGCAGTGAGAATAATCTCCCTAGTGAGTTCTCTTCATCACGCCATATTCAGACTACTCAGTTTTGCCCTTTTCCTTGGAGAGAGAACATGCCCTCCTCTGTTCTTTGGAATTCAATCTTACTTTTTATGGCACCTTTGGATCCACTCAGGTTGCCTTTTAAAGTCGCTTTCATTTCTCTTGGGGAAGCTTCTTTCTCTCCCCCTTTACAAGGGGTTTGAAGTCACTTTCATTTCTCTTGGGGAAGCTTCTTTCTCTCCTCCTTTACAAGGGGTTTGAAGTCACTTTCATTTCTCTTGGGGAAGCTTCTTTCTCTCCCCCTTTACAAGGGGTTTGAAGTCACTTTCATTTCTCTTGGGGAAGCTTCTTTCTCTCCCCCTTTACAAGGGGTTTGAAGTCACTTTCATTTCTCTTGGGGAAGCTTCTTTCTCTCCTCCTTTACAAGGGGTTTGAAGTCACTTTCATTTCTCTTGGGGAAGCGTCTTTCTTTCCTCCTTTACAAGGGGTTTGAAGTCACTTTCATTTCTCTTGGGGAAGCTTCTTTCCTCCTTTACAAGGGGTTTGAAGTCACTTTCATTTCTCTTGGGGAAGCGTCTTTCTTTCCTCCTTTACAAGGGGTTTGAAGTCACTTTCATTTCTCTTGGGGAAGCGTCTTTCTTTCCTCCTTTACAAGGGGTTTGAAGTCACTTTCATTTCTCTTGGGGAAGCTTCTTTCTCTCCCCCTTTACAAGGGGTTTGAAGTCACTTTCATTTCTCTTGGGGAAGCTTCTTTCTCTCCCCCTTTACAAGGGGTTTGAAGTCACTTTCATTTCTCTTGGGGAAGCTTCTTTCTCTCCCCCTTTACAAGGGGTTTGAAGTCACTTTCATTTCTCTTGGGGAAGCTTCTTTCCTCCTTTACAAGGGGTTTGAAGTCACTTTCATTTCTCTTGGGGAAGCTTCTTTCTATCCCCCTTTACAAGGGTTTGAAGTCACTTTCATTTCTCTTGGGGAAGCTTCTTTCTCTCCTTCGTTACAAGGGGTTTGAAGTCACTTTCATTTCTCTTGGGGAAGCGTCTTTCTTTCCTCCTTTACAAGGGGTTTGAAGTCACTTTCATTTCTCTTGGGGAAGCGTCTTTCTTTCCTCCTTTACAAGGGGTTTGAAGTCACTTTCATTTCTCTTGGGGAAGCTTCTTTCTCTCCCCCTTTACAAGGGGTTTGAAGTCACTTTCATTTCTCATGGGGAAGCTTCTTTCTCTCCTTCGTTACAAGGGGTTTGAAGTCACTTTCATTTCTCTTGGGGAAGCTTCTTTCCTCCTTTACAAGGGGTTTGAAGTCACTTTCATTTCTCTTGGGGAAGCTTCTTTCTATCCCCCTTTACAAGGGGTTTGAAGTCACTTTCATTTCTCTTGGGGAAGCTTCTTTCTCTCCTTCGTTACAAGGGGTTTGAAGTCACTTTCATTTCTCTTGGGAAGCTTCTTTCTCTCCTTCGTTACAAGGGGTTTGAAGTCACTTTCATTTCTCTTGGGGAAGCTTCTTTCCTCCTTTACAAGGGGTTTGAAGTCACTTTCATTTCTCTTGGGGAAGCGTCTTTCTTTCCTCCTTTACAAGGGGTTTGAAGTCACTTTCATTTCTCTTGGGGAAGCGTCTTTCTTTCCTCCTTTACAAGGGGTTTGAAGTCACTTTCATTTCTCTTGGGGAAGCTTCTTTCTCTCCCCCTTTACAAGGGGTTTGAAGTCACTTTCATTTCTCATGGGGAAGCTTCTTTCTCTCCTCCTTTACAAGGGGTTTGAAGTCACTTTCATTTCTCTTGGGGAAGCGTCTTTCTTTCCTCCTTTACAAGGGGTTTGAAGTCACTTTCATTTCTCTTGGGGAAGCTTCTTTCTCTCCTCCTTTACAAGGGGTTTGAAGTCACTTTCATTTCTCTTGGGGAAGCTTCTTTCTCTCCTTCATTACAAGGGGTTTGAAGTCACTTTCATTTCTCTTGGGGAAGCTTCTTTCTCTCCTCCTTTACAATGAAGTGTCGCATCTGTAAATGTCCACAAGTGGTGCTTTATTGCCATCTTTTTTCAGCATTTGGCTCCACCGTCATGCTCTGTGGAGTCTCTTTGATCGTCTGCCACCCGCTCTGCTTAGGATGCAGAGTCTGCGCATCTGCCTTTTATCTCGCTATTAGCCCATTGAAGCTAACACTCACAGGACATGCATATGTTACAATAAATGTTTCCCATGAACCGTACAGTTCGAGTCATGTAAGCCTACACACACACACACACACATGCACACACAGTTTTGGCTGGAGAGTCACCGCAGCTACACTGGTTGGGTGTAGGTTCAGAGGTGTGGAGACAGGCCAGTGTTTCCCCACCACCTGCTTGGCGCTCTCACCTCTCAGCACCTTGTAAGTGAAGAGGAATGGCTTGGGAATGTGTTTTTTTTATCAGGGACATGCCATTCTGCCCCCCCCCCCCCCCCCCCCCCCCCCCCTTTGCAAAGGAGGAGATTTAACAAGGGTCTGTGCTACAAAAGGGCAAGCGTCGATGAACGCAGGCTGAGAAACTGCTTGGGTATCCTCTGACCCTGACAGAATCATTCATGTTGCACGTATGTTTGGTTCAAATGCAGATGAACGTGGTATGGGTGACAACATTGATGAGGTCTATAATGATAATGTTTATGGAAATTACAGCATTTCAGTAGTGAATTTAGAAGGTTCTAGCTTGAAGAATATTATTTTCAATTCCTGGTCTGTCGTCCAAGTTACCCTCCCTGCCTCCCCCCCCCCCCCCCCCCCCCCCCCCCCCTATTTCGACCTTTTATTTTTTTTTCTTCCACAGGGATGTGTTTGAAGTTATCCGTTTTTGAAGTCACCATGGCTGACAAAGCTTTTAACTCCGTTTCAGTGTACATGAAAGAAGCACACTTTCATCATTTCTTTTTATTGTGTTAATGCCAATATTCGTTCTTGGGGATCCCGTCACTTTGTATCATTTACCCAGAACAGTTGTCCATCGATGGGGACATGGGGATGTTTGAACCTTCCGCATTTTTTCTCTCTTTAGTCAGACCAAGCAGTTAAATTTCCAGTTTTTTACTTTCCGGTATGCATGCTATTCAACGGACGATCTTTTCTCATGCACATCATTTCTAGAGTTGTTGCATCCATTTCAGTTGTCTGAGCTTATCAAGTTGCATAGACTGCTCAGCTTTTGTTCCATTTGTTGTTTATCATCTGCAAGCCAAAGCTGAGCTGTCTATTTAGATTATGAAAAGCCAAATTTCGTAAGGTTTGCCGTGCTTTCACATTTGGCCAAATCACATGATTTTGTGGTCCCCAATCATGGGTTGGGTAAGTTGTTTTGAAAAATCTTGTTTTTTTTAGCAAGTAAGTCTAAAATGTTTTTAGGTGTTTTTTTTCTGTTTGTTTGGTTCCAAAAGAAACTGACTTTTAAACGTTTGATTTTAGTTTTATTTTCCATTGCACTGAAAAGTTAAGTTGGCAGTTGTATCTTCTTCTTCTTCTTCCAAAATAGAGCCGGGCCGTTAGGCGTAGAGGCTCTGCGATGTGTTGTTGTCGCTTTGCTGTGTCTCAGGCTTAGTTGGCTTGATGAACTGATTTAAAACTATATACATGGGTTGATGGGAGGGTTCAGGGGGAGACTGGGGGTGGCTGCAGATAGTGGGGACTGCAGCTCAGGCGGCTCCTGAACGCCTCCAGTGTAGGTGCTGATGTGGTGGTGGTTGGTAACTGGTTCCACTCCCTGATGGTGCGGGGAAAAAAGGAGTGGTACAGAACTGGATAGGTTACCCGCTCCTGGTGGATCTTCTGTGTGCCTCTAGTCCGTTTGTCTGAAGGGTGGTAGAATGTGGTGGGGTTGAGGTCTACCAGCCCGTTGTGGATACGGTAGAGCATCAAAAGCCTATTATGGTGCCGACGCTCTTCGAGGCTGTCCCACTTGAGGTGTTTAAGCAGCCGTGTAACTGCGCCTGGTGTCCTGTCTTGGAAATTGTTGCAGGCGTATCTTGCTGCTCTCCTCTGAACCTTCTCCAGGAGTTGGGTGTCTTGCTGTAAGTTTGGATCCCATACGGTGGAGCTGTATTCCAGTGTAGGTCTGACCATGGTGGTATATGTGGCAGCTTTGATCTCTTGGGTGCAGTCCCTGAAGTTTCTTCTGAGAAAGCCCACCGTTCTGTTCCCCTTGGCTGCCACTGTTTCCACGTGTCGGGTCCAGGAAAGATCATCCACCATGGTCACGCCTAAGTACTTACTGGAGCTCACCGTATCCAGTGTTTGTCCGTGAAGGGTATAATCTGTCTGTATAATTCTCTTGTGTCTTACTTGGAGAGACTCGGATGGTGTTGCACTTGCTTGCATTAAAGCTCATTTGCCAAGTGTTTTCCCAGTCTTCCAAGTGAGTGAGGTCGGCTTGTAGCAAGGCTTGGTCCTGGCGACTGCAGATCTTCCTGTAGAGGAGACTGTCGTCTGCAAACAACCTGGTGTGTGAGGCCTTGACTACATCCGGCAGGTCGTTAATATATGCTGAAAATAGCAGCGGGCCCAGTACGGTGCCTTGAGGGACTCCAGATAGTATTGCAGCAGGGGACGAGTGTGTACCTTCGAGGGCAACTTGCTGGCTTCTGCTGGTGAGGAACACCTGGATCCAGCCGAGTGTGTCGTTCCTCACTCCGTAGTAATGCAGTTTGCTCAGTAGACGACGATGTGGTACCTTATCGAAGGCCTTTGAGAAATCAAGCAACACTACGTCCACCTGATTCCCCCCGGCTAAGTTTCTTATATGTATTGTATATATGTATTGTATGAATGTTATGTCAAAGAAAAAAAGTAGTTTGAGGGTTAATACTATGCTGTATACAGCAGTATACAGCAGTAGCCAGCATGATTTATCAGTCACCCCCACATGGATTCTGTCAGTCTGGTTATTGTCATTATTCATAGCTTCCCTTTATTGTTGACCTGCATCTGTGTATCTTCGTCTTTTTGTTGGATTTTTTTTCCTTATGTATGAAAGACTGGCTGAGGAATTGTTCAAGTGTTAAAGCTCTCAAATGTTCATAACAGATCTGCCAGTTGTTTTTTTTCCTTCCATAAATCATCATTCTCTTAACTATAAAATCAGTGGACATTCTTACTGACAATTATTTCAAAGTGTTTTTGTACATTATGAGGTTGTCTGTATCATTACCAGATTTTTCAGTCCGCTTCCATAATCTAAATGTGATAAGATTAAAATGACAGCCTGAAGTGTCATTACATCTTGCTTGCAAGTAATATCTTGTCACTTTCTTCTTCTTCAGCGTTCCAGTATCTGGTAGCGTGTGAACTCGTTTTACCCTGTTGGGATACTCACACTATACTCGAGAGTATAGTCACTTCACTCTGACTTCGTTGAGTGCAGAAATTTGTGGGAAGAGGTTGTGGAAAAAGATAGATAAAAGATATGGTAGACAGAAAGGACAGTAGACGATAGTACAGCAGAGGAGGAGACAGAGTTACTGAGAGCAAAAGGAAAAGGGGACGTTACTAGCACAGAATGTCCAGAAGGAGGGGGAATTATTTGTACAAAAGACCGACCCCCCCCCCCCCACCCCCGGTATCCCCATGGGGGTCTTGTCACCAACTTTCAGAAGAGATGGTTAGTTTGGCTGTTGGTATGGATGGCATGTTACACATAGCATTCGTCCCACCCGCAAGATTGGAGAAAGAAAATTGACTGAATGACACGGGTAACAATGGAATAAAGCGCCATCAGGCAGCACTCTAGTTGGCTCTACCCAGGTAGGCAGCCCATTCTGTAAGCAAGAGCATAGATTTTAAAGGGTTTGGAACTTAGTCTCTAACTGAAGATAAGCACTACTTAAGTACCGTTACTACTACAACTACTACTACTACTACTACTACTACCACTACTACTACTACTTCCTTTCTAACATTGCCCCTAGTAATTTCCCCTGATATGCATAACAGATATTCGAAGACCCAAGTGGAACTGTGAAAGTCTGACCACTCTGAACCTCTCCCATAACTGTTTGGATCTTCTGCCTGCTGATGACATCAAAACCTGTACGGCGCTAACAGCTCTGGATGTTAGCCATAACCGGCTGTGGTCTCTCCCTCCTCCGTGGGACTGTAAGCTGGTGAGTAGTTATGGATGGTAACTAATGTAGAAAATGTGCGCTGAATACATGACGGTCGTTTGCAATTGATCTGTTTGTCTTGGATTAACGAACGTGTGATGTGTGAGTATATGTGTGCACGTGCATACGCATGTTTGTGAGAAACACGTGTATGTTTTTGCATATTGGATCCCCTTTTTTTTTCTGCACAAGATTTAGCTGACACAGGTTTACTGTTTAATGAGTTCATTTATCTCATGATTATTCATTTGTGCTTTTTTTCTCAGTTTTAGTTTTAGCTACAAGATCCTTGACAGCGTCTTCAGCGATTGCTTTTCTTTTGTTTTCTAGGAGCGGTTAAATGTGTCACACAATCAACTGGATCGATTCCCTCCCAGCACTGAGCAGTACTGGAGTGGGAGTCTGACTCATCTCCACCTCAGCCATAACTATCTGGACCAGCTGAATGAGAGCGTTCTGAAATTTGGTAAGGGTCCTTTCACCCAGTATTGTTCCCTGTTCATCAAACATGGGACAGGATGACCTTTCATAGAGACTGTGTTGAAAACATTACTTGTATTATGGCCATTCGCAGTGTCAAAGCCTGTGTAGTAGCATCCTCAGCTGCAAGAACATCACCCCTCTGTCTAGTTAAATGACTAAGCAATTACTTATTGTAAGGGCTTACTAGGTGAATTTTAAGAATAATTCTTAGTGGGTCCGCCAAAAACAAGAACAAACAAATTACAAGGCAAAACATGAAGTGTTTCAACCACTTAGGTCATCTTCAGGCAAGATAAACAACACTCAGAGCTATGAAAAGGAAGAAAGAGCGATCATTTATCTTCTTGCTTTCAGCACAAGATGGGCGTTGAATGCCATTCGATGCCCATCTTGCACCAAGGCAACGAGAAGATAAGTGATTGCTCTTTTATCCTGAATGTTGCTTATCTTGCCTGATGAAGATCTAAGAGGTTGAAATGCGTTGTGTTTGGTCTTGTAATTTGTTCGTAGTTGTTTTTGGTTGACTCGCTAAAAACCATTGAAATTTTGTTTCAATTTCTGCCTACCATCACCTCACTTTGAAACTTATTAGGTAAAGTTTTGGATAAGCAGAATTAGAAAAGGCCCCGTCAAACAGTACCAAAATTGTTCAGCAGCAGTGCATGCAGACACTTTCGTGGCAGTCTGATGCAGCCTTTAACTGGATAGTCTGAGTGTGGCTCATGTAGGGGAGTTGGGATGAGTGTAGTACACTGATAGGGCATGAAAAAAAGAGGTCGAAGGCAGGATCATTCCATCTCATATTTGTTACTGGCAGAGGTAGTGAACTGTTTCGTTGATCCCAATTATCAGCGCTTTCTATATCATGTGTACAGACCAGGTTTTCCCCTCTCCTGCTGAGGCTTTGGGCATGAAAGCATCAATGGAACAACAACAAAAATGTTACGGAAAACCATGCAAGGAAATAGATGTGCAACACATAGACAAGCAGCACTTTTACTGTTTTTAATCAACATCTTTTGTATCCATTTACTGTTGTTCAAAAAAGGAACAAAGATGGACTGGCATTCTTTGCACTGCAGTATTGCCCTCAAGAGCGTTCGCGCTGCTGTTCTTCCTTTTCTGTCCTTATTCTTCTTGCCCCTACCCAACATTTACTCTGTCCATGTTTTTTTTCTGTGCGAGTGAATTGTATTTACCATTTTTATTTTTTAAATGTTAGTGATAGCGCACCGCCATAAAACATGGACAAGGAATAGCAAGACAAAACATGACGCGTTTCCACCTCTTAGGTCTTCTTCAGGCAAGATAAAAAAAACACTCTGGATGACGAAAATGAACGAGCAATCACTTATCTTCATCCACTTCGGTGCAAGATAGGTGTTGATCCAATGCCTATCTTGCGCCGAAGTGGATGAAGGGAAGTGATGACTCGTTCATTTTCGTCATCCTGAGTGTTTTGTATCTTGCCTGAAGAAGACCTAAGAGGTGGAAACGCGTCATGTTTTGTCTTGTGATTCCTTTGTCTATGTTCCTTGGCGGCACGCTATGACTTACATTTAGAATTTGTTTAGATTTCCGCCTGTAGTCGCCTCACTTTACAACTAGATTTTTATTTTTGTTCAACCAGTCAATTGCTTCCCAGTTGCTCTTCAGGGTACTTGTTTTTAGAAAGAAAAAAGTGCTCATGTGTACGTATGCATGCACATACGCACCCACACACACGCGTGCACACACACACACACACACACACACACACACACACACACACACACACACACACACACACACTCACTCACTCACTCACTCATCCACACATACACACACACTCACACACTCACACACACACACACACACACACACACACATGTATGAAAAGCGACAATCCAGAGTGGTGAACTCGCTGTCATCAGGAACACTGCAGACGCTGAACGCATCCCACAACAAAATCCAGTTCCTGGCCCCAGCCCATGTGTGGGACTGCCCATCTCTGCAGGACCTGAACCTTGGTCATAACTGCCTGGGCCAGGCCCAGCAGAACAACCCAAGGGGGGCGCCCAGAGTGATCGAGTTCCCTTCAGACCAGCTCTCGGAGGAGCTTCGGTTGTTGGACCTTAGTAACAATGGCTTGACGCATGTGCCAACCACTGTCTGCTACATCAAGAACTTGGCCATGTTGGACCTCAGCGAGTGAGTAATATTCATATAAAAGAGAAGAACAGTAATATATATATATATGTGTGTGTATGTGTGTATTTATGATGTATTTTATGCAGTTAGATAGATAGATGTGTGTGTGTGCATGCATGTGTGTAGGTGTGTGTGCACGCACATGTGTGTGCGTGCATGCATGCATGTTTGAAGGCATGATGATTGTGTGCTTTGCTCGACCTTAATTGCACCGTTCATTACATCAGTATAATGAGTATCAGAGAATCTAGTAACATTTACCTGTTGTGGTGAGTAAAACGTGCGGTGTCCATCTGTCCCTGCAGTAACCCTGTCAGAGAGTTACCTAAGGAACTGGGCAACCTGTCCGTGTGCTGGGATCTGAAGCTTAAAAGACTGAACCTCCAGAAAGCTGACCAGCAAGAGATAGCCAGAGGTAGGGTTTGACATGTTTTTCCATTCCTTTTGTATGTTGCTGATAAGTAGGTGCAGGCTGTATTCTGTGTGCGTGTGTGCATGTGTGTGTGTGTGTGTGTGTGTGTGTGTGTGTGTGTGTTGTTGTTGTTGTTGTTGTTGTTGTTGTCTCGTTTTACGTCTTTCCACATTACGTGATATTAGACGGAAAAAAAAAAATCGGGGCCAGGAAAAAAGGTTAACACACACGTGTGTGTGGTGTGTGTGTGTGTGTGTGTGGTGTGTGTGTGTGTGTGTGTGTGTGTGCATGTGTGTGTGTGTGTTTCCTAACTTCTAAAACATCTTTTTCTCTGATCTTTATGAAAAAAGTTAACGGTGATAAACTGAAATATCAAAAAAAAAAAAAAAAAAAAGGAATGACTGTGTTATTCCATCTTTCCCACTGGCAAAGGAGGATAAGGGGCTGTGAGCTGTTGAGAAGATTGCACCAATTACCAGTATGTGTGTATTAAACATTGAGGTCTGTTGAGTCAGTTGTAGCACATCAGTGTATTTTCCTTTTTGATAGTTTTAGTTGGGAAACACCATTTTGAAGTTACATATAATGCCCCCAAGTTTCTTGTCATTCTTCACTAAAATTTTCCTCATTTTTAGTTTTTGTTGATATTCTTTTCTTTTCTTATTTTCATTTCTTTTCTTTAGTAATTTCTTCTTTCCTCATTTTCTGTTTTATCAAGAAGAAACTGGATCATACCAGCAGGCAGGACTTTTTCTTGATACCGCAGGTGTTCAGTTTGGTATTCTGGTTTTCAGAAGGCAGTCCCAAAGAAGTGATAGAACACATGCGTAAGCAGCTGAGAAAAGTGAAGCCTTGTCACGTTCTCAAGGTGCTGGTCATCGGCCCACAGGTCAGTAGTGAAACATGTGATTAAGACTACGGTTCTTTCTGGAATAACTTCATTGAATTGATTGAAAGTTGCCTGGTTTTATCAACAACAAAATTATTGTATGTGTGCATTGCTTGTAACCCCCATCTTCCAAACTTTACAAGTGTTGTTTTTGTGTACAAAGCCTGACAAAGTATGAAATCGAAGGTATGTGTACATCCTGCATGGCCAGAAGGGACTTGAAGAGTATCAGTGTTTGCTTCATAAGATTTGATAGGTGCTTGAATCTTTTCCTAGTGGTGACAGTTTTCATCTTTTTGTATTTAGCTAGACTGATGGTGGTATCTTCAGATTGCATCAGACTGACTGCAAAGTCAGTTAATTGATTTTGATGACAGCACATTTCTCTTTCGGCTGAAGTTTAAGTAATGCCTTTAAAGTAGATTAAAATCAGAGCTGATTTCTTTAAATGGCAACAAATGTTTTGTAAAACTTTGATAATAACATTAAAGTAAATTATAGATGGGGGTGACTTTTTTTTTATTGAAACATTTTTATTGCATGGGCTGATGGTTTTGTTGTTGTTGTCGTACCATGGCTAAAAGACTCCAGGGATCATCCGAACAGCCAAAGTACTTGAACACTATGGTACAAAGGGGTTGTGAACATTAAGTGTGTGACCGTTTTTGATTATCCCGCCAGGTGGGCAGCCACACTCTGACTTCGGGGGAGCTGATGGTTATGTATTTAGATTATCTAGATGGGTGAAAGACTTTAATTCTGTATGAAGATCCTGCGTAAGGACAAGTGTTCCCAGATCAGAATTTCTGTACATATGTCATATAGAGTTGTTCTTGAGTAAGAATACAGCATTAGAATGGTGGTGGTGTGATTGATGGGACTGGTTTCCTATTAGCCAGATGCAGAAGGCTGGTGCACAGATAATCGCACTGCAGTCTTGATCAGTCTGGATGATTTGTAGTTCTCCATGTACAGTCAGGGCTTCCGTTCTCCAAACAAAGTCTAGGCAAAGGTCAAAGGTTGATGGTGTCTCTTACTTATCTTTGTGGTAATTCTTTTCTTCAGTTGGTAGTGAATTCTTTCGACCAAAGTAACCTTATCGAACCTTGTTTTGATCAAGCTGTTCTGAACATGTTTGAGTTATGTTGACGATGATAAGACCTTAATGCTTTTTCACTTTGGTATTGTTCAGATTTGATTTCTTCAATACCTTAAAATGTGATGACACAGCTTTAAACGGACAGTGGGTCTTTGAGTTGTTAAGGTTTATAATTGAACCTGTTCCTTCATATTGTATGACATTTTCACCATCCAGATTTGCTATGGGAAGGTAAGACTTAGAAATCATACCTGCATCTGCCTTTGACCTTGGTTTACTGTCTATTGTCTCAACAGCCTTATAATTTTTATTGTTGCAGGCACAAAAAAAGTATGTTTCAACCAAACTTTGAATTCATGGCTTCTTCATGTTGTTTTGGTTGGGTCTTTGTTTTTGGTTTTTATTTGGGGGGGGGGGGGGGGGGAGGGGAGGGTTGCTTTGTTTTGTTTTAATAGGAATGTTGAAATTTTTTTTTTTTTTTTTTTTTTTTTTTTTTTTTTTTGTCCCAACCTCTGCGCCACCTCAGAGGCAGTGCACCCACGCCGCTCATTCTGACACCCCGTCCACAGCCACAGCCCGGTCGGCCCCGCCGCAGCCCCGGCACCGGCAATCCACAGGGAGCAGTCAATGTCAAGTCGTCAAGAGGCAACCCACCGGAGGAGACACTGCACTGCTGCCGAGTCTCTTCGGTGGTGTTCAGTGGCGCCTGTTCTGATCTAACATATGCAGGACACCACCTACTAAGCCCCCTACTGACGACACTAATTGCTTAGTCGCGGAGCCAGCGTGAGTGAGCTCTCCCTCCGGAGGGCGCCACCACTTCCGTCCAACGGCATCCCCCATGGACTCGCCGATACCGGTGACCCCGACAGAACCAAACCAAGGCCACAGATGTTGAGAGGACATCGAAATTGAGGTCACCATGAGAGCAGGGCATGAAGGGCCACAGAATTTGAGACATTTTTTTTTTAATGCTGATCGATGAGAATGAGGATGATTAAGATGATGCTACGGATTTCCATTTCGGTCTGAGACTACATGACAGGGCTGTACTCTACGCTTCCTTTCATAATATATCCCGGCATCAACCAGGCCCGAGAGATTCAGGCACCTGCAGTGTTGGTCAGAAAATTTGAGCAACACTCTCAAAAATGCATCCATTAAGTGGATGAAACTCGACTGTGTGGTCCCAGTCTTCCCAACTGAGTCTGCAGCAAACTCAACTCTGGGTAGGGGCCGGTCGGGGCAGAAAAACCCACATGACTCTGATGGGATTCGAACCCACGACCTCCCAGCCGGGAGTCCGCGACGCTGACCACTTCACCACGGCTATGTTGAAAAATATTATTCCATCCTGAATGGTCTTGGGTCTGATCCATGTCTGTGAGAGCTTTCATGAGAGATCTTTCTTGTTTTAATCTGGCAACTACGCTAGGGAGACTATATGTGCTGTCCAGGACACTAGTCTATACTGCAGTGTCTGTTTACTGGTATGACTCTGTGTGTGTGTGTGGTGGGGGAGGGGGGGGGGGGATATATGTGTGTGTGTGTTGTTTTGTTTTGTTGTTTAGGGGAAGGGAGGGGGTTGTTTTGGTTTGGTTTGGTTCTATTTGGTGCATTTAAATGTATGTCGTAATCTTTTTTTTTTCTTGTAACTTAAGAGCAACAAATTTTAAGGAACAACTGGTGCCTCCTTCACAGAGTAGTTTGTATCAACCTCAAGGATATCAGTGGTTTAACTGACATGGATGTAAGTATGTTCAGATTGTCTGTGTTGCCTGTTTTGTGTTTGAGGATGCCACATTTTTCTTTTTCTTCTTTTGTTTTCCTTAAAACTCAGTGTCAGCCTTTAGAAGGCCCTGCGTGGTCTGCTGGGCTTTGGTGATAGAACTAGGACTGGATTTGCAGGTGATCCAAAATCACCACTGAATTATCTTTTCAGCTTAGTCATGTGTCGGTTTCAGAACAAAGGGAAGAGCACTGTGATCGAGTCGTTGGTGCGTGCCAATGTGAAGGAAGTCAAGCTGTCAGAGCAGTATGTCACTGTGACTTCGGCCACCCTCAAATCACCAGGAGGAGTGAAAATAAACGAGGTAAACTCTGACAGTGTCATTTGCATGTGACACTAGCTACCCTTTCGGCAGTTTGAAATGCTTCAACACTGTGCCAATTCCTTCTTGGTCACACACAAGCTTCTGCTCAGTTATATTTACATTAAGGCTGTTACTGTCAAATAGCATGGTTTGCTTTATAACAACCATCATATATCACTTTTTTGTGTGTTATTCAGTCATAGCTACATTGTGCTACTTTTAGGAACACTAGATTACTTTCAGGATGACTAGATAGTTAGATATAATTATTCTAAGCTTTCAAGTTTTTCTGTTACTGGTCTTTCCTGGTTATTTTCAGTTGTGTAACCAGTGCGAGGAAAGGTAATGTGTCCATCTTAAAAAAAAAAACAGATTTGTTTTCTGATAGCGTGCTGACAACGATCGACCCAACATCTCACTTCGTATCTGGGAGTTGGCTGGCAATCCAGAGTTGATGGCCCTTCAGCCGCTGCTGTGGAGTGAGAACTCGCTGTTTCTCCTGGTGTGGGACATAACTGAGGAGGTGTCTGGGATGAGTCACTGGCTCAGCAGCATCAGGGTACGTCTGCAGCAATGTGTGTGTGTGTTGTCTGTCTGTCTGTGTTTGTGTATGTGTGTGTTCATGCATGTGCTTTGTCTGTGTCTGTGTGTGTTGGTGAGAGTGACAGAGATTGTGTGTGTTTTCTGGGGGAAGGGGAGGACAGGGAAAGGAGGAGTGTATGTTTGTGAGAGGAAGGGAGAGGGTGTCTGCAATGTGATTTTGTGCAACAGTCATATTGTCCATGATGTGTGTTTTGTCTCTGTATATGTGTGCATGTGTACACTGTATGTATGCATGTTGTATAAGGATGCACATCCGCAAAGTGAATGTCAAAAAACAGCATCCAGACTTCTGGAGTGAGAGGGTAATATAGAGATAGATGAGTATTTTTTACCTACTGCTTACTTTCTTCGGTAGCGTGGGTATGTAAGCAAACCACCTGCAGCCTATCCATGTGATTCAGTACACATGCTTGTACGGATTATATGTCTAGACAGTTCTGTTTTTAATGTCTGGTTGTTAACCCTTTAACCAACAAGTTTTGTTCAGGTAACATTTCTTCAGCTATCAAATATTTTTTAGTGCACCAAACAAGCTTGAATTGTTGATAGCTAATTTGTTTTAGGTAATCAAATAAAGACGGTAAGCCTTAAATTATGCCTAATTTTGTTGTAGCTGAACATACTGTGTTGTAAATGTTTTCATCTGGCAGTTAGAGTAACTTACTTAATTAAAGAAAATGTGGATTCCATTTGGAAGTTCAACACCAACTCTCCACTTCTCAGTTATCTCACTCACAGCCTCTGAAGGTTGAAGCAAATGCAGACATACTGATACTGTCCACACAACTTTTAGAACTGCCATTATCAATTCATCGGCTTATAAATTTTGTACAATTATTTTAAATAGAGTCCACAATCACTGTCACTAATCACAATCAGCACAGCTGAAAAATAATTGTTTTTGATATCTGAGCTCAAATTGAAGCATTTTGTAGATGATTCCCACTGTCACGACAGCAGTTCTCATCAAATGGCATATCTTAACGCACAAAGCTTCCCAAATAAGCCCTATGTGAAGGAAATTGAGGGTCATCCATGACGGGCAGAATGGGACAGATCAGTAATTAACTGGATATGGTGGACAGGTGGAATAGCGCTTTTCAATAGTTAAAAGATTATTAACACATATCCACTTAGGCGACAAAGGTTGTTTTACAATATTACATTGTTGTTGACTTTGACCGAAAAATACTCAGCCCATTCATGCAGTGACTACAGCAAAATAAATGAATCCAATGAAACTTCCCAATAAGGACTGTCCAAATAAAGACTTCACTTTAAGCATGTGTATGTACAAACATAGTGTTGCAGATACAGCTCTTCTTGCCTATATATGTTCCTTGACCTTTTTTTTTTTTCTTTTTTGACAGTCCCGATTGGACAGAGTTAGCATCATCCTCGTTGCGACATTCAGAGATCGCATTCCAGCCGCAGAAGTCAGCAGTCGAGTTAACCAGTTCCACACGGACGTCAACACCTTGTATGGCGATGCAGTAGAAAACGCAGGCGTTTACCCCAAAGAGGATGACCAGAAGATGTACCCCCACCTGTGTTCTGTGGTCTTTGTGACCAGGGAGATGCTCAGGCAAGACGTCTCGGAGCTGCGGAAGGCTGTGTACCGTTCCGCCCTCTCACTCGTCAAGATTGTCCGTCCTCAGGAGTTTGTCGTTGGACAGCTGGTGAGAGAAAGTGCAAAATGTTTGTGATGTTAAACTGCCCATTTGAATCAACTATTTTCATGCAAATTCTTACTTAAACATGTTAATTTTAAGTAACATTTTCAGCGTGTATCTGTAATATGCCAATTCAAGAGTGTTGTTTGCAGGAGGATCAGTGCAGATGTCATGAGTTTCAAACAAAGGGAAAGGATAGCACCATGATGCAGACTTCAGTCGTTTGTTTTTGTGGGGACCATCCAGATTTTTAATCTGTCGTGACCAGGAGAAATTAATGACACTATACAGTACAGTATATAACTATGAGTGTCTGCCCAGCATCAGATTTCAATAGTTGCAATTACGAGTCAGTCCAGTTTGAAATGCCTTCCATACTCAGCTTTTTTTTTTTTTATGATTCTAAATAATCTGTTTCTCTAGCAGTGTCTTGCATTGACAAGAGGTTATATACCTAAAAAAAAGATTGAGCAAAAAAGAAAAATTCAGGCAAAATATACCAGCCAATGAAGATTTGCATCAGACTGTAATGTATCAACAACCCAAAATAAAGTGGGATTTACCCATCAGAAGCTGTGAGGAAGTGCAGGGGCTGCTTGGAAACAGCATTTTAAAAATGATTATCGTGGTGTTATTTGTTCATGTACACACAATACAGAAAGTTTGACATTGATTCACTTTAACCATCCAGCCAGATTCATTCAAGTCGCAAACCATGGTTAGGAAATTCACCAAAACGCTGTTCTGTCCTCGTGACATTTTGAGACATATCATGGTCTTTAAACCAGAATTAAACCAAAAGTCAGCTCTCAGCATATCCTACGCCCCACCCCCTTTCTGTCCTTTCTGCTCTTTTCCTGTAATCAGATTTAGTTATGGCCTACCTGACCACACGAAGATTCCCTCTACCCTTATAATTTCACCTGTTTTTAAGGATGTCTACTAATATTATCTCTGATAATATATGAACCACCCCCTACCTGACATCGGCTGTCAGGATGAAGAACTCGCCAGTGATCCAGTTTTTGTGCCAACTGTGTTTACCCAAACAGTCCCATACCATTCAGTTTAATCTTTTTAGAACAACCTAGCGTAGGTCTTAAAAGGCATGTGAAAAACAAGGGAGCATCAGCTTTGAGACACATACAAATTGTAAGAACAATCCAGTTGCATCTGTCTATGTAATTGAAAACTTACTCATGGCTATGCCGTGTGAATTCCTGATGTGTTACCTTCGGAGCTAGCCAGGAAATGCCACTCTGTGTGGCTTATGGTCTGAGAACAAAGGATTATGTCCCTTATTATCAGTGTATCATCTCCATTACATTGGCGAAGGTGCAAAGATAAAGGTGAGGAAACGGTATGAAATGTGAACTGTATGATGCTTTGGTATATACAAAACTAAAACACATCACCACTCAGGTGTTTAACATCTAGCCATCTTGTATTATCACTCAATACATATATGATTACAGCTCCCACAAAGCTATTTAGTGATTGATGAAAAGATGAAGAAGATGGCGGCACAGTTCAGTCGAGAGGGGCGCCCCCCGTATCTCTCACAAAAGGAGTTTGATGACCTTCTCCAGTCAGACCCTGCTGCAGACTTCGACATGTTTGATGATCAGCTTGAAGGTAAGAAATAGGAAGCAGGGTGTGTGAAGATCGATGCCAAAGATTTGCTGTAGAAAATGGGAAGTAAGGTCTGTGTTGGTCGTTGAAAAGGAAGTTTTAAGTTGACTGCACATAGGCCTCTCTTGTTGCACATTGTGGGTTTTTTTTGGGGGGGTTTAATAGTGAAGAGGTTCCATGGTGCATAGTCTGTGTTGAATCACTCATGGACTCATGGAGTGACTCAAAACATGGCGTGTTGGGATTTGTGAAACTGGACATAAACATTTTACAACAGAATGTTTGACAACATTGTTCAGGGATGTTTCACCATGATCATGTGATTTTTTTAGTTTCTGAAAGAGAGAGATGTTTTTCTTTTTTTTTCCAAGATTTTGCAGAAAAACAGGTCCAGTATAAGGTGTTCTGAATTCTTTGTTTTTTTTGTAAGAAATTGGTGTATTTTGGGGTTGGTTTTTGTTTGTTTGTTTTGTTTTGTTTTGTTTTTTACATGAATGAAACTGATTTTGATCATATGACAGTCCTAAGATGACCCTTTGCGGTTAGCTGGCTGTAAACAACATAAACGTGATATGCAAAAAGTGTCATGCTGCTTATAGCTTGCTCACCAAAGAAAGCCTTATCAGGTTTAAAATGCACTAAAGCTTTGCACCTGAAGTGAAAGAGAACGAAAACGGGTGACATTATAAGAAGGTGAATGGGACAAACACATGACAATGCAAAAGCAGCATTTTTCTTTTTTACTGCATAGATCTTTGAAAGCCAAAAACACAAAAGTGATGAACAAAAAGAAAGCAAAGGGAGAAGAAAAAGACATCCCTCTGCAGGCAAGTAGGAAGTGTAACTGGAGTTATCTTTTTCGAGTATGTAAATTGTTAGGATTTGGTGGTAATATTGAAAAAGCTGAGATGAATGAAAAAGTAAAATAGGTGATAATTGGGGGGGTGGGGGTGGGGTTAAAGTTATGACAAAATAACAGATGTGGTTATGAGCTGTATTCAGTTTGTCTAGTTATTCAGTATAATTCAATTATTCGTTGCTGAGTTTTTAAAGATGTTTTCCGTGTTGTTTTTGTCATTGCTTTTCCAGTCATTAGCGCCAGTAGTTCAGTGCATTGCTTTTCCTTTCTTTCTTTCTTTCTTCATTCCTCAGTTAGAACTCGCGCAGTGGGATTTTTGCACATGGAACTGTCACTAATCCCACCATTAAGAAAGCCACATTTGTCTACATAGCTGATGTCTGAGCATTTTGCTTTTGTTTTTTTTGTCATCCATCCCCACCAGCACATGATGCACAACTCTTCTCTGAAGGGTAGAATGGGATTTAATGTGCATGCCAGATGTTTTATGCACGTGTTTGTGCGAGAGATCTCGTTTAAAGTCTCATCCAAAGGACTTGAAGAGGATTGAAGTTGAAGATAAAATTCCTTCCAACCTGGCTGCCTTGAATGGCAGTCAAACCCCAGAGCTGCAACAAGGAGTCTGGCATTTTACTCATTGGGCCAGTCAGGCCCCTGCATCAGTGTCTTAACTGGAACACGGTTTTGTATGGGAAGGAGGTAAAAAGGATTCTGTCAGAATTAAATCACTTTGTGTGTGTGGTCAGTGTTTACAAACAAGGTCGATTGTGTCAACATGTTATACTTCATGGTTCTGTCACTGACACTTAGTGAAATCGTCTGCCTCCGCCTCCCCTACCCAAACTATCACAGAATTTTTCTAATGTTAGTATCTATTACAAATAGGATTATGGTTATTTCATCGTTGGTTTTATCATTGCAGTAGCATGAATTTCATTTATTATTACAACAATACAGAACTTTGTATGAACCCATTATCATGTAAATGCCAACCACCTAATAAATGGGCTGAATTTTATTAACTCGGTACTTTACCATGTAAATACCCATCTCTCATGATCAGCATCTTCATTTACACTCATGATCAGCATCTTCATTTACACTCATGATCAACTTCTTCATTTACACTCATGATCAACTTTCTTCATTTACACTCATGATCAGCTTCTTCATTTACACTCATGATCAGCTTCTTCATTTACACTCATGATCAGCTTCTTCATTTACACTCATGATCACTTCTTCATTTACACTCATGATCAACTTCATTTACACTCATGATCAGTCTTCATTTACACTCATGATCAGCTTCTTCATTTACGCTCATGATCAACTTCTTCATTTACACTCATGATCAACTTCTTCATTTACACTCATGATCAACTTCTTCGTTTACACTCATGATCACTTCTTCATTTACAAAGATATCCACAGCATTTACTTTTATTACTTCCAAGTTTTCAACGCTTGTCTTCCCATCTAGACCGTGCTTTTGTTATCATTTTGCAGTCTTATGAAGCCAGAGATTTCTTGTTTCTTCTGTTCATTTCACACACCGGCACACACACCACAACAGCACACACACACACTCACACACACACACACACACACACACACATTGAATCAGTGAAGCCTCATTGACTGGCAGCACTCTTCAGCAAAGAACTGTTTATTTGACTCATTGCTTTATATGTTTGGATCGACGTTATTTGACATTGTCTTTTGCGGTTGTTGTGTTTCTACCATCTGTAAAATGAGTTATTAGACAACACAGTAAGTACTCATTTTTCTTGGCAAAGATGAAGAGCCTCGAAATAGGAGGCAGGAATACTCCAGATGTCATTGGTGACCTGGTTATGCAGGTAATGCCGGGATTGCAGGTCCGAGTCTTCACAGAGCTGTTCAATTGATGGGGTTTTGTCGCTCAGAGTTATGACTCCACTCCCAGGCTTTAAACTAAGATTCCATGTGCGAATGCACGCATAACATCTTGTGCTCACATTAAACCCCATCACCATCTTCTGACAGAGTAGACGCTATTGATTAATGGTGTGGATAACACGCACAGAAAGCATGCATCATGTGTAACAGTTTACATGAAGGCCACTGAGCGTAGATCATCATGACGTCCCCAGCTAGATGAAGAAATACCTTTCCCAAATGCTCTTGCAAGTTTGGCGTCACCGAACGGTGGGCATGCACTTACCTGTGACCTTTTTCTTCCTGTGGTAGCTCTGAAGGTGTGGTGTCAGATGGGGAGTGTGCTGCACTACGACGTGTGGGCCGACGGCCTAGGACGCCTGTACTTCCTGGACCCTAACTGGGTGGCCCACATGGCCGCTTTAGTGCTCATGGTAAGACTGAAGTCTGCTTCAATGCTTCTCAGTCCTCAGCAAGGTCAGTGCTCGTGGAGTATTTGAAATTGCTTTAATCCTTTCAGACCCTGTCCGCAAGTACTTGCTGTATGGTATTTTGGTCATCGGCATCATTTTCCTTGTTTTGTGTGTGTGTGTGTTTTGGGTTTTGTTTGTTTGTTTTGTTCTCTGTGTGGTGCAGAATTGCTTCCAGGTAGTAGGTTTGTCAGTGTAGACAGTACAGACTCTGCACGCTCTCGCACCTTTGGGTGTATCCTTTTCCTCTCCTTCCAGTGTCTCATGGTGTTCGCCTCAGCCGTTTCAGTCCATGATAGCATCAGCACTCATGATAACTTTGTAGTCCGCTATAACCTTTCTAGTCTGTGAAAACAAAGAGTGTTCATGTTAAACTTGATGTCTGCTGTAACCATTTTCAGTGCTTTTGCCGTGAAGCCACAATACAACAAATCTTTCGGGAATTTTTGGTTTGAATTTGCTGCTGAGAAGCGAAAGAATGAGAATCTTCACCCTCCGAGGGGAAAGCAAACTTCCAAAATCAAAAAGCTGAAAGAGGCATGTTCCTCCACCAAGGAAAAGGAGAAAAACTGAACTAGTTCTCACATGTCACTGGGTTACGAACTCACCAAGGGCGATCACTCTAGCTGGCCTATCTGGGGAATGAAATAAAGTTAGCTTCATGCTCTCCCTTTTTTCCTCTTTTTTTTTTTTTTTTTGGAGGGGGGGGGAGAGGGTGGGGGGATGAATCCTGATAAAATCAGGTTGTTCCATGCCAATTGAGGATCAGGCATTTGTTTTGAGAGGTAAGTATGGGAAAAGGCAAATAATGTATTTATCTTTTAGATTGTTAATACTCATAGGTTGTTTTATTAATTAATAATTTTCGCCTCTTTCCCTTTTTTTTTTTTTTTTTTTTGTGGGGGGGGGGGAGGGGGGGATATAATTTGGACGGAGGTTTGGATAACTCTCTGAACTGATTTTCTCACCAGCCAAGAGTGGCAGTGCCTTACAAGCAGTCGCTGAGAGACATTCAGGAGCGGCTGGCCCTTGCCGGGTATCCAGAGAACCTGTTCAAACCTTTCCTGCAGCTGCTGAAGTACTTTGACATTGGGACACTCCTCAGTGATCATGAGAGGTATGTGTGTGTGTCTGTGCTAACGATGGATTTTCTCTTTAATCGGGTGTTTTGTGAGCATGCTGCGCTTGTACGTGTTTGTTTCTTTGACTTACACAAACGATAGATTAAAGACACAAGAGAGTAAGCTGGAATCAGACTTGACCCACCTGCACTCCTTCCAAGCCCCAGCCCCAGCCCCCTTACCTACTCCCAGTCATTTTTTTCCATCCCAAATAGATTTCTGGTGTCCAATGATGATATAACCATTCCCTGAGATGGGCTCACATGAATGATGGCAGAGGCAGCATGTAAACATGCAAACACAATCTCTCTCTCTCTCTCTCTCTCTCTCTCTCTCTCTCTCTCTCTCTTCTCTCTCTCTCTCGATTCTTCTTCGAAACTTAAGATCCTTATACAGCTTACTGTGCTTAATAATGGCAATATTTTTTTCAGCAGAGAAACACACTAAAAAGATTGTTTAATGTTATTATTATCTAGGGCCTGTGTAGTTGAATGAGTTTCCATGTGCTATCTGTCATGTTTCGTCACTTTTGAATCCAGGTTATTTACCCATCAGTCCTCCAAGTCTTTTAATGTCTTATTCACAGTTTCAAACTCTCCATCTCTCAGACAGAAAGTGCTACATGTATGTATTCTATATTGTGTCAATGTATGTTTGAAAAAGTGTGTGTGTGTGTGTGTGTGTGTGTGTGTGTGTGTGTGTGTGTGTGTGTGTGTATGTATGTGTGTGTGTATGTGTGTGTGTGTGTGTGTGTGTGTGTGTGTGTGTCAGTACAACACTATGTTAATCTGACAGTAAATGGTTTCAGTCAGTCAGTCGGGGTGTGTGTGTGTGTGTGTGTGTGTGTGTGTGTGTGTGTGTTGTATGTGTGTGTGTGAATCGGCATATGCATGTTTGAAGGGTTAGTGAATGTATTTAATATGAATGTGATAGCCAGTGCGAGAATATAAATGGATGGGCATTCAGTAGTTGATTTTTGTTGTTTTTTTGTTTGATTTTGTAAGCACCGCAAGCTTTCCACAAATGGGTCTCAATAAATTCCCGTTACCAGTTTTATCACCAGCTTTTTTTTCCTTGCAATTGTTTACATCAGTTGCAAAGTTAGGCAACTGCAGGCGGAGATCTAAACAAATTTTAGAATGAATTACGTTGTCTCCACTGAATAACGTGGACAAACAAATCACAAGACAAAACGTGACTCGTTTCGACCGGCAAGATAAAAATGCTCAGCACAACGAAAATGAAGAACGAGCAATCACCTATCTTTGTTGAATTCGGCGCAAAATGGGTGTTGAAATAATTTCTACAAAGATAGGTGATGGCTCAGTTCTTCATTTTCGTTGTCCTGAGTGTTGTTTATCTTGCCTGAAGAAGACCTAAGACCTAAGCATCATGTTTTGTCTTGTGATTCGTTTGTCCACGTTATTCAGTGGGGTCATAATAATTACGTTCAAAAGTTTATTTCATTTGCTTTCAGTTGCAGCTTGCTGCTGCCCTGCCTTCTGCCAAAGAGTGCTCCAGGCCTTCAGTTGTCCAGCACCACCCATGGATGCAAACTGCTTCGTTTCTACGCCATGCCCCATGTCCCTGTCCGATTGTGGTCACGCTTGATCCTCAGCTTTCTCATGTCCATGGACAGGTTTTCACAGTCCTGTTGGTAAGTGTGTGATTGTGTTTGTTGTGTGTGTGTATGTGTGTGTGTGTGTGTGAGTGTGTGTATGCATGCGTGTGTGCTTGCATGTATTTGAGAAAGAGAAAGAGACAGATTGATCGATTGATTGATCTTTTAAAAAAAAATAAAACGCAAGGATGGAGATTTTAGGCCAAGGTCTAGTCTTACAATCTGTCCTTGTAATGCATGTATTATTTCAACGTACAGCATTCATACTGACAATTCGACACAGGGACACTGTAATGTAATTCTACAATGACAAGCAGGCTTTTCATAATGGCATGGTGGGTATCAAACAGAAGGAACCAAACGAACAAAAACAGAGGGAGAGAGAGGTGGGGAGGAGGGAAAGAGAGGTGGGGAGGAGGGAGAGAGGATGGTAGGTGGGAGAGAGACCTATGATTGTGGTCAGATCAAGGCTTAGACTTGCCCGCAAGGAATGTTTTTGTGGAGAATACAAGTAACCAGAGAAATGAGACAAATTTCCTTCGCTGTGCAGCGCTCATAATGAGCAGATTTGTAGAAAACAATTTATACATGAAAAGACCAATTGTGTTATATCTTCTTTTTTTTTATTTGTGCATATGATTTTCTTTTGGTGAGAAGATAGTTTTGGGTTTGATTACTTTCATGAAATTAAGTGAACAGAGTTAGTTTTACCATTCAGTCTCTTTTTCCATTTTATCAGTCAGCCTCTTATTTATGGTTATACTAAACAGCAGTTTATTGGCTACCACATTTGCTGTGTACTTTCATGGTTGTCATTGTTTTATTTTTCATGTATCTTATCCTTGTCCCTAAAGGAGCTTAAAGATGAATTAATGTTCATGTGTGTGTAAAGTGTGTGCATGAGTGTGTGTGTTGTGTTAGAGAAGTTATGGAGCATCTTCTTTGCGTAAAATGTTCATCACAGAAACCATGAAGAGGAAGAGGTGGTATTTTGTTGTGTGAGAGTAGATGTAGTCATGGAATCTTTTCTTTGTTTCAGCTTTAACTACTGAGTTTTCTTTTGAGTATCATTTCTACAATTTTTGCTTTTTTTTAACACTTTTAAGTGAACTTAAATTAAACTTTTGAAACTCAGCTGCTTTTTTTTTTATCTCTAATCAAAAAATTTAAGATCAAAGTCACAGTAAGTTTTGTAGTGAAAAAGTAGATGGCTGTGCATGTATTTGTGTTGGTTATAACTGACACAAGCGGTCACATACTTTAGAACCAAACTCCAGAATCTGTCCATAATCTCAGTTCTGACTCCCACTTATCGTCATCTCACACTGTGCAAGCAGTTCGAAGCAAGTACAACTTCACCTGTACACTCTGCAAGGCTTTTTGAGCTGGCCGTTGTTGATTCAGCAGTGTCTTGGCTGATCAATGGTCCTATGTCATGTTGAAAAGACAGTCACCTTTCCCTGTCACTCATTGTCTCACTTGACACGAATCAAACACAATTTTCTCAGACGACGTACAATTTGCAGCCACTTTTACAACAATCATTGTCCTGAAACAGAGCTTCTTAAAGCTCTAAGTTTCCCAGACACTCGGCATGGAAATGAACAGTGGGATTACCCTGGAACTGGTAGTTGCACAGAGGTAGGAGGATGGACGGAATAGTGCAGAATGGTAGTTGAAAGATAAATGGGTTTATTTTAGCAACCATGAAGAAGTGCATGCGTGTTTGGCTGTCGTTCCAGAGTTGTTATGAACTCTGTTCCTCATTTTATAGGAACACCACAGTTACAGTCCCTGCAATGAATTTGTATGTGTGTATGTATATGCGTATTTGTCTGCATTTTGAAATATATGTTGCAGATATCATAAAAGCATGTTATGTTTTAAAACAAATTAAGATTTATAGACGAAAAAAAGTTAACCATCTGTGGATATACCTATGTGTGTATGTTCAGATTTCCTCTTGCTGCATACTGATATCTCAGTCTGGTTTTTTAGGAACTTTTGGTTTTACAGGAAAGACCTCTTATTTTCATAGGAAAAAATCTGTGGCTATACGAATGTGTGCTTGTTCAGATTTCCTCTTGCTGTGTATTAACCCATTGGCGCCTCATCGATCACCTGGCGGGCGACGGGTTGAGTGCTTGGCACTGACGCGTCGCCCGCCAGGTGATCGACTATTTACTCGAATTTTCACATATAGCTGTGCGGTCTAAGGGAAACAATCTTGGTATCTACAGAAAGCTGAGGATTTCTTCTATTAGATGGTACTCTCCCTTGGTGTATATCTCTCGTTTAATTCTACTTTTTCGCTCATATTATGGGATAGCTGGAGATAACTCTGGCTGCCCGTGTTCATCATGTTGTCGGCACCGAAGCGTCAAAAAGTGGTAGCGAACAGAAACATCTTATTTCAAGAAGTAACTGAAAGAATAATGAAAGAAGGATCAGATGAAGAACTGGAACTGTTTTCCGAACTGTTTTCCGAACTTGCCAAATCAGACAGAGAGGATATGAGTGACGATGGTGAGTTGCACATACCAAATGATGATGAAATGTTTGCATTCTTTTCTTCAGATATGTGACAGCAGCACTCTGTTTGAAGTCTGGACCATGCACACAGCTGTGTGTGTGAAAGATACATTGTTTTTATGTGTTTGTTACACATTGTGTTTACTACAGTTATGATCATATTGATTTTTCATCCATACCTACGTGGAGAAAAAGTTTTTGCTGATAGCTGTTTTCTTACACTTTTCAAACCAGTGGTGAGTGAAGTGTGTACTGAGCACAGGACTGTGGTATTTTTTTTCTAAAAGATCATGATTTGAAGTTTTCAAAAACATAGTAATTATTGTTGTATTCGGTTTGGTTTTGTCTGTATATTTTTTGTAAAAATACCCCAAATAGTGCGTCACAGCGTGTCGCGGTTGTGGCAGAAAGCTGTGTCTGCATTGAGTTAATATCTCAGTCTTTACTTAGGAGTTTTTGGTTTAACACGAAAGACCTCTAATTATAATTAAAAGAAAATTGCAAAGAATTTCATCACACAAAATATTCTGTTGGTTTATATTTCAAGGCAAGGCCAAGAAGTGAAGAAGCCCCAGCTGACGTACTGGCAAGAAGGGCTGACGATTAAATACAAAGGAGGTTCGATCATCATCGAGTCGACAACCTTCGTGGCCTCACAGGAGATGAGCAAACACTCCGGCATCCTCATCTCCATCCTGACTGACTCTCCCACGCTTGGTGATCTTGCTGTGATTGGTTTTGTCACTGACCAGATTGACTCAGTTCTGCAGACCATTTTTCCACGTGAGTTCATTCTGCTCTGGAGTTTCAAAAGGAGAAAGTAATGACAACTTTTGAATTAAATGAAGGAATCTTTGTAATGTTATTGAATGTTAAGCTGTTGGTGAAAACAACAAGCTTGTTGTCTTGATGTTGCTGGGTCTGCATTAAAGACATACATATAGATCCACATACAGGTGCACACACATGATTTTACACATGATCACACACACGCACACAATCATACACACACACACACACACGCACACGCACGCACGCACGCACGCACGCACGCACACACACACACACACACACACACACACATGCGTGCGCGTGCACTCACACACATGCACGCACACATGCACACACATATGCACGCACGCGCATGCGCGCATACACATGCACAGATGTAAATACATACATACTGAACTTCCTGCACGTACGTGGATATGCACACACTGAACATTCAGACTTCTAGGTGCTTTGAGCTGTGGACATTTGGCCAGTAAGAGAGCGGCACGTGTTTCAGATTACAGTGACAACAGCAGTCTGTTTGGCATATACGCCTTGTGCCCTGTCTGCTATCACGATGTGGAGCCATGCACGGGCGTCATTCGTGGCAAAAGCCTCCACTTTGCTCTGGCCGATTGTGCTGCCGATCTGCTGTACAGTGACTTTGCACAGTGCAGTCGTGGAAACAAGGTGATGTCCCTCAGTCTTTGCGTATCATGTCTGTATTGTTGTGTTAGATGTTTAGGTCAGAACACGAGTGTCTGTCTGATCTTTTGTTTGTGGACAGTGACACCTGTGCGACTGGTATTTACAAATGGGGAGCCAAAGTTGCAGGCTGTGAATCAAGCAACAATTCAGAATAATTTTTTAAAGAGAATGGGGATAAATTTGAGATTTTCTGTCCGTAAGATTCCCAAGACATTGATGTGTACAAAATTTTAAAACAACGGAAATCTTAGATTCATCTGCATCAATCTTAAACACCTTTTCTGAACCGTTGCACAATTCAGTGCCATTGACTCTGGCCCTCAACATGTAGGTGCAGGTCCATATGTAGTCTGATGGGTAGCGGTAGTCAAGTGACTTGAGCCTCGTTGTTATAGTGAGTGAGTGAGTAGTGCTGCACCCTGATTAGTTTCAGTTCAGCTGTTGGCTGGGAAAATCAGATCCCTGCCAAGGAGGTTACGTTTTCATCTGCTTCTGTTTGTTTGATCGCTTGCCTGTTTGTCCTTCAGCAAAATTACTCAACGACCACTGTACTCATTTTAATGAAACTTGGAGTAAGTACTGGTGTGGATCTGTGGTGTGGATTGAGGATCCATTCAGCGTAATTATCACAAATTTTCATCTGAACATGGACGTTCAAAAGTTACTGTTTACAAATTGACAGTCGTTAAAGAACTGGGATATTTTCCATGGAATATCTATATTTACTAATGATGGAAACATTGATGTTTTTTAGATGCCCTATTAGCCTAAATGTACACAGAAAGTGTCTCTCTCAGTCCATAGTTACTGTTGTTTTCCCTGGTGGAAACATTATTTTTTTCCAGTCATGAAGCTCACAGAAGCTTTTATCTCAAAAAAAGAGAAAAAAAAAAGAAATATATCTTTCACTCTTTTTCTCTTCCATGTTTGAGTTAGCATGTCACTGTTGTAGGGTTTTACCCCCTTACATTTTGACCCATACTTGGATCTAAGCATGGAGTCAGGTTCTGTTTGATCTTAGCAGAGTGCTGTTCTTTTCCATGGGCCCTTCTACAGTTACATGAGTCGCATTCAGAGTAATCCAGATAGCATGCATACTTTTTTTTACACACAGTTTTTCTTTCATTTACCTAACCAAACAAGTGCCTTATTCCTACTCACGACACTTTATCCAAACAGGACTAAAAGAAAAAAAGCTTTCAAGGAGAGAAGGTAGCCAAAGCTATAGCCATACTTCCAACTACCTCAGCTGTAGACTCCCAGAGTGATCTTCCTTGACGCACATATTGCTTCCAATTTGTGACTTATTGGTCAGTTTCCTTTCTCTCCTAAGCCAGAGAATATGTCTACCTTTTTGGTCTCAGTCTTTGATGGTCTCCGTCTTTGTTGGTCTTATATGGAATCCCTCAAGAGGCCGAACAGGCTTGCTCTTGTGACATCCAACTTCATTTGCTGCACCTTCACAGCGCTGCACTTCAAATGAAAATGTCTAAAAAGTGTCCAATGTCGTGGCCGTGCTTGAACTTCTACATCAACACCGTTCTACCTAGTGGCCTCCATTTGACTTTATCTGCCGTGCTATCGAAGTGGTATCTGCCTTTCAGAATTCATGAGAGGCTTATATGAGTGCTACCCTTTTCAGCCTTTAAACGCCTGAAAAAATAGGAGCATTACAACTTGGAGAAATATTATGGAAATTGAAATGAGTAATCATGATGTAAAGTGCCTGGCCTTAGGTTCTAGGAGTATAAACGCACTTACGCACAAGCTTTCAAATTAAACATGTCTTTACTATCAACAGATGCACAGCATAATGTGGATGTCAAGTACTTTAATGCATGATTATTTTGTGAAATCGTACAACAAAGCAGCAGGTCATCTATAAAAGAAATCAAAATAGTGATTTACAAATTCCTGGGTAAACATAGGGCTGTGGCAACACTCCTCAGACAAACTCCATTCTGAGTTGACCTCTTCAGCTGGGCCCATGTCATTCCAACTGCCTTTTTAAATAATAAAACTATCCCTCTCTCTCTCTCTCTCTCTCTCTCTCTCTCTCTCTCTCTTCTCTCTGTCTCTGTCTTTCTCTCTCTCTCTCTCCTCCCCCTTCTCTCGCTTGCTCCTTCTCTCAGCAACTCCATCTCTCTGTCTGTCTGTCTCTCTCTCTCTCTCTCTGTCTGTCTGTCTGTCTCTGTCTGTCTGTCTATCTGTCTGTCTCTCTTCCTCTCTCTCTCTCTCTGTCTCTCTCTCTCTCTCTCTCTCTCTCTCTCTCTTGTTTGCTCGATCATTCTTTGGTGTTACTTCAGAGTCTGATTAATGCTTTTTTACATCTCAGTTACGGCCCAAATCTGTTCAGCAAATGACTTCTCCTAGTCCACGTGGTTCAGGAACCAATCTTGACACATACATTCAGTATAGTCAAGTACTTCGCCACTTGTTTGTATTTACTGATGGGCATCCCAAGGTTCAAAGGACATGGTACCGTGTTCTCATGCATATACGCATGCACGCATTGGAAAGAAAGGTCCCATATAATGCAATTGCACACTTCAAAGAATTTCTGACTTTTTTGTAATGCTGATCAATGAGGATGAGGATGATGAAGGTAATGCTTTGAAGCTGCATTTACGCCTGAGACTGTATAACAGCGCTGCTCCCTTCTTTTACTTCCATAGTATATCCCGGCATCAACCAGGCCAAAGAAATACAGACACCTGCAGTGTTGGTCAAGAAATTTGAGCAGCATTCCCAGAAATGCTTTCATTGAGCAGATGAAACTCAACTGTGTGATCCCAGTCCTCCCAGTTGAACCTGTAGCAAATTCAGCTCTGGGTAGGAGTTGGTTGGGGCAGAAAAATCCCACATGACTCTGATGGGAATCAAACCCACGACCTCCCAACTAGAAGTCTCACCACTGCATATGGTGGCTGCTCGATGTTTATCATTACTGGTCATGTGTTTCACCAGGTTTCCTTGGAAGACCTGATTCCAGAGTTCATGATGGGAGAGTTGCCTGAAAGATTCCATCTACACAGTGACAAGTTCACCTGCTGGAGAAACTGGGTGGGGGTGCTGCTGGAACTGTGTACAAGGTGAGTGTGTGTGTGTGTGTCTGTGTGTGTGTGAGTGTGTTGTGTGTACGTGTGTGTGTGTGTGTGTGTGCGTGTGTGTGTGTGTGTTTGCGCGTGCGCATGTGCATGAATGTGTATGTGCATGTCAAGCCAAAGTTGTCCTTATTGAGGATTAAAGAAAGGAGCTCCATACCTTTTTACTCATACTTCATTGTCCAAACAAACGCCTTATCTCTAATTGCCATGGCACATTGTCATATTATAAAGATCCTAAAAAAACGAAACTTAAAAAAGAAAAAAAATAAATAAAGGAGGGGGGGAGGGGAAGCAGGGATCTAGCCATGTCTCCATAACCCGTTAGGCCAACAGAATGATCACCCTTAGTGGTTTAACTTCATGAATAATGTTCAAACATAGTCCAGTTTTCTCCTTTTCCTATGCAAGGGAAACTGCTCCACCCCCACCCACCCCCCTCTCTCCTGCCCCCTACTCCCTCTGTCCTCTGTTCTTCACAGTTCAGACTTGACTATGGCACAAGTCTTCTCATCTCTCTCTGGTTTGGAGAGACGGTCTTTTGAACTCATTCCACTCCTTGGATGATCTTAGGGCAAGTCTGAAGGAATTTCCTTTCCAGGGGCCATCTCCTTTCTGTGAGACTTAGTCAAAAGTCTCTGATAAGGTTTGTGAGACAAAGATTCCTCTTGACTGCTTCGAACCCAGTGTCTTGTCATCCCCTCTCCCTACCCTCATCCTTCCTTTTGAGGACAGTGGTCAGTCCCGTCCAAGCCTGTTATCTCCTTCAAGGTACTCTTCGCTTGGGGGTGGGTGGGGAGGGGGGAAGCTGGGGGGGTAGTTGTCTCTTCTTCCCGCAGTGAGCAGCTCACACTTCTGACAAGTGGGTTATTTCAGTGAGCAAGGAAGACCTCAGGATTTCCTTTTCCATCCCACCCCTTCTGACGTCAACCCCAGTATGGATCCGTTCCTTACGGCTGCCACTGGCCTCAGGGAACCAAGAGCCACTTGCCGAATGCCCTGTTGAGAATGTTATTCTTCTTCTTCTTCCTCGTTCGCCATCCCGTTAGATGAGCAGCCCGGTGTCCTCGATGAAGGCTGCCGTCCGTCGCAGCTCCTCCAGGGTGCCATACAGCTTGGCTTCCACTGCTGTCGGTGTTGGCCAGTACCTTTGTCTGACCACCGACCGCTTGGGGTGGGCCCCTTTGAGGCATAGGGCCCGGCTCCCGACCTCCCCGGCGGGTCTCCGAAGGTCGAGCGCCACATCGAAATTCTGTGGACTGCATCATCATGGAGGCGTATATGCGTGGTATCGTGGTTTAAGCTGCGCCAGTGGCCCGATACCTCCGTCTTCAGCTGGAGTTTTCTTTCGGGGTGCCTCACCCTTAGCTCATGGCCCGTGCGTCCTGCCCTGTGAGCACAGGGGGATTGTTTCTCCGGGGATCCCACCCCGGGGCTAGAGGTTATACCGCGCCTCTTGACCGCATGATGAGCCCGTCATAGGACACATGGGGTATTTCAGTGAGGACAACAGTGCCACCTGTTGACCCACCCCGTCCTGATAGGAACATCGCCAGTTGGTCCGGGACTGCTTATTCTGCCAGGCAAGCCTGACTTATATCGCAGCTAACCCCCATATCTGAGGGCCATTCCCCTATCCGCCACCCGGGGACCCGCCGAGTTGGGGATGGTCGCCCCACTACTGAATTGGAAGCAGCCTGGTCCCGGAGAATGTTATTCTCAAAACATACTTTAAGGTTAACTTGGCTTCTGCTTCTAGAGTGGGTGAGATTTTTTTTTTTTTTTTTTTTTGCTGTCCCAACCTCTGCGCCACCTCAGAGGCAGTGCACCCACGCCACTCATTCCGACACCCCGTTCACAGCCACAGCCCGGTCGGCCCCGCCGCAGCCCCGGCACCGGCAATCCACAGGGAGCAGTCAATGTCAAGTCGTCAAGAGGCAACCCACCAGAGGAGACACTGCACTGCTGCCGAGTCTCTTCGGTGGTGTTCAGTGGCGCCTGTTCTGATCTAACATATGCAGGACACCACCTACTAAGCCCCCTACTGACGACACTAATTGCTTAGTCGCGGAGCCAGATGAGTGAGCTCTCCCTCCGGAGGGCGCCACCACTTCCGTCCAACGGCATCCCCCATGGACTCGCCGATACCAGTGACCCCGACAGAACCAAACCAAGGCCACAGATGTTGAGAGGACATCGAAATTGAGGTCACCATGAGAGCAGGGCATGAAGGGCCACGGAATTTGAGACATTTTTTTTTAATGCTGATCGATGAGAATGAGGATGATTAAGATGATGCTACGGATTTCCATTTCGGTCTGAGACTACATGACAGGGCTGTACTCTACGCTTCCTTTCATAATATATCCCGGCATCAACCAGGCCCGAGAGATTCAGGCACCTGCAGTGTTGGTCAGGAAATTTGAGCAACACTCTCAGAAACGCCTCCATTAAGTGGATGAAACTCGATTGTGTGGTCCCAGTCTTCCCAGCTGAGTCCGCAGCAAACTCAACTCTGGGTAGGAGCCGGTCGGGGCAGAAAAACCCACATGACTCTGATGGGATTCGAACCCACGACCTCCCAGCCGGGAGTCCACGACGCTAACCACTTCACCACGGCGGCTGGTAGAGTGGGTGAGATTCATACCTTCTCCAGGGACCCATGGTCTTGAAGTGGCAGGATGATAAATTAGTTACCTTCTCAATCTTCCTTTCTTATCCAAAAATTGCAACCCAAAAGAGTGGCTGTTAATGATAACCTTGCCACCATTTAACGGTTGGCCTTAAGTAGCTTTTGAGCAGAGGAACTGAGCAGAGACATTTTTGTGAGGCTTCGTTGCTTTCTTCTTCAGGTGACCATGCTTCCCACCATCTTTTTCGACATTCTGGCATTTGTTTGGACAGGGAAGTATGAGAAATGGGAATGTTACTGCAGAAAGTAGTTTTAGGATATACTTGTCTGTCCAAACACTGGGACGCTCTCACACCTCCCTGTTTACCTGAGAAAAGGTGCAAAATCCCAAACTATGTACAACCATAATATCGTTAAGTGAACTCGCCAAGGGCAATCACTCTGTCAGCCTAACTGGTTGTGGAGGCATGATTTGTTCCCTGCTCTTCCATTTTTGTTGCTGTTTTTAAGGATCCTTATAATTTAACGTTTTTTATACCAAGTAAAAGTATACTGTAAAACTTTTAAGTTGTAAAATTCCTTTTTTCAACCTGATCTTACTTTGCGCACGCGCACGTGTCTGTCTGTATTTTCAACACTAAATCATCATCATTTGCAATTAACCGTTTACAGGAAGGTTGTTTACATAGCTGTGTATGTACATAAGCACTGTTTACATTGCTGTGTTTATACATGCATTTACATGTATTGGGGGGGGGGGGGGGTTCACAGATGGCACTGTTGCAAAGAATGTCGGCTGACTTTTCTCACCATGAGTTTACAGTTCAGTCCTGAGCAGTCTTCAACCAGATTTCTTGGCTGTGCAGGGTGTGCTGTCTGAGAACCCTGTGGCGGTCAAAGAATTCTACAGGAATCAGGTCAGACCGCTCATAGACAATGAAGAAGGCGTCGCCTCAGACAGTGGAACGTCCACCATGTCAAGCACCAGCTCCCAGTCCAGTTCTGTAGGGTCCTCTTTGTTCTCCGGTGTGTATGGGAACTACCAGAACGTGTCTTACCAGCTGCAGCTGAGGAGGCAGGACTACATGATGGGAGTGAACTTGAAGGTGAGTTCATGCTGGACTCCGTGTGCTGGGAAAGGGTCCAGATGCGCCTGCGGCTTGAAAGGGAGGTTAGTTGTGAGCATAGACGAAGGGAGAGGGAGGGGTTGAATGGTAAGTAATTGCTTTGAATTAGGCGTGTTGTGTGTGTGTGTGTGTGTGCACGTGTGTGTGCGTGTGCATGCCCTTGCGTGCATGTGCTGTGTGTCTGTGTCGATTATATTATTTACTATAACTATGAATTTAATGGAATACCTGCAGGATGCTTGATAATTCTGGCTGTTTTTGCTTGTACATATTTAAAGTGTTCAGTTTACTGCACACTGAGCACACTTTAGGCATGTGGGTTATTTATGTAGGTGTTTATATTGTAAGCAACTTGATATGGGAGTAAGCCATACATAAATCCTGGTTACATTGGGACTTTTGTTTTTGAAAGTCTGTTAATTCTTGAACTTTTTGGAGAAGAAGAATTTTGATGAAGTCATTTTTTGCATTGAAAGGCAAAGAAATAAACTTTGTTTCGAATAAAGATGGTAAAATAAGAAATGATTTAATATTTAAGATTAACCCGTTCGCTGCTTGAAGCTGCTTGAAAATGTTACAAACAAAGGCTTTCCCAGTGCCAGGGAAATCTAATGATTTGGGGGTAATAATTAACAAAAAATTCTAGCTCAGAAACTACAAAAGATATAACAATGAAATACATATGATTTTTGAAGGAAATTGAATGAAGATTTTGAATCTGGGCTTCTTTTGTTTTAATTTTGATGATAAAAAAGTATTTAGACAATTAGATTTGGATAGATTTTTTTGCACGATCAAAAGCATATGTATTTACCACTACATCTTCACATCCAAACAAGAACACAAAGCAAAAAAGTTGAAAATAAAGTTTGTACTGTCACACTACACCTGTAAATGAAAGTAAAACAGTTTAGAAGTCTATCAAGACGCTCACACTCTATGCAGACAGGTCAGTCCACGACCACGCCCCCCTCTCCCCACCACGCCCCCTTGCTGGACTTCAACCCTCTCTTTCACTGCTCCTCTTCCCCTACCTTTCCCTCTGCCCTGTGCCGCGCCGCGAGCAGGCCGCGCTCCCCTCTCACGCTGACTACCACGTCACTGACCACTGGCACGCAGTGCAGAGTACACACTAGGCGAGCTCGTTCGACGCTGGCAAACCAGTCAGCTGAACACACATTGAGGTCACACAGCCCAACACAATAACTGACGAATACGGTTGGCAATTCCATCACTATCATCATCTCACCTTCATGCTCGAGTGAGTCGTTGAATAAAAGATTATTGTCTTTGTCAAAAATCATTAGCAGAGCCTGCTCAGCTGTGTAAATACGTTGATTTGGTCGCTGCGCTTGTCGACGGTTGCGCCGCCATCTTTGCAAGCGAGACGAAGTGCTGGCTGGTCATCCAGTCAGTGATGAGAATAAATGGGCTTTCCCCTCACGTGTGGTCATTTACATATCATTTTAATACTACAGACATATAAGGCTTACTACGCACACTCTATTTAAGTCCGTTGATAGAAATAGTAACGAATGAAAATTCAAGAAAAATGCATGACGTCAGTGGACGGCCCATAGGCACTGGGAAAGCATTTTTAATGCGGCGTCAGCTGACGGCTTAAAGGCACTCTACGGGTTAACACTTCCTCTTATTTGGCCTTATGTTTAATTTGATTCTTTCTACATTAAGTTGGTGTAAAATCTGTAAGAAAATTCATACAAAGACAGTTTGTGAATTATTCTTAAAGTTTTTCTTCCAGTTGTATGTACTACAAATGCCAATGGATTTTAAAGCTTCTACAAAAGAAGAGAATGTAAATATCTAGGTTCTAACCCACCCATCTTATTTTGCACGAAAACCCCCCTTTTCACAAACAAATCTCGTCCATCTCATACTACTTTTTGCCAAAATTAACACCTTTTTTACAACCAAACTTAACATCCAAAAACCTCCAAAAATTGACGTAATTGTTACTTTAAAATGGGGGGCTTACGTGCAAAATAAGATAGGGTGATTTAGAACCTAGATATTTACATTCTCTCCTCTCTTCTGATTCTTGTGCAAAACAATAGGAATGGCTTACTTAATTTTTTTTAATTGGTGTTTATAATCTGGTTTAAAAAATGAAGCCCGGAGTAGTTGCAGAGCTTATTGATATATTCAGAATGTGGGAGTTGGAGGAAAGGAGCTGGGGGGTTGATAGAGAAGAGTTTGAAGAATTAATTACGGATCTTTTTGAGCGCGCCGATATGCGGGAAAGCGTAAGGAACGCCATCAGTAAACTACCGCATTCTTGGCCTCATCTAGTTATAAAGTTGTTTGCCATTTTAATTGATCAAATAGCTCCCGAAGATCTTGATCTGACTGCTTCTACTGACCCTGAAGGAGTAACTGTTACCTTTAAACCTGGACAGTTTTTAAGATTAGAAAAAGACTATGAGTAATAAATAACAGCTGAATTTACAATTATTTTTTTATTTATTTAATTTTTAGGTTTAAAAATGACGACCAAACACAGCGAATTTGATCTAATGATTTTAATAGAAAATTGTAATGAACTATTTGATGAAACAATGAAAGTGTTAAACATTGATTTAGTGAATCTGGGTTTGAGAATGATGTAAACAATTTAATAAAAAATCATAGTGAACTATTTGACGAAGCAATCAAAGAGTTAAACATTGACTATAGTGATTCAGAAAAAGCTAAAGTATTGGCAAGTGCTCTTGTAAGATTTGGGTGTCTTGAAGTATTGCAATGCTTGGGTGAAGAATAAAAGCACGTTTACTTACTTTTACTTACATTTATTTTTTTAATTTACGTAAATATTGTGGGTTAAAAAATGAACCCCACAAGTAAATCCGAGGTTGGAAAACTATATACGTGGGAGGAGATATTTGACGGCAATGAACAATTAAGCAATACGTTTAGTGAAGTAGACATGGACATTATTAACCCCTCAAGCGTTCATGAAAGCGTAACACATGCCATTTCTAAAATCCCAGAGTCTCTTCAAATTGGCCTGCCAGTAAAAGTGTTGTTGGCCATTCTGATTGATTATATAACCCCCGATGATAAAAACATGCAAGTCTGGGTTTCAACTAAACAGAAAGAAGTAATCAGCTATTACGACTTTGATTCTGAATGGGCTGATTACATGCTTACACAGCTTAACCATGCAAGTGAAGAAGCGAAATTGCGCGGCTCCGGCTGGTCTGAAGGAACAGTCCTTGAAATCAGATTAAGACAAACAAAGTTCTATCCTATAGTCGGTAATTCTTACATTTCTCTCCAAAAGAGTTAGTTTTTAAACGAGCAGTCTTAAACATAAAAAATTCAGATAACTTATGTTTCATGTGGTGTGTTTTGGTGCATTTACATCCTGTTAAAAAGCACGCAGACAGAGTTTCCAATTATGAACAATATATAAATGAGCTGAACTTTAATAACATAAACTTTCCAGTAAGCATAGAAAGTATGTCTCAGTTTGAAGAGCAAAACAAGCCAATAACCGTAAACGTATACACATGGTCTGTAGTAGACAATCTAGTCCCTCTAAGGATTTCTCCCAAAGCTCCTACTTTAGGCGATCCACTTAACAAACATGTCGACTTGATACTGTTTACAGACGGTCTAAAGAGTCACTATGTATTAATTAGATCAATAAGCAGACTTATGGCTTATACTACAAAGGATCCTGCTAAACAAGAGCTTTGTAGAAGGTGTTTGGTCAGAATTCCCACTATAGAAGCAGCTGCAAAACATAAGAAACATTGTAAAAGTTTTGTAGACTGTGAAACTAAACTTCTTACACCCAAACCAGGGTCTAAAGTTAGTTTTAAGAATGTACGCAAGATGCAGATGAGCCCATACGTAGTTTATGCTGACTTTGAATCAATCTTGCCACAGTACTACGGCCCACAACAACTAGAAAAACAAAAAACAACCTTATTATCCCACCATCAGATCTGTTCTTATGCTTTTGTTATTGTTAGATCAGACGGTCAACACACAACGCCAGAGATTTACAGAGGCCTCAATGCAGCCAGTAGATTTTTGGAGCAGATGAAACAACTTCGCAATCAATTCTCCAATCAGCTAAATCTCTCAGACATTAAGATGACTCCCGAAGACCAAAGGCGCTATGAATCATCTACACACTGCTGGATATGCGGCTCAGAGCTAACACCTAATAGTAAAGACGCGACAGCAGCGGAAGCAAACCCAACAGTAAGGGACCACGATCACATTACTGGCAAATTCAGAGGGGCCGCGCACAACAGCTGCAATCTTCAACTTAAGGTTGATCCCAAGACGTGGAAACTGCCAATTTTCTTTCATAACTTACAAGGCTATGATTCTCATTTCATCATGCAAGCAATAACTTCTGAATATAAGAGGGTTAGCTGCATTGCACAGTCTTCAGAAAAGTACATGACCTTTACTATTGACTGTTTATCCTTTTATGACTCTGCCCAACATCTGATGGCAAGTTTGGATAAATTATCAGGATCTCTACAAGACTTCCCAATAACCAAACAATATTTTGACCCCTCTTTAGTACGCAAAGGCGTTTACCCTTATGAATACATGAACTCGTGGGAAAGGTTTGATGAAGACTCACTTCCTCCTAAAGGCGCTTTCTTTTCTAGTCTTAGAGGAAAGGACATAACCGACTCTGAATATGAACACGCACAGAAAGCCTGGACAGAATTACACTGTCAAACAATGGGTGATTATCATGATCAATATTTATTGGCTGACGTGTGTTTATTGGCAGACGTCTTTCAGAATTACAGATCTACATGCATGAAACATTACGGTCTAGATTCATCACATTACATCTCCGCCCCTGGGCTTTCTTGGGATGCATTCTTAAAGTCTACAAACATTGAGATTGACTTAATATCTGATCTGGCCACACTTCAGATGATTGAGGATGGGCTGAGAGGAGGCATTAGCATGGCCTCTCATCCTTACTGCAAAGCCAATAACAAGTATCTAGATGTCTATGACCCCACCAAACCATCTAACTATCTAATGTACTTAGACGCCAACAATCTGTATGGGTGGGCCATGAGCCAGGCACTGCCATTAAGAAACTTTAAAATGTTCGTAGGACCTCATGACGTTAATACTGTGTTAGGTATGTTGTCACAGCTTACACCTGATAATCCAGCAGGACTAATCTTAGAAGTAGACTTAGAATATCCTAAAGAATTACACGATCTTCATAATGATTATCCTCTAGCTGCAGAAAGCTTAAAGATGACCCCCACAGAACCGCCTAAGCTTGTGCCCAATCTTCGCCACAAAACTAAGTATGTATGTCATTACAGACTGCTACAGTTTTACCTAAGACACGGACTAAAACTTACCGCCATTCATAGACTAATTGTTTTTGATCAAGAGCCTTTTATGAGACCATATATTATGAAGAATACTGATCTTAGGACTGCGACCACTGACGCTTCAGAAAAAGACTTTTTTAAACTAATGAACAACAGTTGTTTTGGCAAAACCATGGAAAACGTACACAATCGTAAAGATGTAAGATTAGTTACAAAAGAACAAAGAGCAATTAAGCTGGTCTCTAAACCTAACTATCAAGACTTTAGAAGATTTAGCGACAGCCTGGTTGGCATTATGATGAAGAAAAAGGATGTGAAGTTGGACAAGCCGGTGTTTATTGGGTTTACTGTGCTAGAGCTGTCAAAATTGTTAATGCTTGAATTTCTGTACGACTACTTTAAACCTCTGTATCCAGATTCTAGAGTCCTTTACACAGACACTGACTCTTTTATTCTGGATGTTCCAACTGAAGACTTTTATAAGGATTTAGAAGCGGAGGTAGCTAAAGGAGCTGATGGGTGGTACGACACATGTGACTACCCAAAGGACAGCCCTTTACATTCAACTGTAAACAAGAAAGTGATTGGAAAGATGAAGGATGAACTTAATGGGACGGTTATACAAGAATATGTTGGCTTACGGTCAAAGATGTATAGCGTTGCTAGCCAGACTTCTGTAATGAAGAAAGCTAAGGGCATAAGTAAAGAAGTTGTAAAAAAAAATATGTCACGACAACTACAAACAGGCTCTCTTTGAAAACAAAGTATTTCATCACACAAATGTTAACCTGCGCTCTACTCTTCATCAAGTAAACACAACTGCTGTTAATAAGAAATCACTAGTCTCTAGCAATAACAAGCGAACTTGCATTAATCCTGAGTTTTCATATGCTGTAGGTCATTGGAGAACTGACTTAAAAGATTAACTTGGCTGACTTAAGTTAAGATCTTAACTAGTACTTAGCTAGTACTTTACTTAAGATCTTAACTAGTACTTTACTTAAGATCTTAACTTGTACTTAACATGACTTGCACTTTACTTACACTTTACTTACACTTAACTTGTTATAACTGACCTAACTTGTACTTAACCAGTACTTAACAACACATTAAAAAACTAATTCAGTAAAAATAATGGGTTTACAGAAGGAGGTTGTGTTTTTTTTGCAGAGGCTGGTTCTTCTTCTTTTACTGTTTTTGTGGGGATTTGTAACTTTGTTGCTAAGTATGGGGTTAGACACTTGTATGCCAAAAGCCCCCCACCAACAACAATACCCCCCAGTACATAATAATACATTTTATAGTTTGATTGTGTTGTTGTTGTTGTTGGCGACGGTGGCGGTGCTGGTGCTGATGTTGTATTACTATCTAATAATTTTTGTTTTGCTGCTTGGTTTGCTTTTTGCAGTCTGTTCCATTCAGCTAGTTTACGACCAGCCTCAACACGCCCAGGACTTTTAGCTTTAGTAACACTACTCACTTGTGGGACACTCACTTGTGGGACACTCACCTGTGGATTCACTTGTGGGACACTCACTTGGACATTCTGCTCCTGTGGAGTCGCAATCTTCTCCTGCTCACTCATTTTTTTTAGTGCGATTAAAATTAATATGATTAAAATTAATATGATTGAAAGTAATTAATCCCATGATGAACGGGCATAACAACGTCCCAAATCTATAATACATGTCACATGCAAGAGATTCTAGGGACTTGGTTAAAACCGGATCTTGTGTTAAGTCATATTTTAAATCTTCTTCTGAATCAATCGGCGCTATCTTGCCTACTAACTTAGCATATAAACTAATCATTGTCTGTCCCACCGATCTAACCATTTTTGATCCTAGCTGTGCTTCGTACCTGGCGTAATACTTCTCAACGTCTGATGTAGACAATTGCTGAATCTGTTCGATACTTAGTTCAACGCCTAAATACTGCCTGGTTTTCCCACATGCAGCCAGAGAGTATAATCTTTCTTTATGACAGAGGTTTGGGTCTGCTGCCTCCTCACACTTTAATAGCTCGTCGCAATCCATTTTTAAACTCTTTTTAAAAGCAATAAAAAAAATGAAACCATGAGTTTAACGCTGGTTAATTATGCAGTGCCTATTGTTGGCGTTATAGTTTACTCAACCCTAGCAAAATGTTTGTTAAGAATAAAACCGCCCAACATGGGAAAGATAGAAGATTCGCCGAAACTAGTTGCGGCCTTATTTTTAGCTCTAGCAACAAAAGATTATCTGATTAAAAAGCACATAGACAGTCTTTCATATTATGATTATTTTAATTATTTTTTTAGTTAATAAAAAACATGAGCACCGCAAAGATCATCAATACAATTTACCACTCTGCTGTAATCAGCGGTCTTAGTATAGGATATAGCATGTTAGCAAAAAACATGTTTAAGATGAGGCCGGCTGATCTAGGAAGGTTAGACATTGAGGATGTTGTTAAGGTTATAGCTGTAATAACGGCAGGGATTGCCTCAAAAGACTTTCTTGTTACACAGGGGATTATCCCAGAAAACATCAATGCATAGAAAGATTGATTTATAAAAAAGATTCATTCTAAAAAATATTGATTTATAAAAAGATTCATTCTAAAAAATATTCATTCATTTATAAAAAGATGTCCGGATTAGTTCTGATGGTGGGAGGAGCTATTGTTAATGCATTGGCTTTCTCTGGCAGCAATTATATGTTTAGTAAATTGCGGTCTGATGAAGAGAGAGAACGCCATAACAAGGCAATGGAAGATTTAGCTAAGGCAAGAGACGCTTACGAGAAAAGGAGAATTGCTCACTTAGACTTTATTAATAAAAAGTTAAGAGAACAGGGACATGCAGAGCACACATTTACAGACGTTGATGAAGCAATGAATGAATATTACTTAGTGACAGGAAAGAAGTTTCTAACATCGTCACCGCCAGAACTGTCTGACTTTTATGAACCATCTGAGGATCAGAAAATGGTAGAAATAGGCTTTATTATAGGCGCTATGGGAGCAATCTTTCTTCTTGCATATTCAATCTAAAAAACATAGTTAAAAATGTAATAAAAAACAGTCCCTTCTTATGGACGATACAAAGTACAAAATATATTATTCTCCTAGAGGGTATTGGAAAGGAAAGGCCGCTATTGATAAACTGAGTAAAGCTGCTAGGGCGTCTGAATCAGAAGCGAAAGACTGGCTTTCAAAACAAGCGATCTGGCAAATATATCTACCTGCCCCAAAAAGAATAATAAGGCCTCGATTTGTTAACTCAGTTCCTAATGACACCCACCAGATGGACTTGTTGTATCTTCCACATGACAAAGTTAGAAGAAAAAAGTTTAAGTATGCTCTTACGGTTGTTGACATGGCTTCAAGATATAAAGATGCTGAGCCTTTAACGGATAAAAGCTCAACTGCTGTGGCTGTGGCTTTACAACAAATATACATGCGAGGTCCATTAAAGTACCCTAGGATGATTCAGGTTGATGATGGGAAAGAGTTTAAAGGAGCTGTAAACCAACTGTTTTTTAAGACACCGGGTTACAGTCAAGAGAGGGATCCCAGGCAACCATCGCTCCCAGGCTCTAGTAGAAAACTTTAATAAGAATCTGGCTGAGCGTCTGTTTACCTATCAATACCACAGAGACCTTATGGACAAAACACGCAACACAGAATGGGTTAGGAGATTGCCAGCAGTCTTACGCGCCATGAACAATGAAGAATTTAAAGCAACAGGCCTTAAGCCAGTAAACGCGATCAAATTAAAAAAAATTAGCATTACTGAAGACATCCAAGGTAATCAAAAACTCTTGCCGTTCGGACTAAAAGTAAGATACTTGTATGCTCCTGGAGAGGCAGAAGGTGATGTTAGAATTAGAGCCACAGACCCCATATGGAGCGTAGATGTATATGAAGTTGAAAGAATTATGAAAACAGTCCCTCCTGTGTATTATTTAAGAGAGACTCTTTCTTCCAAAAAGCCTGCCCCTAAAAGATTGTTTGTTCGCGAAGAGTTGCAAGTTGTCCCACCAAACACAGTGCCTGTTAGTTAGTTAAAAAAAAATAGTATTTATTTTTTTTGTTAAACTTATGATTTATTTATTTTAGTTCACATCTAATTTTTTTAGTCTATTTTGGGTTTAACTGATTGTTTGCTTGTTTTTCAATGTTCTGTTTGATTGTCTCAGTGTCTACCTGTTGCGAAGTAAAAGTCTTTCTCCACTCCTTTTGAAGTTCAGTTTTTTGTCGTCTGTAATCCTCACCATCAGCCATAAGGCGCTCAAATTCTTCAGCTGTAATGTTTTCATCCTGCAATGCTTTGCTTATTCTCAGTCTTAATGAACAAAGTTTTGCTGATGCTAGGGCTACAATGGCAGTGTGCTTTTGTAGTTTAGGCGTTATTTTTTTTAAAACAGCACTCACAATCATAGACATAGCACCTAAACCCAAACCAAGGCTCCCTAATGCTAAAGAGGCTGGCGCTCCAGCCCCAGTAGCTAAAAGAGCAACGCTAGACCCAGCACTTACGCTCGCTACAGCTGATGAGCCAGTAATCACATAAGAAAGAGTATTTAAAACTTTAGCATATTTCTTTCTAGTAACCCTATACTTATCCAAGTCACTTTCTATTTCTTCTTGAAGTTCAGTTATTTGCTCTAACCTAAACTTTTGAGCCTGATCATCCATTTTTTTAATTAAGATTAATTTTTTAATTAAGATTAATCTTGTACATATCTTCTTATTAACTCTTCTGGCAGCACTTCATCAACAGAGTAAAACCCAATAAAATCAACATACTTAATGAAAATAAAATCAAGTGCTGTTAGTTTGTCTTTGTCTTTGTCAACCATCACAGTAACTTTGTTGGAAGATACAAAAGTGTTTATTTGATCCCCATTTTTAGTAATAGCAATAACAAGCCTGAGAGGCCCATTCAAGTTTTCAGACTTTATTTTTACACCTCTGATTAACACATCTTCTGGCAAACTAGGATCAGACTCCCTCGGAGTAATAAATAAGCGAAAAAGCATCGTCATTTTTCTAGGCAGTGGTTCTAGTTTTGGGTTAAATTCTAAGCCAACGGTGTCATCCCCCACTTCAGCTAAGGGCAGCTTTCTCCGCAGCATATATTCAGGGCCCTGCTTAGTTATTTCAATCTTCTTTTTCTGTTGTGTTCCTGGGACTAGGCTAATAAGAAGGTGTCCTTCATTCAAAGCTTTTCTAAAATTGTTTTTCTTATCAAAGTATACATAGGGGCTTCGTAGTTCAAACTTTAAATCCCAGTTAATGTCAGGAAGCAACGCCCAAGCATTCTCTCGTTTATGAAGTTTGTATTCGTGTTTGCCAAAATCGTTTGCCCTTAGATTTCTTATCTCTTCCAGGGTAGGACATTGCTGCCGTTTTTTATCTTCAATTTCTATTCGTTTGTAAACGCCATCGTCGGTGTACTCAAATCCATAAACATTTCCTGCCACTCCTATTAGATCAAAGTCAGTTGTGTCTGCTAGATCTTTTAGCTCTACTGAAACGCATTTAGGAGCTAACTCCGCTTTTGATTCTGGCCCTCGAGACATTCTTTTTATTATAAACAATTTATTATAAATAATCTGTAATAAACAATCTGTAATAAACAATCTATAATGAGCAAACGTATTGAACTGGTGGGTCAGTCCGCAAGCATAGTTTAGCGTGCTTAGATTTTTCTAGCTGCTCTTTTATTTTTTTTAGTTCATCCTTGTCCCTGATTATATAATTTTCACTTAAACATTCTTCAAAACTGTCCTTGTCCTTAGTATAGAATAAGATGACTGATTTTAACTGCGATCTAAAGTCTTTTAAGACAGCATTGTATTTTTGAGTTAAGAGCCAAACAGAAACTAATGCGTGTCTTCTGCTAAAGGCTAGCTTAGACAGAGTCCTTCTTTTTTTAACAATGTCTTGTTCAGCTGAACAGTCATCAATAATAAACAGCGTTTCAGTTCCCTCAAATAGCCTATAGTAATGTTCTAAACAGTCGCTTAGCTTGTCAGTAGGATCAACTAAAAATATATTCTCGTCTGTCCAAACAAACTGCCTTTCTTTGTAAGACTTGTTGTGCTTAATGGTTGTGCAGAATATAACAATGTACTCGTAATGAAACCTGTAGACTGTTTGTAACAAATCAAGCACGAAGACAGTTTTCCCACACCCAGTAATCCCACAAATAAGCGAACAGTGCGGGTCTTTGGGCAAAAAGTTCAAACTATCCATCTGTTTTAATAGGCTATTTCTTTCAGTCTGTTTTCTTCAATGTTCAGCTGGGCGTCATAAACCACAAAAACGTGCATTTGTATCTGACCATTCTCCTCCTTTTCCTTATTAATCTGTATGAGTATGCCATCTGACCCTACCCTTCTTCCACTCCCGTGCAGTCTGTTGTCATACGTGGATCTAAAATCCAGCCATAATCCATATTTGTCTGTTAGATAATCTTCGAGTCTTACATCGTGAAGGTGAAGTTTTTTACACACATGATCGGCTGTGGGGCTTGTCTGTCTGCCTCCAGCAAACAATTTTCTTATTTCATCAAAGTGTTGGTCGGGTAAAAGTCCGGCCGAATACAACTGAAAAGGCTTGCCATCTACTGTGCAAGACAACTGCTCAATTTTTGGGTTGTAAAACACCTCAGATTCCCTCTTAAAAGGGGCTGGGGGTTTAGTAAATAGCAAGAGAACCCCCTTTAGGGACCTTAAAGAATTGCTTATAGCTATTTCCCAGACAGCGTCTTGCTTGTTTTTAATCGCTAGACTGTGGTGTAAAACTCTTTCAGAGTAAACAACTGTCCTACTTTTATACTGGTTTAAGATTAATCTAGCCAGTTCGGGGTTAGTAACAACATCAAAATTAAGAGAGATGTTACTGACTGTGTACTTGGCTTGAGGATCATCTGATAAAATAACAGACCCGCTGTTATTGAATGTCAGTTCGTAAGTAAGTTTGTCTCTTAGTGCGCCTTGGTAATATGGCTGATGGGTTTTTAACAGTTCAAAATCTAGAGGGATGCAAAATCTGTTCTTAAATGCTCGCGCTATTGCCTGGTCTCCCTCGTCTTCCTTTGCATCTGCAGCATTAAGCCTGTGCTTAAGACCGTTTGGGCTCTGGATCCCCTGAAAGATTTTGTCTTTTCTTTCTGTTCTAGGCAGCCACAGATCAAAATAGAGATTAAAAATGTCTGCGCTACTCAGTGAGAAGACTTCTCTACCTTCCAGTTTAATTACCATATTTTTAATGATGGCCCTGCCCAGGTTAGCAACGACAGTAGCATTAGGATCCGCCGACTCAATATCTATTTTGAATAATAGCTTGGCAGTGCCTGGCATTATAACATCGTCAGGCCCGAGGTCACTAAATCTTACTGTTAACATTTCATTGGGCTCAATTGCTGATGGATTATTTACAACACGCACAGTCTGTCTTATGCCTTTTATGCCATGGGGATCCTTCGCTTTTCTGTATGGATCAAGGTCGCAGCCGTATATGTTCATTTTTTATAAAACAAAAAATATTAAATATATAAATATGGCTGATGAAGATTTTGACGCGATTGATCCTATTGAAGAAGAAGATAAAATAGAACCGGGCCGTTCAATACAAGAAGAACTTGAAGGAGCAGAAGCAGGTTCTTTACTCCCTAGGCAGCGTCAAGAACTATTGCGACAACGAATTGAATCATTCTATAGAAGTATAGGACGAGGGTTGCCAGACGTGCTCGATCCTAACGATTTTGAGATGGGAAAAGTGGGCGGAGACGAGGAAGGTCATTTGTTTATAAAATATAAGAAGGGCAATAAACAAATGCGTAAACAAGTTACTGATAGCCGGGACCCCTCCGAGTTTTTAATTCCGGGCTCACTTGGGGAGATTCCTATTCGGGTCAGAAGGCGATTAAATATTGTAGATCCAAGGCAGTCTGCTCTAAGGTCTAAGGCTGTTAGTGCTTTACAGAACTTAAAGCAAAGGTTGCCAGCGCAGTCTGAAATGCAAAACATACCTCTTCAAGAATTAAGTCAAAGAGCAGATGAAGTAATAGCAGAAGTTGAGACGAGTTTTAATGAAGAAACACAGTTAAAAACAATTGCCGATTCTTCATCGCCTAGTCAAAGAGAACGTGAGCTGAGTCCTGAAGAAGAAGCAGCTTTACAAACAATTGATGATCCTCCATTGTCTGAGAGTGAACTCGAGGGTCTTAAAGCTGCTCTGCGTGAAATCAGGGCTCTTGATGCTACTCTACAGAGAATAAATGGCGAGCTAAAAAACAACTTGGCAAAACTTGGTGTGCTAGATAGAGAGATAGAAGAAGAAAAAAATAAACTGGCTGATGCAGATGATAACAATTTAGAGCCGGAAGAAAAGGCTAAAATACAGGCGAAAATACAGGATTTAATGATAGAAAGAAAAAACAGGTTAGAAACGCTGTCTACTAACAGAGAACAAATAGTATTACAAACAAACAGAATCAAAGAAACTATAAACAGACTCCTTCAAAAAAATACTACGTTAGCAGAAAGAATAAGAATTCTGTTCAGAGAGCAGGGGATTACAATAGTTAGTATATTAACAGCTGTTGGGTTTGCTATCTCTACACTGGTTTATGCATTAACTGGCAGTGCGCCAACAGGGCCAGTAGCGCCTCCAACGCCTCAGCCCGGTAAAAGTTGGATTAGAAAACAATTGCACCATCTAGCAAACTTATTAAAGAAGTTAGCTGCCAAAGCGCTTGATGCTCTGCCTGGCATAATAGGCAGTGTTGTTAGTTGGGTTTTGTCTACCATAGGCAAAGTGGCTGGTTATATGGCTGACCATCTGTGGACGTTAGGAGTGCTGGCTGCCGGTTTAATTTTTAGTGAAATAAAGTATGGCTAATCCAGTAAAAGTTAAAAACACAACAAGGGCTGTCTTTTCACTAGTGTGTCTGTCGGGGTGAGGTACATCAACAGGCGGTGTTGGACCGCTTTCTGGCTGTGGGCTGCTTATAACTGGTGGGGGGTCGCTTTCAGGACTAGATACTTTTTTAAAAATGGCTGGTGCGGGCCTTGTGTTTAAGCCTTGATTGTGTCCTAAGTTTTGGTCGTCTCCGGCTATGAGAATTTCATTATTATAATTCTGTATCATGCCAATCTGTAGTCTAAGGTTAGAAGGCAGCATGTATAATCCATGGCCCACAACAAAGTCAACCTTTGACCTAGCATGTGAAAGAACGTTTTGGTACCTTTGTATGCTGGAAGGCAAATCAACAGCAGAGTTAATAGCATCTTCTAAATTGGCTAGAAATTGTTTTCTGGCGTCAAAGCCTGTAGATTGATCCACTATGCTAGACTTGGTCTGTGCTTGCGCTCCTAATAGACACCAAACGTACGTCCGTATGGAGTCATTAAGTCTTTGCACTCCTGGCATTGTTAGGCCTTCACTTTTATCTAAGATAAATGTTGCCCAAGCATTGGGGTGTTTTTGTTCTATTGATCCCAATCTAACTTGGGAGTTTGGCTTAAAAGAGGTGTGGCCGGGCCAGTAGTCAAAATTATATTCTCTATGCGTGCCCCACAAATACAATGTGCCTAACCCGTGATTGCGGTCTAACTTTTGTCTAAAGTCAGTTGAAGGTTTAATGTTAAATTCGTTGCAGATTCTTTCATATGCATTATTGTCCATTGAGCTGTTGAATGGATTAAACGCGTTGTCGTTGGGGAGGCGTACTTGTAGTTCAGTTAGTATGCGTCTATACTGGTAATAAACATGAAAGTTATATACTGACCTTACTAAGAGATTAGGGTGGTTTAAATGGTTTGTATATGAAACACCGCAGCCAGTGGTTGAGCAGTAAACTGCAAAATTTAACTGGTTCTGGTAAAAAACCATGGGGTGAGTTGACCATGCTGATGGCACTCTATCACTCTTTATTGGAGGATTTAAATATCTAGTTAGTGGGTTTACAAGTCTAACTTGGAAGCCATATGATTCATCCACTGCGATGGTTAGGTTACTAAAGTCCAAAGATTTGGGCTCATAAACCCCTCCCACATCGTAAGTGGCACTTTCATTATATTTAAAAGGTTCCATTTTAAATAGTTTTTTAAAAAAGGATTTAAAAAGGATGTACATTTATATAACTAAACAAAACACGAGTGTGTTCTTAAAGTATCCAATTAACAATAGGCGCAGTAATAGTAGGGTTGCTCTTAGAAAAATTGGTTTTAAAGTTAAGTGGTTTAATATATCTGAAGAAGCTCAGAATAACTGGATTAATATTAGTAACGAAGGGGGCAATCAAATAACTCATGAAAAAATACCAGAAGGCTATTACAGCTTTTGTTCTTTAAAAGAAGTATTTAACGAATTAGGCATATTGCTAAAAATTAACGAAGCAAACCTCAGAATTACTATGCATTTTCCACTAGAAGAAAGAAGAGAATACACTTTTCCTAAAGGTCTTGCTAGAATCTTGGGCTTCCACAGTACTAGCAGATCTTATAAATTTAGTACAAGAGAAAACATCTATCAATTTGAAGGTAATGAACCATGTGGTTTTCTCGTTAACCCGATGTTGTATGTCCATTTACGAGAGTTAAGAACAAATACTAATTTATTTGATGGCAATCCATCTACAGTTCTAGGAGTACTACCATCAATTAAGGCGGGGTTTTGCGATTATCAGTTAAGCACATTTGGTGAAGACAGCCGGTTTAAAGAATTAGTTGAAAGGCCTATAAATTCAGTGTGTGTAAAAATAACTAACCAAGACGGGAAACCAGTTGTTTGTTCTGATTTGTTAGTGGTGCTTGAGATAGAAGAGCGCAAAAAAATTATAAGGTCTTACTCTCGCGGGCGTTAACAGGAGAGAATGTAAATATCTATGTTCTAAATCACCCTATCTTATTTTGCACGTAAGCCCCCCATTTTAAAATAACGATTACTTCGATTTTTGGAGATTTTTGCATGTTAAGTTTGATTGTAAAAAAGGTGTTAGTTTTGGCAAAAAGTAGCATGAGAAGGAAGAAATTTGTTTGTGAAAAGGGGGTTTTCGTGCAAAATAAGATGGGTGGGTTAGAACCTAGATATTTACATTCTCTAAAGAGTATGTATAGAACGTTGTGATTGATGACAAAACTGATCCCCATACTTATCCCCATTTTTTTTTTCTTCTTCTTCCTGCATCATCCTGTCATCACTTTAAAGTTTCCACCTTAACCCTTTCACCGCCAGACATTCTATTTTGCATGAATCCCCATCGCCAGCCATTTTTCAGAAAATCTCGTATTTCATACCAGCATGTGTGAAATGCGGATATCTCTGGAACTAAGCAACCAATTCTCATGCTGTTTTTTGAGAAATGGAGGAATAAACTGTACTTTTGTTAAATTATAGAATGTTAGTAATGGTTAGACAACAACAATTTCAAATTTTTCGTAATTTCAAGTGCAAAAAAAAAAGCAAAATAAAAAATTGAATGCTATATTTAGTATCAACATGAAAAAGAAGAAAGCATGCAATCAAACTCTGAACAAAGAAGGAAAAATACTCCACTCACAAAATAAAGACCAGAAAGTATGTAATACCCCAACAGAAAAATGAAAAAAAAAAACAGCAATAAATCAACATACCCCAACAGCAGAAAAAGAGCCAGAAGAAGTCCACAGGTTGAACATCATCCTTGTTCACCAGCACTCCTGAAACAACATTCAGAGGAATAATTAGAGATATAACTAATGAGGTTATGCAGAAAAGAAACCCACACACACACACACACACACACACACACACACACACACACACACACACACACACACAAAAACTGCTTACACCCCACTGGCACACACATGAAAGAAAGAAAAAGAGAAAGGAACACACACACACACACACACACACACACACACACACACTTTCTTATGCCCCACTTGTACACACATGAAAGAAAGAAAAAGGGAACACACACACACACACACACACACACACACACACACACACACACACACACACACACACACACACATGCATGCACACACACACACGTGCACATGCACATACATCCCTTTCACTTTCACTGTTCAAAGCAATATTTTCTATGAAAACAGTCATTTACTTGCCTGTGGGTCTCAAAAACCTGGAGAGCAATTCTGCAAGGGCCTATGAGTGCAGCTCACCACTCCAACTCATCTCTGCAGCAGACCTCTGACACGTGTCAGTCAGCCACGCCCCCTTTGACCTTGATTCATGGCAAGCCAGCTGGGCTTGCAGTTCATTCATTATCTCGTGGCTGCTAGTCGCCCCCTATAAGGCCTCCCTCACTGTGTGATAGTCACTAAAAGTTGGCCCAGAGCCAGCAACACTAAGCTTGTTCAAGGGCCTCTTGTGTGTGTGCGTGATGCACTGAGCACTGCTCAGCCACTTGGCACGCCTCCAACAGTCAGCCACTGTGATAATTCGGTCAAGCCCCCCCTTTCACGTGGGGCCAAATGTTTGCTGCTCACAATCTGGGTGTTCTTTATCTTATTCAGTATCAACTGACCGTCTTTTCAGTATTTCCAGCACCTGATCTGTGGTAAATGTACAGTGAGGCTGGGTACATGAAGTGCTTTTTTTTTTTTTTTTTTCTGTCCCAACCTCTGCGCCACCTCAGAGGCAGTGCACCCACGCCGCTCATCCCGACACCCCGTCCACAGCCACAGCCCGGCCGGGTCCGCCGCAGCCCCGGCACCGCCAATCCACAGGGAACAGTCAATGTCAAGTCGTCAAGAGGCAACCCACCAGAAGAGACACTGCACTGCTGCCGAGTCACTTCGGTGGTGTTCAGTGGCACCTGTTCTGATCTAACATATGCAGGACACCACCTACTAAGCGCCCTACTGACGACAATAATTGTTTAGTCGCGGAGCCGGCGTGAGTGAGCTCTCCCTCCGGTGGGCGCCACCACGTCTGTCCAGCCCCCATGGACTCGCCGATACTGGTAACCCCGACGGAACCAAACCAAGGCCACAGACGTGGAGAGGACATCGAAACTGAGGTCACCATGAGAGCAGGGCATGAAGGGCCGCAGAATTTGAGACTTTTTTTATGCTGATCGATGAGGATGAGGATGATTCAGATGATACTACGGATTTCCATTTCGGTCTGAGACTACATGACAGGGCTGTACTCTACGCTTCCTTTCATAATATATCCCGGCGTCAACCAGGCCCGAGAGATACAGGCACCTGCAGTGTTGGTCAGGAAATGTGAGCAACACTCTCAGAAACGCTTCCATTAAGTGGATGAAACTCGACTGTGTGGTCCCAGTCTTCCCAACTGAGTCCGCAGCAAACTCAACTCTGGGTAGGAGCCGGTTGGGGCAGAAAAATCCACATGACTCTGATGGGATTCGAACCCATGACCTCCCAGCCGGGAGTCCGCGACGCTAACCACTTCGCCACGGCGGCTGGTTGGGTATGTGAAGTGCTTGGTTGTGACATCATAGTGAATGGAAAAACAATCGGAATAAATTGATAAAGAACACTTAACTGAACAGCGCTCTGAGGAAGCAAATGGCTGTGAGCACAGGTCAGGGAATCACCCAGCTATGACATTTCTTTCTGGGCTTCTGTCTCATCAGATTAGAGAGTGAGAATATCAGGAGTTAGGTAACCCTAGTTGGTCGCCTTTTGGCGACGTCGGCGGTGACACACATTGTTGCCAAACGGTGACGTCGGCGGTGTAAGGGTAAAAAAACAAAAGATATATACAAAATATAATTGATGATGACAGCATGGAAGTTCTTTATTTGTCCCCAATTCTCTTTTTTTCATTGTTCTATCATCAACCATGAAAAGTTTGCAGTACGCAAAGAAGGCCAGAAATCTTGCCTTTAACTCTTCACAGAGAACTAGGATGCTGACATCTGTTTAGCTACATTTGTCAAGTTCATATTGATCAGTTCTATTCACAGGTACTTAAAGGGATGAAACAGTTAACTCTTGTAACTACCAGTATTTCATTATGACAAGACTTCTGGTAATTGTTTTCTTGTGGGCTGTCCTTCAGTTGTCAAACCGCTGTTGCCGCACAAAATGTCACCAATGCACAAAATGTCACAATTGTGACATTTTGTGCCAGTTGTGACATTTTGTGCAGTGAAGGACTGCACAAAATGTCACAACTCGCAGCTGTGACAATTTGTGCACCTATGCCCCATTTCGGATTTCACTCCTGCACAAAATGTCACAACCTCTGTCAGTCTTGTTAGCGAGTAGACTATTAAGTTCGTTCGTGTCTGTTTTTTTCGTGTGTGTGTGTGTGTGTGTGTGTCCCACGTTGGCCAAAATGGACATTTTTGGCAATGTCTCTTCAACCACTTAAGACAGCCTTCTCAAATTTGTTTGTTGGTTAGGTAAGGTATGCTGATACTGCTCGCAAAAAAAAAAATCAAGGTCAAAGGTCAAGGTCACGCTGATTGTTGAACACCCATTTCCTTTTTCCTGCAATGTTTTCCACATCCTTCAAGCTAGATTTTCAAAACTTGCTACACAGGTGCATAGCCTTGGGGACAACAACTGACAACAACCCGTGTGCGCTGCGCACCCGTTGGGCGCAGCACACACACACCCAAATTGCCCTAAAACGTGTACAAGAAAAAATGGACAATTATAAACACATGTGAAAACTACATACATACCATGCATAGTATGGATGTATATGAGAACACTTGCTCAAGACTAACAAATTGCAAAAGAGATGAGCACGCGATTCAAGACAAATCGTGCTGATTCTATTAGCCTCATCAACCAACATGTACCATCTCATCTGGGCTGTCATTTCGTAAACATGTGTAGTGAATACAGACTAAGAGTATATATTATATATAAAATTGAAAATTATTAATTGCAAGCCAAATTGAGAAACGCAAAAAAATATGTGGACATCATATAGTATATCCACCCGTCCATCCACCCACCCACCCACCCACACACACCCACACCCACACCCACACAGAAAAGAGAGAGAGTTGTGACAATTTGTGCAGCAGTGATTCCAAAAAAGGCATACAGATGCACAAATTGTCACAATTGTGACATTTTGTGCAAATTGTGACAATGTGTGCAGTCAGTAACTGCACAAAATGTCATTGTGACATTTTGTGCAATGGTGACATTTTGTGCGGTAACAAACCACCATAGCAGATAGAGAATTTTGCATTTTGATTTTTTTTTTTTTTTTAAAGAAATTCACTCCAACAGATATACTGCTGACGAATAGTCTGTCATTGGGCAGATAAGGAGTTAATGAAGGAGAAGGGGATAAAGAAGAACAGGTTTAAGTGGGGGAAAAAAAGAAGGAAAAAAAAATATATATATATATATATATATATATATATGAAAAAGAACACTTCATTTGTTAGTTTGCTGTGTTCAGGTAAGGGTTCAAGGAGCACAGGCCTTTTTTTTTTTTTCAACCCATTGTATTAAAATCAGGATTCTCAAAACAAAAGTGTCACTTAGAGATACTGTGGTTTTACCAACAGATCTGTCGAGCATTCTCGGAACTGAGGCAGGAAATCGTGATTCTGAGCCAGCTTCATCATCCATGCCTTATCTCCCTGCTTGGCGTGAGCATTCGTCCCAGTCTCTTGGTGGTTCTGGAGTTAGCTCCCTTTGGCAGTCTTCGGAGTGTCTTGAACGACCACATGAAGGACAGGCCTTTCAACAAGTATCGTGACAGGGATCGCACTTTCAGCAGTGTGCTGGATAAAGATATCACCTTCAAAATTGTATACCAGGTATGGGTTTGAGAGTGTCGTTGAATGGCCATGAGAATGTTGTCAGTTAGTCAGCTTAGTGGTTATTAATTCTGTTGTTCTTCTCTTTTTCTCTGTCTCTGTCTCCATCCCTCCCTCCCTCACTCTCTGTCTCTGTCTTTCTCTCTGTCTCTCGTCTCTGTCTCAGTCTTTCTCTCTCTCTCTCTTTCTCTCTGTCTCTGTCTGTACCCCTCTCTCTCTCTTTCTCTTTTTGTAAGGACATCATGTGTTTGCATATAAACAGGATTGGTCTGTCTGTATGTCAGTCTACCTGTCTGCCTGTCTGTCTGCCTCTCTCTCTCTCTCTCTCTCTCTCTCTCTCTCTCTCTCTCTCTCTCTCTTTCTCTCTCTCTCTCTCACTCTTCAGTTGTTTTTTTTGCCTTAAAAATGTCTCTTAGTTCAATTACTATCTTTGATACATCTTGTTTTATGTACGATGTGTCAATTCTTTTCATATGTACCGAGTCCAGTAAGTATGTGGTGAATAAGTTGTGAAAAGGCACACAAAGGTTTCTCTGGTATCCACCAAAATTAAGAATTGATCACTGTCGTTGACTCTCAGCCTCTCCTTTTTTTTTTTCTCGGGCTGTTACTTTGGGGCCAACCAGAGGTTCACCAGAATGTACCCATCTGTCACTGTGTTTCCAGGTGGCGTTGGGTCTGGAGTACCTGCATCTGCACAGGATCCTGTACAGGGACCTGAAGTCCGACAACATCCTGGTGTGCTCCCTGGCCCCCACAGACGGCGTCAACGTCAAGATCTCCGACTACGGCATCTCCAAGTTCACCACCTCCCAAGGCATGATGGGAATGGTGGGCACGCCGGGCTACATGGCACCAGAGATCATGGATGGGCAAGCTTACAATGAAAAGGTGAGGGTAACATGGCGGGGGGGATATGCCTCGAGTCCAAGGAATATGGTAGTGTTAGCTTTTGTATTAAAAAGAAGGCAGAAGGTAATCATCTTTTTTCTTTTCTTTTTTTTTCTTTTTTTCATGGGGTCCTTGGTATTCCCACACAGTTCATTCTGGCTCCCCCCAAGCATAGCTTCACCCGGATTTGTCTCGCTGCTGCTTCAGCAGTGACAATGCACTAGAAGTGAACAATATCAGGTCATCATCAGGCGACCCACCAGGGGAGACAACTGCTTAGTTACTTAAGTGGTAGGGGTTCTAACCCAGCTTATGAGACTCCATCTTGCAAGCCTCCTACAGATAAGCATAGTCGCGTAGTCCATGGAGCCATCATGAACGAACTTCCCCCTTCTGGACTGGCAGTAGCACTTCCTCATTTAATTTCACTGCCCATTAACTTGTGGAAACCATGAGTGAGGAGACAAAATCAAAACTGAGACGTAGACTGCCGTGAGAGCAGGGTCAGGTGATTTTTTTTGTTGGTGTTGATAGGGAAAGGTTTGTCAAGGATAGATGTATTGAGTTCTGTCAGGTCATCAAGAAGATGAAGAAGGAAAGGTATGTGGAACATCCAGTAAAGAAAGAATACACTTATGAAAGAATGAGGACTACCTAATGCTTCTTAATTTACTCACTCTTCCTGCCTGAAAGGAAAGAGTGAACCAGCCATAAAAAAGACAAAAGAAGTAGCTTAACATGTTCATTAAAGAAGCACATGCATGTATAGATATGTTACAGACCTGGTTAAAGTGCTTTCTCCTTTCTCTTTTTTTTTAACATGTCATTTAATTATAGTGTAACTACTAACTCCTGCTTGCATTGCTATCATTCATTCATGTATTTCAGTACTAGTAGCATGTTACGGGTTCAGAAATGCTACAGAAAAATTAAAACTTAAAGACAGGTCAAGTCAGCTGAGAGATAAGCTAATGGTTATGATTAGTTGGCTCTTTAAAGAGGGGATTAGCTGACCCCTGTAACTACACAAGGTGATGACAGGCCCTCAGTAAGCTGGTCACTATAGCTGTAAGCAGTAGGGAGAAAAGGAGTAGCAGCTGGAGTATTTCGGCTGAGATGCTAGACTAGTTGCAGGAGACGCACTACACATTTATGTGAAAAAAGGCGGGACTGGAAACCACATCTGACAACCTGTATGTCTGACAACAGGTGGATATCTTCTCCTTTTCCATGGTGGTCTATGAGCTGCTGACAGGTCACCCACCTTTTGAGAAGTATGGTCGTCTTCATCAGCTGCACCAGAAGATCAACTCCGAGAGGAGCAGGCCCTCTCTCATGGTAATGTTTTCTTAACGTTTCCTTCATGTCGGGTTTAGTTTGTTCTTCCTCCAGACATCTTTCACAACTGTCAAAATATACGACACAGGACAGGGTTTGGGTAGATTGTGGAGTCAGGTTAGCACAAGTTTCAGTGGTGAGAAATTTAGAATAGTTTACAAAATGAAAACTGATCAATTAAGAGCATCAGAAGTACAAGAAAGCTGACGAGTGAGGATGATTATGATGTACACGCTCTCAGCTGATTGATTTTTCAACACCCTTGCTTACAGTGCCACTGTGGGTCGATTTTTCAATACCCATGTGTACAGTGCCACTGCTGGTCGATTTTTCAATACCCATGTGTACAGTGCCACTGCTGGTCGATTTTTCAATACCCATGTGTACAGTGCCACTGCTGATCGATTTTTTCAATACCCATTGTGTATAATGCCACTGCTGATTGATTTTTTCAATACCCATGTCTGCAGTGCCACCGCTGATTGATTTTTTCAGTACCCATGTGTACAGTGCCACTGCGGGTTGATTTTTTCAATACCCATGTGTACAGTGCGACTGCTGATTGATTTTTCATGATTTTTTCAATACCCATGTGTACAGTGCCACTGCTGATCGATTTTTCAGTACCCATGTGTACAGTGCCACTGCTGGTTGATTTTTCAGTACCCATGTATACAGTTCCACTGCTGGTCGATGTTTAGTACCCATGTGTACAGTGACACTGCTGATCGATTTTTCAGTACCCATGTGTACAAACAATGCCACTGCTGATCGATTTTTCAGTACCCATGTGTACAGTGCCACTGCTGGTCGATGTTTCAGTACCCATGTGTACAGTGCCACAAAGCCAGGACAAAAGAAGCACCCTGTGTAAAGTTCTAATGTAAATTTTTCTTTCATAGCAATATCAGACTCTGACAGGGAGCACTCTGCTTGACGTCCTCTCTAGATTTTAATGATTATGACAACTGAGGACTTCCTTTCACAGTTCTTGCGAACAGTATTACGGAAGCAGTGATCACTGCCAAGAGTGACAACAACTTTCTTCTTTCCAGTTTTCTGTATCAGTATAACATCGCCTTTTATTTGACACCTTCAAGTGTCTAATAGACTTCTTCAAACCATGACTGCAGTTTTCTGAATCACAAGGACCAATTATAAGAGAGAACAGAACTCTGTTTTCATGCTGGTTTGATTGTGTCATGGAAGTTGCTACGTTTTGTTATTAAAAACTTCAGTTGTGATTATGGACTGGCTTCTTATGTCTCTGTTTTAAAGGTCAATAATAGAATATTTAACCAGTTTGGAAACTGGGACATTGACTTCCCTTATATAATGAAATTCATGTTAAAATGCACATGCTGTCAATGGAATTTTAACAGAGTAAAAGAAGGCTGCTGTTCCAAAATGCAAAACTTGCTACCATAAATTGAGCTGTTTATGTTATCAAGACTCATTTTTACTGGATCTCTTTGTATGATAACAACACAGAAATCAGATCAACAAATAAGAAAAAAATCACAGCTAGAAAGAAGGCAGTTAATTAATACATTATTACTTGTTTGTTATTGATTAGTTCAGACGAACATTAAGCTCTTGAAACTTTTTTCTTCTATTTATCGAAACTTTTTTTCCCTATTTATGTATTTAGGTGGATTTTTTTTAAGGAAATTTATGAACTTCTAAGATCATTTAAATATGTGCATGGGTATTTGCTTTTGTGCGTGTGTGTGAGTGTGTGTATGTGTGACTGTGTGTATTTCTATGATTATGTCAAAAAGTTCTGTTTAACTATAAATTTAGTATCAGTTGAGAGAAAGAGTCATCCAACAAGTTGTACTGATCCTGAACACAACAGAATTCCAAAACAGGCGCTGAGATATTTGAATAGAAACATGTCATATTCTGAATTTTAGTTTTAAGAAAATTCACTGATAACATTGTAAGAAACTGAGCATGAATGAGGCAATGTCAGGCACATGGTATGATGGAGGATGAGGTGACTCCACTGCATATCTCAAGGATATCTGTTTGCAGGAGTACAACGTGGTCTCCAACTTCCCCTACGTGGAAAGTCTGATGGAGAAGATGTGGGCCCATGACCCCCATGAGCGGCCATCAGCCAAGGACATTGTGCAGCAGATGGAGGACGTGGGCTTCTTGCTGCAGCATTCCCATCTGGCCCCTTCTTCAGACTGGCAGGAAAAGGGGAGGAGTGGCAGCGTGTGCAGCAGCATGGAGGGGGGACTGTTCTGCAATATCACCTGTGCTTGGGCTCTCAATGAGGTGATTTTCTTTGCTGTCTCAGTCTGTTGTAGTTGTGTGTCTTTGTGCAAAGTGTGAATGGTATGTACAGTTTGTGTGTGGATGTGAATGTGTATTCATTGATGCATGATTGTAGGTTCTCGTTTATATATGTAGTGAATATGCATGTGGTGTGTGCATCAGCTGGTATGTGATGTACATGTGTATGCATATTTTGTGTGTGTGTGTGTGTGTGTGTGTGTGTGTGTGTTTGTATTAATGCTTTACAATCATCAGGACTCCATTAGTTCAGGTGTAACACTTGATTTCATTCAGATACAGCACTGCACAGTAATGCCAGCAAAGTGTAAACTTAAACTATGTTTTAGGTACACTTTGAAATAAAGTGATCAAATAAAGATTTCAGTTCTGCTTTACTGATTCACAGAAACAGGAAATGTGGACATCAAACCCATGTTTAGCGTTCAGAAAAATCAGGTGTAAGTTATGCTGATCACTTTAGAGCAGAGTTGGAAACAGCTTGAACACTTCAAAAATAGCCATAGCTTGTTAGCCGTTGTCTGCGCACCGAAAATATAAATGGAAAATTTGAATGCTGTAGGAAAAAGCAGACTTACTTTCCCAACTATTTCATTGCAGATATGTGCTCACAATACTCCCTGGTTAGAGAGGAAGGGAACAGGCACACATATTAGGGTTGTCATTATTCTGTGAATGTAGTAAGTAACAGGCACACATATTAAGGTTGTCATTATTCTGTGAATGTAGTAAGCCCTGCCGAACAAAGTGAAGGCTTTTAATATCTTTCAGGTGTGTGAGTGAATTCTCCTGATAAGTTTATTCGGTGAACTCTGTTTTAAAAGAACCGAGTTCTCTGGTTCTTTCCCTGTCTGTACAGCTGGAAAAGCCATGTTTTGAAGAATTCTACCTTATTATACATTACAGCACAATATTTTTTTTTTTTTTTTTCTATTTCATTTATATTGTTTAGAACAAGTGTGTATAAACTTGACCAAAATGATCTCAGAGTAATATTTTTTTGTGTTTGTTTTTTGACCTATGAATCTTTGTGTTTTGTTCTTCATTTATGCGGCTACTTCATCTGATGCAGACAAGTCGCTCATCGCTGGCGCTGGGACGCAACATATGCTGGGTGTGGGAGTCGCCCAGTGCCCATATCACTGACCGCCACCTGTGTGTCTACAACCTGGCCTCTGGCAAACTGCAGATACCCAGCCGCAAGGACAGCCCCGGCTGTCCTGTCACCTGCATGGCTCAGATCGGCCAGCACAGATGGGTGGGCTGCAAGGTGTGTATGTGTGTGTGTGTGTGTGCAGCACTTGTAATGATATTCTTTGTGATGTTGTGGATCTTTCACTTATTGCATCCAGAGAGAACAGTGGCTGGATTATAAGAGACTTTATTTACTAAATACTAGATTGTACAGAGACTGAAAAATAACTATATCCTCACACAGAGTCAGGGTGGAAGTGAGGAGATGGTAGCATGTTCTTCTTCACACAGAGAGTCAGGGTGGAAGTGAGGAGATGGTAGCATGTTCTTCTTCACACACAGAGAGTCAGGGTGGAAGTGAGGAGATGGTAGCATGTTCTTCTTCACACACAGAGAGTCAGGGTGGAAGTGAGGAGGTGGTAGCATGTTCTTCTTCACACACAGAGAGTCAGGGTGGAAGTGAGGAGATGGTAGCATGTTCTTCTTCACACACAGAGAGTCAGGGTGGAAGTGAGGAGATAGTAGCATGTTCTTCTTCACACAGAGAGAGTCAGGGTGGAAGTGAGGAGATGGTAGCATGTTCTTCTTCACACACAGAGAGTCAGGGTGGAAGTGAGGAGATGGTAGCATGTTCTTCTTCACACACAGAGAGTCAGGGTGGAAGTGAGGAGATGGTAGCATGTTCTTCTTCACACACAGAGAGTCAGGGTGGAAGTGAGGAGATAGTAGCATGTTCTTCTTCACACAAAGAGAGTCAGGGTGGAAGTGAGGAGATAGTAGCATGTTCTTCTTCACACACATAGAGGATGGAAGTGAGGAGATAGTAGCATGTTCTTCTTCACACACATAGAGGATGGAAGTGAGGAGATGGTAGCATGTTCTTCTTCACACAAAGAGAGTCAGGGTGGAAGTGAGGAGATAGTAGCATGTTCTTCCTCACACACACAGAGTCAGGGTGGAAGTGAGGAAATGGTAGCATGTTCTTCTTCACACAGAGAGTCAGGGTGGAAGTGAGGAGATGGTGGCATGTTCTTCTTCACACACAGAGAATCAGGGTGGAAGTGAGGAGATGGTAGCGTGTTCTTCTTCACACACAGAGAGTCAGGGTGGAAGTGAGGAGATGGTAGCATGTTCTTCTCCACACACAGAGAGTCAGAGTGGAAGTGAGGAGATAGTAGCATGTTCTTCTTCACACAAAGAGAGTCAGGGTGGAAGTGAGGAGATAGTAGCATGTTCTTCTTCACACAAAGAGAGTCAGGGTGGAAGTGAGGAGATAGTAGCATGTTCTTCTTCACACACATAGACGATGGAAGTGAGGAGATGGTAGCATGTTCTTCTTCACACAAAGAGAGTCAGGGTGGAAGTGAGGAGATAGTAGCATGTTCTTCCTCACACACACAGAGTCAGGGTGGAAGTGAGGAAATGGTAGCATGTTCTTCTTCACACACAGAGTCAGGGTGGAAGTGAGGAGATGGTAGCATGTTCTTCTTCACACAAAGAGAGTCAGGGTGGAAGTGAGGAGATAGTAGCATGTTCTTCCTCACACACACAGAGTCAGGGTGGAAGTGAGGAGATAGTAGCATGTTCTTCCTCACACACACAGAGTCAGGGTGGAAGTGAGGAGATAGTAGCATGTTCTTCTTCACACACATAGACGATGGAAGTGAGGAGATGGTGGCATGTTCTTCTTCACACACAGAGAGTCAGGGTGGAAGTGAGGAGATGGTAGCATGTTCTTCTTCACACAGAGAGAGTCAGGGTGGAAGTGAGGAGATAGTAGCATGTTCTTCTTCACACACATAGAGGATGGAAGTGAGGAGATAGTAGCATGTTCTTCTTCACACACATAGAGGATGGAAGTGAGGAGATGGTAGCATGTTCTTCTTCACACACAGCGAGTCAGGGTGGAAGTGAGGAGATAGTAGCATGTTCTTCTTCACACAAAGAGAGTCAGGGTGGAAGTGAGGAGATGGTAGCATGTTCTTCTTCACACTTCTTTGAGTGTTTTTTTCCGAATCCATCAAAATTGTATATTTTATCAAAGAATGTGAAATAGGTCATGTTCACACAGCTGCGCCTAGATTAGTAAATACTTCAGCTTTCATACTACTTTCACAGCCCCTTTCTTTCATCCCCTGATATTTCACAACCAACCTTCCACTAACTTCCACCCCTTGAGTTTGAGCAGCATGAGACCGTGGTATTTCACACAGAAGGAAGGTTTGTTGTAACGAACATTTAGGACAGCAATGTTGATAATCACACTGACAAGGCATTACACTCACAAAAAGAGACGGAGACAGGTGGGGGTTGGGATGGGTGGGTCGGAGAAAGGGTGTAAAAGAAGAAAGAGAGAAAGAAAAGAAGAGAGAGGGGTTAGAAACAGGGTATCGGGGTAAAGAGATGTTAATGACCATTACAAATAACGAAACATCAACTCAATTTTTGTGAAATAATGGGTGTTGACTCTGAAAAAAAAGAAAAGAAAAAAAGGTTTTTAAAATCAATACTGTTTTATCTGTGTTTGAATCTGTTTGATTTCGTGATGGAGATCATTCTTGTCTCAAAAGTTATCTTTCCATGGAATCTTTACTGGTGTCGCAATGTAGAATGTGAATTTGAAAATGGTTCATGTTCACATGGTCTGGTTGACTTACTTTAAACTTTATGGGATGTCTCTTTCAACTTATACACTCCCAAAGATGCATGTCCTTCACAACCCGCATGTTTCACAGGGCCTTTGTCTTTCAAGAGCATGAGTCTTAGAAGACCTGTATCATTGGTAGAAGGTGAGAGATGGTAAAGCTGCTGTGAAACATAAGGTTTGAGAGACGGCATTGTCAGGAATGGATAGTCAAAGGCAGTGTCCTGTAAAGGTACTAGCATACAGCCCTGTAGAATCTGTGCTTACGGATGTGTGTTGGTTTATTTTTTTGTTTCATCGAGAGAAACGAGAATTGGGTGACACTGAGATAATCAGGTTTTACACAAATACATAGGTTTTCACAGGCATATTTAGAATAGTACAACAGATATCATGGTCCTATGATGTCCTAGGATTCAGCCTGGCCCAAGCAGCTCAGCAAAGGTTAGTATTCACTGTAACTTCACCCAGCATTGGTGAGATGATTCAGTCTGCTGTGGTATCAGAAGTCTGAGTCCCAAGGCCACACTTCTCTGTGCTGGTGTTGCAGGGGGGCGGCCAGGAGAGTGGCCAGGAGCCCAGGATAGATGTCTTCCCCATTCGCTGTGTGGATTCTGCCAAAGCCAAGTGCAGACTGGGCACCCTAGAGGCTGATCCGGTGGCCATCATTCAGGACAAGAACAACCCTAACAAGGACATGGTCAGTCAGCTCCCTCTGAATGTGTGTGTGTGTGTGTGGCGTGTGTGTATGTGTGTGTGTGTGCGTGCATGCATGCTTGCGTGCACATTGCATCTTTCAGTGATAAAAATCTAAATGAAAAATACGACTGGCATGTTCTGGAGATCTTTGGTGAAAGGACAAACAAACTGCATTTTCTGATATTGAAATGCAAAAGAACACGGTTCATGCTGGTGTATGGATGTGTATTCCTTTGGCTGACTGTGAAAGAAATCAGTTAAGACTTGAGCAGTGTCCACATTGATTGATTGTGCAGCACATGAAAGCAGATTGCTTGACCAGTCTCTCAAACATTTCCAAACATCCTGTATCAGCAAAGGTTAGGGAGCCTTCCAAACATGCTGCAGGTAGTGTTTTTTATCACCCCACTCAGCATATCAACAAATCATGTATGCTGCAGATCTGAGTGAGTCTAGGGGTATGAATTATCAGACTAAACCAAGAACCGTAATAACAATACTGAAGAAGACGATGGCACTCGGTTTCATGCCTTTGGTGCTTGACGCTTCCTTTCAGTCTGAGTACAAACATAGAAGAGGGTTTAACACAGCAGAGGGCACTGTGGAGGGAAGATGGACGTCCCAGAGGTAGACAACAAACGTCTTCGATAGACAGCGTCAAGAACTTGACTGGTTATGGTGCCACTACCCGGTCATGCATGCGTGACTGAGGCCCATCCGTGACTCCCATTTCAACTTTCTTCTTTTCTTCATCTCTCATGTACTTTTTTTTTGTAAACCCTGTGTACTGTGCTCTCGTGGCTTTTATATGTGTGGGTGGGATAGTGTATGGACTAGCCTACGCACATGGCTGCAGCCTCCGTGATGGAATTGAACCTAGGGAGAGAGAGAGAGCTGTTGAGAAGTCTGTTCAAGTTACAACACCTCTACCTTGTTGTGTGTGACCAACTAAGATGATGAGTGGAAATCCTCAACTGCCACTGTCTGTCACAGCACCCATACGACAATGGGGCAATAAGGATAATGATGGTGATGACAATGTTTCAGGAACAGATTCAGCCAGTTTCAGAAAGCTCTCGGAATGTTGATGTAGATTCTTTTGGCATTTCTGGATCTGCTGTTAAATACCTTTCACATGCCTAACCAAGTTTACCTTTTGAGAAGCTCTTACAAAGTGCGGAAAAAAAAAAAACTGAAAATATCTGAGAAATTTTTTTACCTTGTGTGCTTATGATTACATGATCACATGCACACATACATGCACATATACATACACACATGCATGTTTGCATGCACACATTCGTGCACACACGCATGCATGCACGCACGCACGCACACACACACACCACACACATATACACACACACACACACACACACACACACACACACACACTGACTCGCCTGCATGCTGCACACACACAATACACACAAGAAGAAACAAGCTTGGTTTCCTTTGTGCAGCTTTCTGCTGGCAGCGAAGGCTTAGTATACGTTGCGTTGTCCAACGGTACGATCCAGATCTACCAGCACCATACGAAGCGACCTCGCACAACTCTCAACCTGCCAACTCGCAACATGCCTCTGACGGAATGGCAGCGCCACAAGACTCTGACGGTCACTTCCACATCAACCATCCAGGCCATATGCCTGGTACCTTCTCAGAGGGAGCTGGTGGTAGGGTGTGGTCACTCCCTGGCCATCATCAGCACAGACACTCTTCTTGTGGAGCGCCGGGTCTGCCCCCTGAAGAACTTCCCAACCTCGGTGAAAGACAAGGTGGACTGCATTCAGGCCATGGTGAGGAACGAGCATACCTTGTGGTGCTCCTTCAGGAACTCTCCCCTCATCGTGGAGTTTGAGATGGGCTCGTGGCGGGTGGCCCGGGCCTATGTCATCGAAGCTGATCTGGAGGTGTACATCATGCCAGTCAGGCTGCGGAGCAAGCCTGCCGCAGAGCACGAGTGCCAGGCATGCCATGGGAAGTCTTCCAGCGCCAAGACGGGTGGGAGTGGAGGAGGAGGAAGCCATGATGGTGATCGGAAGAGCACTGCTTCACCCAGTCCTCCACCTCGACCAGATTCCTCCACAAAACCAGGCTACTGTTCTGCACACAGTGGTCATCATGCTCAGGGCACAGTCACGGAAGAAAAAGCATTTGATCCATCCGAAGTACAAATGCGTCCCAAGCGTTTGTCCAGAGGGCGAAACACAGACAGAAGTGAAGCTCCATCTGGTTTGCATGACTGCATTGATCCTGAAACTGAAGCACCCGGTTCCTTTCTCAGAACAGAGAATGAACCAGCTTCAACAGGAAAGTGTCATTATATGGTGGAGAAGTTTTTCTGGTGTAGATGAAGAGCTTCCTGTCTTACCCCCTCGACGTCCTGCCACTGATTATCAGGCAAAGTCTGCAGCTGTGGCAGCAGCTCCTTTGACTAAGGATAAGTCCCTGACTCTTCCAGACCTGTCCATGAAGAGGAGGTTACCACCCCCTGCCCCTCAGTCTCCTGGATCTCCACAGCGTCGAAGTCTACCCTCAGAACATGATGGAGTTCATGTCCAGTCGTTACTGTGCGTCAGAGACACCTTGTGGATCGGAACCAGCTGTGGAGAGATTCTGGTCATCGGTGTCAAGGAGACCCATCCTCTGAAGAGTGAAGGAGACGGTCACCAGGACCAGTCTGATCCACCAGACTCTCCCACCCATCCACGATTGTCGCTGAACCTGGAAGGCAAGCAGATCTGCAATCTGGCATCATACAGAATGAATGCAGACAGAGGATTGGCCGGTATAGAGTCCAGAAACAAGTCGGGAGGTGTGCACATACTGGTCCAGGCACGGGACTTGGTTGTTGCCGTGCGCAACTTAAGCCAGGCTGAGGAGACCAAAGACATCGCCGAGATCGCTGTATGGGAAGCCTGCAGCGCAGAGCGCATTGTTGCTATACGCCGCTACTGGCAGTCATTGGCAGCTCTTGTAGGTAACTCAACTTGAACTTGTTGAAGTAAATTCTTTTATAGTTAGCTTGTTAATCCCCATCCCATCCAGCATGTCTTGCGTTGAAAAGGTGCGAAAAAATGAAATGATTTTCTGGGTAAAATGCCCATGTTTTATTCACTTTTGCAGATTATCATTTTAGTACAGACAGAATATATTGACATTGTTTTGTGCCAATATTTTTGTACTAGTGTACATGTGTATTTTTTGGTGCTCTGCACTGTCTGCCAATATTTCTGTGCTGGCATACATGCGCACTTTTGTTCAGAGTGCTGGCTCTGTTCTTGTTCAAGAGAAAAGAAAAAAAGAGGAGCTTTGAAACCATGTATAATGTGTCAAAGTTGGCAATTTTTGTGAAAAGGTGCAAACCTTTGAGTGTAGGTGGTTTGCGTCTTTGATGCATGCATTGACTAATTGTACTGCAGAATTTGTAAAGCCTTACAACAAAGGCTATACACTTACCACTGCCTTGATTAAGGTTGACATCAGAGCATTTCACAGAAGGCAGATCAAATATCTCCACACTGTTGTATGAGGCCTTGTCAGCAGAATCGTTGCATGTTACAGTATGACAAACAAAACTGCTGATAGATGGTAAGTACTGCCATCCTGTTATGACTGCCTTGATTGCTGCAATCAGAGCAGTCAGCAGGTAACAGTTTAGCTGATATCTCCTGAAACGTCTAAGGCTTTACTGCCTATATGTATGTATAACTTTTTTCTTTTTGAAATACTTTCGGAACGGAGACAGATTTTTTCAGTTATGTTGCCATCATCATATTGCTTATTTCCCCTCAATGATTTACCTTCTTGCCAATGATTTCATAAGCAACAAAAAAAATTGTGCTGATTTGCAGTGAATCAATTTCTTACACAGGACTTGTATGAAAGATCTGAATTGCAGAAATCATGTGTGAACACACAGTAATGACGGTAGAGCATTAATTCTTTGCATAATGATGATCTAAAACTAGTCTGTGTGAAAGTGTTAAAGTAATCTGGATTACAATACCTAGTGGAAAAAAAAAGAATAAAAAGAGAAAAAAATTCAAAAGAAAATCTAAAAATATATCCAATGAACCATTGTCATCTTACATGCGTACTTCAAGATAATAGGATACCTCCATCTTAAGGATGTGATTGTTTTGGAAACTGTTGTTCAGTATGGTGATGATGTGCAAGTGCTTATCGGACATTGTCAGCAGTTAGATAGTAACTTGATCAGGACTGGGTCATGTATGGCAACAACACACGAACTAGAAGACAGGATGTAGAACTTTGAAAGAGTGAAAATAAAGCCCTTTCTCAAACCACTACTCATAGCATTACTTCTAAGAACACAAACAATGAGCCCGAAATACTTGTTCTTGAGTTAGGACACAAATGGAAAAACAGGACGTCTTTTCATTTCTGGTATGAACATCTTAACAATTACAAACCAGTAGTGGTCGGAACGGCATGTTTGCCTGTACCTGGGCAGAAGGAGGAGGCCTGAGACAGACAAGCTTGGAATCAAGAACTGACCATAGAAACAAGATCTCTAGGGGGGTGGCTCTACTGAGTCCCAGTCCCCTTGGCGTGTTCCCCTTTGGGACCTCTTTATCGTTCTCGACGCTCTCAGAAAACCCCCTTTCGAGCCTATCGCCACCCTCCCCTTTGACCTTCTTTCCCTGAAAACTGCCTTTCTCCTCGCCCTGGCTTCGGCCAGAAGGCGAAGTGAGATCCACGCCCTCAGCAGGGACCCCAGAGACATTGCTTTCCACAGGGACGGCTCTGTCTCTCTTAAGTTCCTTCCCGAATTCTTAGCCAAGAATCAGGAACCAGGCACTCCCTCCCCCTACATCGTCATCCGCTCACTGGTGGATATCCTAGGCGGGGACAGCGGGGGAGACATGGATTTGTGCCCGCCCAGGTGTCTGAGACACTACTGGGAACATTCGTGCCCCAGGCGCGCTTCCCAGAGACGTCTCCTTATTTCCCTCAACCCCAACAATAAGAAAGACATCTCGGCTGGCACCATTTCTAGGTGGCTTTCCAAGACGGTCAGATCTGCATGCGCCCAGGCATCCAAGGATCTCCCCGTCATCTCCCCTCGGGCCCATGAGGTCAGAGCCCTGGCCACGCCCGCAGTGTTCCAGCACTCTGTCCCCTTGCGCCACCTCCTAAAGGCAGCCTACTGGCGTTCCGAAAATCCTTTATAAACTTTTATTTAAGGGACATCCGCATGACCAGGGCTGACGGTTCAAAAGGGATCTCCTTTGTGGCGGCTAATACAACCATAACGGTTAACCCCAAGAACCACATGGGCACTCGCCCTCCTCCGATTCCGATGAATTCTGCTATGGTCTGACATGGTATAGTATATGACGCCAAAATGGGGAGTTTTTACTATACTCCCTGTTTGGCTAGTATACTTACCATGTCAGACTCTAATGCCCGCCCTGCCTTGCCCTCTAGCGCCAAGGGTCTCGGGGTTACCTTGCACGCAGGCCTCGACGAATGAGGTACAGGAAGCGGACACCGGCCTCTTCCTCGGCGGAAGTAGGGTGGGCGTCACGTGACTGTCTTATTGCTGCATTAGCCACAAAAAATTTCGGCCTGGCAGAGCTGACTAACTGCCGTAGAATGCTGTGGTCTGACATGGTAAGTATACTAGCCAAACAGGGAGTATAGTAAAAACTCCCCATCTTTGGAATTATCTGGGAGGTTGACAAGTAGCTTTCAGTTTGAGTTCAAGATTGTGTTCTTCTCTGCATGAAAAGTGGCTGTTGTGAGCGTATTTTCTGCAAGCTTCACAGGCATGGGGAAAAAAGTGGTGTTCATAGCAGTTCAGGAATCAAGAAGATTCCACACCTGTTCAATGGTGTCAAGTTCATGAATCATGCAACTTTGGTCACATTTTAGTTTTTTATCAACACAAAACCCGCAGTGAACTTCTCCCCCTAAACAAAGTTTATCAGCTCAGGCGTTGATGGAGTAAAGTTAGCAGCTGCTCAGACTCATAGTTCATCAAAGTCCCGACATGAAATGGAAATTTTCAAAGGACATTTCTTGATGGTCTTGTTTCAAAATGTGGTTGTCACAAAGCCAGGAAGAGTCGAGCAAAGAGGGGCAGGGAGACCAATCTGTGTTAAAAGATCAGTGTCAATGAATATAAAGGCAGCTTTTAAATGTGAATTAATGAACACATATGAATGAAGACAAACATGAATGTAAGTGTAGTCTAAAAAGTCGATGGGAGACAGAGAAAGGAGGATACAATAATAAGAGTTGAAAAAGTGATCAAATGAAATCTAGATCATTAAAAAAAAAAAAAAAAAAAAAAAAAAAATCAAAATGGGGGTTGATAATCAAGAACTTGTGCTTCCAAACAGCTTGATGCCAAGGAAATTTCAACCTGCACAACCCTAAACATTCTCTAAAAGGGTTCTTTATCTCTACTCCAGTTCACCAGCACAACTTGTATGTAAACACTCTCATGAAAAAAAAAATCTTGAGAGAAAGTCGTCTCATGGGCGCATAACAGACAGGCAGAAATTCCATGCAAAGAAGAGACACACAATTTTTTTTTAATAATTATTTTTCTGGCAGTGATGTTCCGATGTGTTTACTTCTGTCTGTATTCAGTGTCAGTTCAGTTCAAGAAACCACAATATTGTCCTCGGAAGAAACTTGGTGAAGTAAAACATGGAATATTGAAAAATGTAGAGTTATCAGAACTCTCAGACTTAGAAGTTAGATGACAGTCTGTGAGATGAATACAAAAACAAGTGTAAGCATATGGATGACTTTGTGTAGATAAGAGTATGTGTGTGTGTGTGAGCGAGAGAGAGAGGGAGAGAGGGAGAGAGAACATAGTACATTGTGTAAATGTTTGGAAACCAAAGTAAACAAATATAATCAAAAAAGACTTATGTTAATTCCCCCCAGCCTTTCCCTTCCCCCTCCCCCTCTTTTCCTCCTCAACCAACTCCCCTTCCCCCATCTTCTCTCCACCTTCTCCTCCTTATCCATAGCTCCTGTTTTCTTTGCCTTTGTTTTAATTTTATTTCTGTGATCTCGCTGTTCCCCATTATGTACTTACTTGTTATTGTACATGAAAATGGCAGCTATTGCAGCTTTACCACAAAGCATATCTACTTCTATCGGAGTTGTACCTTTAATATTTTTTTCTGATTCTTCATTTTGAAAAATCTAATGAAAGTTGAATACAACTTTCAAAATTAAAAACAACATAAACCATGACAATTTTCTGTATTAACAAAATTTACCACATTTTATTTTCAGGTCCTTTACGGGCTGCTTATAGGGATATGAGGTCAACAGTCTTTGGGGTTAAAGAACTGCAAAAGTACAATTGATTTAAAAGATATGTTTGAAATTATGTGTATCGGGAAATGATGCAAGAAAGCAGTTTTGTTTGTATGTTTGGTTTGGTTTTCAACAGTGTGCGAGTAGTATCCATTAGAATTTGTCCTAGATGTTCAGTGCACGTCTTCACTAATTGTGCGAAGTTCCAAAGTTGTGCACATGCTCTCAGACCAAAGCATTTGATTATGAGGGGAAAAAAAGCAGCTTCATTTCATCCCCCCCCCCCCCCCCCCCCCCCCCCCCCCATTATTCTAAGTATCAGTGCAAAATATCTGCAACAGCATGTTATGACTGCTAATGTGAATGCCAAGTATGTTAACTAATTGAATGGTTTTTTAAATAGCTGAGCTCAGTGCCAAGAACAGCAAGCTTGCTTTGTGTGTATCAGGCTTGGTTCTAAAAGTATAGCAAGCTAAACCATTTTTCTTTTAGACAGTTCTATACCACTGTGCTTTCTTCAGTGTGTGGTCCATTTTGACACGGTGGTTTGTTAAAAGCAGCATTTAGGCTGTCATGACCTGTGTGAGGGGCTAAACAACGAATCAGAATGGCAAAAACTGCTTTGGGTATACATGTATCTGAAGCTGATCCTTTCATGAATATACAGATATGTATGTAAATCTGCACAGAACAGGCAATGTTCGAAAATCTGCAAGCAAAGTGACCCCACCATTTTCATGGGACAGATGTAACTGATGGGCGCATCCAAAGCAACTTTGCCCCTTAAGGTAGCTTAGCAGTTCAATGAGAGAGAAAATGCTGAACATGGGTGTGACGATTCAGCTTCAATTATCATTATCATCTTCATCATCATCAATAGACTGAAATATACATGTCTTGGGGTTTGATGTGACATTTGTTTACCAAATGATGTTTGCACAAATTGCGTAGTGATCTTAACCCATAAACTGAGAAAAGGTAACTCTTACTTGCAATGGAAAAACAGGTGTTACCTTCCCCTGATTTTTCTTCCGGAACAAACTGTTCGCTGTCAAGGTGCTTATTTCCTTGAAGTATGGTATTTGAAATTTTAGAGGATCCGTATTGCACTGTTTGCTGATTTGAACTAATCAAAATGTATACCCACATATATGTACTGGGGCAGATATACATGCCAGAAGCAGGCATGGCTTATTCCTTGCAATTTGCAATTTTGGCAGATTTTGTTACTGCTGTATTTGTGTGGCTTTACAACATGTATGTATCACTCTGATGGCAACGTTGGACATTTTGACATGCATTTTTGGTTCAGGCTCAGGTTGTACATTACCAGATGTTCAGTTTGTGCTCAGTTGTCAAGGGTTACCAGGAGGAGCTTTGGTTGGAGGGTTTGGGAAGACCGGTTGGAGGGGGGGAGGAAGAGGGATGTCCAAATTGTATTAACCCCAGCCTGATCATAAGTGGCATAGGATCAAGAAGCCTCTGTAGAATTACTTGCATAGCCCTTTCCTTTAAAGTCACCCATGATGTACATACTGCTTTGATTATGGCTGATTACCAAGGTGTACCAAAGAAGGTAGCTGTTCAAATGGTATGAATTGCATCTTGCTTACATTACTTTCATGCTAGTCTTTTTTTTGCGATATGTTTACGGAAGTGTAGCAACATTGTATATGTGTATACTGTTGTTGTTGTTGTCCGTCGAGATGAAGAAGACCATCTAGTCATCCTGGGGTTGGGGGCGAGTGCATAGATGGCTTGTCAGGCCGATCTGCACCCGGAAAGACTTATCACAGTACTGACAGGGGATGGTGGCAGCAGTTGGTGGTCTTCCTGACCATCCTGCGCTGCTCAGCTGCAGCAATTCTGTTGCTTTCACAGGTTTCTGCACCTTTGCGGACAACTGATCGCCACTCCCATGTTGTGTGGCTGATGTTGAAGGCCTTCAGGGAAGATTTGAGGCTGTCTTTGAAACACTTCTTCTGGCCTCCATGAGAGCATTTGCCTTGTTATAGTTCGCCAGACAGTAGTTTCTTTGGCAGCCGATGGTCTGGCATGCGAACTACGTGGCCTGCCCAGCGAAGCTGTGACTGCATCAGGATGGTGAAGATGCTAGGCAGGCCAGCACAAGTGAGCACTTAAGTGTCCGGAATCTTATCTTGCCACTTAATGCCCGTGAGTCTTCTGAGGCAGGTGGTGTGGAAATGGTTCAGTTTCCTGGCGTGACACTGGTAAACCGTCCATATTTCACAGCCATAGAGCAGTGTGGTGAGAACTATGGCCTGATACACCTTGATCTTGGTCTCTAGGGTGATGCCTCTCCTGTTCCATACGTTCTTGTGGAGTCTGCCAAAAGCGGCACTAGCTTTGGCGAGCTGGGCATTCACCTCATCGTCGATGACGTTTCTGGACAGAGTGCTACCTAGGTAGGTGAACTTGTCCACCGCGTTCAGTTGCTGTCCACTGATGGTGATGACTGGCTCAATGTATGGCTTTCCCGGGGCTGGCTGGTGCATCACTTCGGTCTTTCTTGTACTGATTGTCAAGCCGAAGTTGTTGCAAGCAGCAGAGAACTTGTCAACACTGTGTTGCATTGTGGCTTCTGAGACTACTTAACTGTTGAAAGTGCATGATCTTTGCTTTTTTGTTGTTGTTGTTGTTTTTTTTTTTTTTTTTTTTTTTTTTTTTTTTTTTTTTTTTTTGCTGTCCCAACCTCTGCGCCACCTCAGAGGCAGTGCACCCACGCCGCTCATTCCGAAACCCCGTCCACAGCCAAAGCCCGGTCGGCCCCGCCGCAGCCCCGGCACCGACAATCCACAGGGAGCAGTCAATGTCAAGTCGTCAAGAGGCAACCCACCGGAGGAGACACTGCACTGCTGCCGAGTCACTTCGGTGGTGTTCAGTGGCGCCTGTTCTGATCTAACATACGCAGGACACCACCTACTAAGCCCCCTACTGACGACAATAATTGCTTAGTCGCGGAGCCGGCGTGAGTGAGCTCTCCTTCCGGAGGGCGCCACCACGTCCGTCCAACGACAGCCCCCATGGACTCGCCGATACCAGTGACCCCGACGGAACCAAACCAAGGCCACAGACGTGGAGAGGACATCGAAATTGAGGTCACCATGAGAGCAGGGCATGAAGGGCCACAGAATTTGAGACATTTTTTTAATGCTGACCGATGAGAATGAGGATGATTTAGATGATGCTACGGATTTCCATTTCGGTCTGAGACTACATGACAGGGCTGTACTCTACGCTTCCTTTCATAATATATCCTGGCGTCAACCAGGCCCGAGAGATACAGGCACCTGCAGTGTTGGTCAGGAAATTTGAGCAACACTCTCAGAAACGCATCCATTAAGTGGATGAAACTCGACTGTGTGGTCCCAGTCTTCCCAACTGAGTCCGCAGGAAACTCAACTCTGGGTAGGAGCCGGTCGGGGCAGAAAAACCCACATGACTCTGATGGGATTCGAACCCACGACCTCCCAGCCGGGAGTCCGCGACGCTAACCACTTCGCCACGGCGGCTGGTGGTGTTGTTTTTTTTTGTGATATTTGAATGGTTACCAAAGGTGTGCCAAAGAAGGTAGCTGTTCAAATGGTGCAAATTCCATCTTGCTTACATTTCTTTCATGCTAGTCTTTTTTGCAATATGTTTACAGAAATGAAGTCACATCATAGTGTACGCTACTTAGCTGTTGAAAGTGCATGGTCTCCCCTTTTCACTGTTGTTTTCTTTTACGCTATTTGAGTTTGTTATATGTTTATTCAGACTTGCAATTTTCTTTGTCTTACCTGATTATAATCTTTGTATTTTTTAATGTTCTGTTTTTATTAAAATGTTGACTTTAACTGTATGTATTATATTGTTGGTGATTTTTTGTTTTTTGTTGTTTTTTTCTCAAGAAGTAACATTTGAGATCATGGTTCTGTATGATGTCTGGTTGTTGCAGACTATAATTGTTTATGGCATGGGTTGGTGCAGCCATTTGCATGTGTATATGCCATGGACAAGTTACCTTTGTACAATGTGGGACTGGCGACAACTGTTTGAAAGCTATGTAAGCTGCGATGGGAGTGTGATGCCACTTTTTTTTTCTTTTTAATGTCATTATATTGCATGAAAGAGCTATATTTGACACAATTCTAATTCCAACATTATTTGTGATAGAGGTACAGGAGTTTTAGAGATGGTAGGGATGAATGTAAGAAAGGGCTGGGATGGGGGAGCTTTTGAGTGAAAACAAACAAAAAAAAACATTTCCTTTGTGATGCTATTTTCAGTGACAATAGTGACCTGTAAGAGTTCAGTTTAGGTAGAAACATGGCTCGTTCCCGTTTCTGAGCTTAGCTACTGCAGGTGCCTGCATGCTTGAGAACGTTTTGATGCGTCTTTCTTCTTGTCCCTAAATTCTATCCAGTATAGAAGGGATGCTTACGCAGAGCAAAAGAAATCAATTTCACACTAGAGAGCTTACAGAAATCTTGTTCTCTGTACACCAGGAACTTAGAGCTCCACTACTGTCCGTCCTCGATTCTAAGAGTTGACTTTGATGAGGTGACAGCCCTGAAAATGACCTTTTGCAGTCAGCTGGGCTATAAGCAACATTCTCTCTCTCACCCTCCATTCAAAACCGGGTAGATAACTTCACTTTTTGTGATGGCTTCTTTCCGTTACATTCATACAGAAAGAAAAAAAAAATCTGTCTCGTCTTCTGTTCCTACCTTCCTCCTCGCCCTCCTCCACTACGTTGCTCAATCTTTTAAAAGGTGAAGAAGCTCCATGATGCATTCCATGTCATGTACCACTCACAATGAAACACATTCTTTTAAAGTGTTGGGACTTGCATGATGTGAGACATAAACACTGTACAGCAGACTCCATGAAAACCTTCTTCAGAGATGTTCCACCTGATGTGATCTTTTAATTTCTGAGGGAGATTAACATTTTTCATCTGATCTAAGATTGTACAGAAGAAAGACTTTTAACAAAATTTCCAGTGTGTTTTTAGAAGGTGTGTTTTAAAACATTGTGTGAATGAGCTAGTTTTTATTTTTCAATGACTTGTGAGTTGACTTCAGTGTGTTGACAGCCCTGATATGGATGGTCCTTTGCAGTTGACTGGGATATAAGCAACATTACCTTACCTTACCTTACCTACATAGCTCATTCTGGCTCCCCACAGCCAGCCATGTCCAGGTTGTCCTTTCACAGGAGTATCACAGTCCCCAAGCTACAATCAGCACCAGGTTGTCACAGGGCAACCCACCGGATGAGACTGCATCGCCGCGAAGTCACTTCAGAGTTGTGATCCAACAAATGCAGGACACCACCTACTGGTGACAATAGCTGATTGGTCATGGAGCCAGTGTGATCCCTATTGAGAGCACTTGTCACCACATCTGTCCAGCAACAGTTTCCAGGAACTTGCAGGTGCCAGTGACTTTGATACAACCTGAACCCAAGCATGGACGGTGTAAAGGAACTGGAAAATTTGAGGTCACCATGAGTGCGGGGCTTATAGGAGCCCCAGTTTTGTTTTGTTTTGTTTTTTTAATGATGATTTATGATGATGAGGATGATTTAAGATGACACCATTGAGTTCCATTATGGTTCTGATTAGAGACTCCATGACAGCGCTGTAGTCTATGATTTCTTTCATAATATATGCTGATGTCAACCAGGGCCAAGAGATACAGACACCTGCAGTGTTGGTTAGCAGATCTAAGCAGATTCTCAGAGATATTTATCAAGGGGGTGATGGATGAAACCTGACTGTCTTGTCTAGTTCCAATGTCCCCATTTGAGCCCATAGCACATCGACTCTGGCCTGGAATTGGATGGGGCTGAAAATAAATGTCTTTGATAGGATTTGAACCCAGTGCCTCCCAGCCCACAGCTCCATGGAAACACAAAACCACCCAGCATGCACCAGGATAATCAGAAAGGGGTAAAATACTGCTGATCCTTGCCCATTGCCAACTAAAAGCTGATCAAGTCACTAAATTTATAGGAAAAGTAGCACCAACTTCATTGCTTATTATGTCAGTCACTACACTGTCAACCCTTTTGTCATGAGGGATTTGCAATGATATAGTTATAGACGTACTCCTGATATTTCTGAATTCTCTTCAGGGGCTGTATTTGATATAAGTACACATTCCGCCTGCAGTCGTCTCACTTTGCAATTAGATAAGTACACATAATAAATGTATTCTTCTCATTTCTGAATTGTATTATCATTTACTTAGGAACTGTATTTGAATGCAACACTTACTCATGGCTCTGTTCTGTTAGCAGCCCTGGTAGGGATTATTTTTCTTTCAAAATGGGGACCTCTTTGCAAATAACTTTTTTTTTTTTTTTAATGAACCCCCTGAAAATTCAGCATGTGTAATTTCCCCTTTTCTGTTAGTCTCTTTAACTGACTTTCTTCATCATCCTCTGCTGTCGCACAGTAGTGCTTTTTATAAATCAGTCTATAGCTGTGTATATATATAATATAGAGAGAGAGAGAGAGAGAGATACATCTTTGACATATTCACCTATCCTAGAGAGAGACAGACAGACAGACGTACTTCTTTGGCATATTCACTTATCTCAGAGAGAGAGACAGACAGACAGACTTATTTGGCATATTCACTGAACTTCATTCTGGCAAGTCTTTCATCACTTTTTGCTTTTGCACAGTTTATAACCTACCAGTTTTTCTGTTGTAATTTACCAAATAGTGAGATTGTACATATTGTCCAGAATGGACTCAACATTCTGAAGTGTTGTTTGCCTATATTGTCTTCATTGGGCACTTTCATAGCATTGGGTTTTTTTTTTTAGGGAGGCGGGGGGGTAAACTGGGAGCGAAGTGGCTGGCCTTAAAAAATGTCAACTGTTGAACTTTTGTTATAGAGTATATTTTGTATGGGATTAGGTTAGGGTATTGCTTTCTTTTTTATGTGTTGTCTATGTATGAAAGGGCCTTTGCAGTCAAAAGGGTTTCAGCAAAAAGTGCAGAAACTGAAAAAGCTGCTGTTGTTTGGGAATTCTTGTGCCTTGCGCCAGTATCCAAGACATGGTTTGTGACAATGTTGAACGATGCAACCATGTGCACAGCTTATAAGTAATCAAGAGTTTTGCCTGACTTGTAATTTTGTCATTTTATATCAATTTATAAAGTCATTTTTATGAAAGTAGATGTGCTGATGTTGATGTTTTACTATGTACATTATGATTCAGATGTAACTGTTAAATCATTTGAAAAACATGATATGTGATTTTTTTTAACGAAAACGCAGAACGTTAAGTAGTTTTGTAATTCCATTTTAAGAAGCAATAAAGTGTTGTGTGTCAAAAGATGTGTAACTGTGGCAGACCAAAATGTTGAGAATGATTGTTGAAGTGTTTTTTTTTTTAATCTTTGAATTCCAGCTATGACTTGATGTATTTTCCCTCTCACTATCACTAAGCACCTTTGCGCTCAGACGTACACATACGCTGTCACACACACACATGCACGCACACATGCATGCACGCACAGAATGGTGAATCGATTTGTCTCAATATCACATGGCCAGAATATGAATGAACCCTAAATAAAAAATCTGGATGCATCTCGAGTTGCTTCTAACTAATTCAGAAGACTACAACAGACAACAGTGTGAGCAGAAACAAACCAAAATACAAATAGTGCGCAAAACAGAGCTCAAAGTAACACATGTTTGACACCTAGTACAAAAAAGACAAGTAAATTTTAGACAAGTATGGCCTTTTCACATTTCACAAATAACCGACTTTAAAACATGCCATAAACAACACTTGCCATATAGCTGTCAGCGGAAGTTTGTTATGTGCATAGAAAGTTACTTGTTTGATTTGTATTGTGTATTGGACTTACATATTTGTTGAAATTCACTTTTTTGTTTTGTTTTGTATGCTGCACTCAGTTGATTTGCATTTAGGTTCTAATTGATTCAGTCTATGCATACGCACTAATGTGGACAGATATGGTAGCAATTTCTTAAATTTGGTAGGAATTCCATAAATTCTTCTTTGGAGATCACAGCATAATCTGCATAAGATATTCTCCAATATAATTATACAAATGACATGTTTCATTGGCAAATCTTTTCTCTTTGTTCCCCCAAGTTGCATGCTTTGATATGCTTTAAGATTTTTTCTCTATTTACCAGAATGGTGGAGGGTGGAAGGCAGAGGAGGAGGGGAGGAGGAGATGGGTGTAAATCTGTCAAACTCAAGACTAAGACAAATGAATGAATTTCTCAAATCAAACGGATCAATTTATTTCTTGAAACAAGTCGATAGCTCATCCATTTCACAAAACAAGGAACTGTTCAGGATCTGACAGAAAACTCTTGACTTTTTTTTTTTTTAAGTCAAGCCAGACATCTTTAACAGTTTTAGCCTGACTGATAAACTGACCATCTTTCACAGCTCACCCACACTTCCATCTGGCTTGACCGATTGGAAGACCCCAACTTTCTTCATTCGCTCAAAGTCAGCCATAGGGTCATAGGTGCTATAGAAGTCACGATAGGCGTTGATGCGTCTCTGTACCACTGCAATTCTCCAGGTGAGTGCAGTGGTAAAGATGAAGAGGCCAGCTGTGATCAGTCGACGCTGTCAAAGAAAAAGAAAAAAAAATATATATATATATGTATTTATATACCTGTAAATGACTGTAACCTGGACAAGAACATATTACTGTGCATGCATGTAGCAGAAAATGTTCATTACCTGGAAGGTTATTCAGGATGTACAACCACATAATTATAACTAGCATTGTAATGGGTTGATTTGTTTAGTTTTCCGTTTTGTTTTTTCTCCAAGCTTGCTGCGGCTTTTGTTTCTAAGGCTAGGTAACCTAATTCCTTTTACCTATATTTGATATGAAAGAAAGTGAAAATGAAGTGGAAAGACATAAACAGCAAATAGTTGGGGAACAAAAAAAAAAAGGGGGGGGGGGGGGGGGGTCGTAGCTTTAGCTGCCTTGGTGAAATAGTCATTTGTAAGTTACTGTTTCTTGGGGAAGTAAAGCTTGCCTTTCACATATATGCCCGAAATATTCAAAAAGAAAACTCAGATTTGGAAATTTGTCTCCAGAAACGGTTTTTTTGGTTGTTGGTTAGGGGTTTTTTTTTCCTTTTTTTTTGGGGGGGGGGGGGGGGGGGGGGTAATTTACATACACAAATCTTTAATTGTTACCACCCAAAGTGACAACGAAGAATGATAATCAAGATGTTCAGTCAAGAAGTGCACCTATCGACTCTGAGATGGCGAGAACCATGTCCTGATAGCAATGACAGTTTTACAATGACAATCTGGAACTGTTTAGTATTTGAAAAACTGTGCCCAAGATTTTGAACATTTTATGTTCCACCAATATCAAGATTTTTCTTACTTCAGAATTCATTACAGAGAAACACAGTGGAAGCCCTAAGTTCTTCTACTGTTTGAACATGGAACTCACTGCCTTCCAAGATCCATCATAAACCACCACTTATTTCTTTTCCTTTTTTTTTCAGTCTTAATATGTGTCATTTCAAGTACTTCTTTTACATAATGCATTCATTCTTTCTTCCAAACCTGTTTTTGTTTCTCTTGTCCGTGTGTGTGTGTGCGTGTGTGTGTGTTGGAAAGAATGGAGTTGGAGGTATATGTGGGGAAGACCAGCATGTGGGTATATGTGAGTGTGTGGAGCAAGTAGGAGCAGGACGTTTGGAGAACCGAGGCTCTAGTCATGTTGAATAGTGAAGAGGCTCACTAGCTTTGCTGCAGATGAGTACATGGATGATGAGCTGAGAAAATTCTATGGGCCAAGTGGTATGGATGGAGTCGAGGGTTCAGATCTACAGATCACTTGTTGTGGACTTGGTTCTACATGCCTCGTGAGTATTCTTTGTACTTAACCCAACAATATCTGTGTTGCTTGGGTGTCGTGTGTATGATATGAAAGATTGTCTTTGTTCCGTAATGTGATACTGAAAATAGGTTAAAATTTTTGTGTTTGAAAGAACTCCTCCACTGAACAGGGGACAGGGGCATTTCCAGTGGAAACTTCTGGATAAAGGGTGTGTGTGTGTGTGTGTGTGTGTGTGTGACCTATCTGACAACTTGGCGCTATGCATGCAAGTATCTGAAGACTTGTAAACACAGTGACATGGTATATCAGCATCTTCATTTAATAACAATGCTCCACTGTGCAGTCATCATGAGAACATGTCTTCTAAACTCAGCAAGTAGTTGTAAGAGAAAAACAACACTTTTTTTAATTGAGAAAAAAAGAGAGAAAACATTTTCTTTTCTTTTCACACACACACACACACACACACACACACACACACACACATCCATCCATATCTAGTTTGTGTGTGTGTTGCTGTTTTTGCTGCATGTTCCATATCCCTTTCACTGCGGCATATCATGGCAGGAGGGGACCAGGTGGATTACCTTGAACAAACTTATCAGCATCCCTTTCATCTGAGGTTTCTTTGAACCAAGTGCGTGATCTGGAGTTGGCCCTGGAAGAGGCTTGGACTTTCCAGGTTCCACATTGATGCCAAACATGGTTGCTGTCTGCAAGGAAATCATAGAAGGTTTAGACAAGAGATGATAAATGACTACAGTGCAACCAGCCAGCATGCACGTGGCTGAAATCTTTTCTTTTTCTAATGAACAAACAAAAAAACATACTCACACAAGTTTCAGTTTTACCAAGGAAGTATCATTGCATGCAGACTAGTCTGTAACCGTTCCTATACATCTGCTAAATTTTTAGACCACACTGTGCAGAATGTACATCTAAGGATAAATGGATTTATAACTAAGATGAAAGGATTGAAGATAAGGGTCTCGTGGATATGACTTAGATGTCTGATCTGCACATTAGCCCAAGTGCATGTGTATGAGTGTGTGTGTGTGTGTGCCAGTATAGGTCGTGTGTGCATGTATGTGCTCGTATCTGTGCACACCTGTGCATAAATGTGCATGTGGGCTTGTGTGAGCATACTCCTGCATGCATGCATGTGCACACATGTGTTCACATATATGTGTGTATGTATGTATGCTAGGGCATGCGGGCATACATGCATGTGTGAGCGTGTGTGCGTGTGTGTGTGTGTGTGTGTGCACGCATGAAAGTACAGTCTGCTACTAGAAAATAAGTCAAAGAAAGTCCAGGCAGGAGATGTGCAGGGAAAAAAAAAAAAACACCCTAAACCTTGACCTTGCCTGCAAATCTGTTCGCTCTTTGTTTTTGCGGTACATGTGGTTTGTTGTGGTGATCCCAACTCAAGCCCCCACCCCGAAAGTTTCACTGGCTTTAGTCATCGCAGCACATCATGACTGTGTAATGGATGGTTTGTGTGAGCGGCCAACCGTTGTTCCTCACTTATTTACTGAGGAAGACAGAAGAAAGAAATCACAACTCGCCTGCCGTCAGTTAGCATCACATGAACTTTGCAGAGGCTTGGATTGAACTCTGAGAATGGTTTGGAATATTACTGGTAAATCTGGCGTGTCATCCCATGGATGATAAAAATCAGTCTTCGTTGGTTTATGTGCGGCTACAGGCTTCATACTCACACTGTTGATATGTGAGTTGTCTTTGCGATTTACAGCCACAGGTGCAGGTAAATAGGTAAAGTGTCTTCGGCAATGTTCTCTCCAATCACTAACCACCGCCTCAGATTCTCTCTCTCTCTCTCTCTCTCTCTCTCTCTCTCTCAAACCTTATATAACTTTAGAAATGGATAGGCACTTTAAATACATAATGGCAAAATTTAGACTTGGAATATCGGATTTAGCAATACATAAATTTAGATACAAAACCGATGTTGATGACAACGATATGCTTTGTCCTCTCTGTAAAGTGTCGCAAGAAAATGAGATGCATTTTGTTCTTTGTTGTCCAGCCCTCATGGACATTAGAAATGAACTGATTAAGCCGAAATTCTATAGACAGCCTTCGCTATTTAGACTGACCCTATTGATGTCGTCAACGTCAACAATAGATGTTAAAAAATTTTCGTTATTTTTGTATAAGGCATTTAAAATTAGAGAAATGGCTACCTCTTAAAAGTTATAAATAATTTGTCTTAATTTGATATACTTTGTTGCATGTCGCATACATTTGTTTCCAATGTACTATTTCCATACCCCTTCATAAGGGGCCTAGGCCTATGTGAATAAATCATCCGAATCCGAATCCGAATCTCTCTCTCTCTCTCTCTCTCTCTCTCTCTCTCTCAGTGCGTGTGTTTGTGTGAGCGTTTATGCTGTGCAGTCAGTTTCATGCATCAATGTACCATGTGTATTCACTGTGGTTTGTTCATGCATAAAACAACGAAGGTGGCCAAACTGATAAAGACCCATCGGGTTACGGTTTCCTTCTGTGTGGTGGGAAGACTGGACAGAATTAAGGGTGTGAGGGTGTCATGATTCTGAAGATAAACAATGGTTGTAGCTGTTGATAGACGAAGTAGGCCTGTTCATCAACCAATGAAAACGAGCAGTAGAGTATTATCTAGACTTACACAGGCTCAGAGCTGAGTTAAGTTACACGTGACTGTGATGGTAGGTTACAGAGAAAGGCAACTGGAATCCCAGGTTGGTCTATATTGCTCTCTAGGCGTTTTCTCCCTTGTCAATGTTTATCAAGGGCTCTGTCTGCATAGAGTCAACCTTTCCACAGGTCAGTGTTTACCCTGGGTTGATCTTTAGATCTATGTTGACCCAGGTCTGTTTGCCCTATAGTCTTTCCCCATGTTCGTGTTTACCCAAGGTTTCCCCAGTTTTGTTGATGTTTACCCGAGCACACGTTTTTTTTTCCACCTAGGTCTATGTTTATCCAATTCGATGTTTCCCGCAAGCTAAATGTTCTGCCTGCCTGTCTGACCATCTGTTTGCTTCTCGCTGTCTTCATCCGTTTGTCAGTCTGTCTGCCTGGCAAAGTCTACAAGTTATCCTTCCTCATTGGTACAAAACTAATACGAATACACTTGCTGAAAACATAATAACTATTTGTATCAAGAAGCTCTCGTGGTGAATTTTCCGGCTGAAGACCTATAGGTAGAGCGCTTAGACCCTAGAGAAGAGAGATCCGGGGAAACAGACCTCAGGAAAGACATTGAGCCGGAGAGAGTGGAGGGATGTTACACTCGTGACAACTGATGTTGACGGACGGCTAGTCCCTATGGCATCATGATATGCACTGGATTTTGCATGAGTGGGGCAACAAGAAAAATGCAGTGTGTTGCATAAACTGAAGTGCTATCAATTCAGTTTAGACCGGGGTTACATCGATTTTGCTTGGAACTGTTATTAAATCAATGTGAACTGGTTCACTTCGACTATTCGACCATTTTTGTTCACGCGGACCACTATCACCGATTCTCACTTTCGCCTGCGGCTGAAAGTAATTTCAAAGAAGCGGTATTTATTTAGGCTAGTATGTATCATTATTCATCTGTTTTGCCCCGGCAATTTCGTGAAGATTCGTAGAGACTGTAACTGGAAAAAGAAATCTGTGCGCAAAGGTAGAGAAAGAAGTGAAGATGAAGCAATACCGGCATTGAAGCTGTCATTGCTTGATTGCTCACTGTCACTGTGGTGAATCTTCGCTATCATTCTGACGCCTTATTTTTGTTGTTGTTTTGTTTTGTTTTGTTTTTCCGGTAAACAATGCACCCGATATTGTGTTGGTAGGCGTAGGTTGAAACTGAGTAGCTAGACTCTTGGGGGGCAAAAAAGAGATAAATATGGCCACTTAGGCAGTGGCAAGAGAACATTACAAGATCCAGGATTTGAAAACTGTCCAATGGACTGTCAGTTAGGCTATCAAGTCACAGACAGCAGCGAATGGCAACTGACAGTCCGATCCCCTGATCAACACAAGGGAGAAAAGCAACTCTAGTTCTGTCATCAGTCCAATCTAGATTTGTACAGGATGCCTCGTTTTTCACTACTCCGTGGAGTGGAGTGGATTGGGGGTTGTCGCTTAAAAGTACAGGGCCAAGATAAACTTGATATATTATGGAAGCCACTGATTCTGAACCCGCTCTTCATCTCACTTCTGAATAGGTCCATTCCCTGAGAACAGACTGAGCAGGAATATGGTCAGACTTGTGACCGTGCTTCCGTGTTTGAAAAAAAAAAAAAGAAGAATGAAAGCAATGGGATGAGGATGGTATATGAAACTGAAGAATGGTTGGACTCTCACTTGTTTCACTGACTGGCTGGTGAACATGTTTGAAACAGTCTACTCAAGAGTCGTATGATCCACACCGCTAACTTTCGTCAGTGAATATCTTGACCCAGCCATAAGAACCACGGATTCTATGGATCTACTAGCAATCCAGGCAGATTTATCATCTTCAGCGCTTGAGCCGTGAGCTGTGGAAGACATTATTTTTTTTCACTAGTAGATCTACATTGCTGAGACAATAGTGAACAAATGAACTCAACAGCGAACGGCAATTCCACTGTGAACGATTCAAGGGGGAAGAAGTGAGAATGGGAGTGGTGAGGGGGTAAGGCAGGGGAGGGGTGTGGTTAGGGGAAAGGAGGGAGGGGTGTGTTTAGGGGGAAGGTGGGGGTAGTGAGTGGTGAGGCGGAAAGGAAGAAAGAGGAAAAGAAGGGGTAAGGGAACGTGGGTATTAAGTACTGAAATAGGCCTAAAGAAAAGAAATCGCTCCCCAAAAGTGACAGACGTTTAGAAAAAGAGAGAGTCGCGAAGACGTTCAGAAAATTAACCAAAGAACGTCACTATCAAAACCGGTAGACCTACTGATCCAACGTGACGTCTGTTGCTGTTTACTGGCCTCGAAGCAGTATGTGTCTTCTCCTCACACTGATCAGCATTCTTTTTCTCTTCTAGTTTTCCGTTGCAAAAATAACAAAACTAGTTCCTGCAACATACCGATCCAAATCCAGATCCAGGACCCCCCCCCCCCCACCCCCCACCCACATACACCACCCCACCCTTCCACTCACCACCCCATTGGCCATCATTGCCAAATCACAAGTATTGTTGGCGGGTACTCCAAGGTTTCACTGAAGAAAAAGAAATCAGGATTTCTGACTAATTCGCATAAAAAAAAATTAAAAAAAAAGAAAAAAAAGGCCGTTTCCACCTTACCACTTCTAGCATATGTGGAGATTCCATTTTCTCAATGATTTGCCGATTTTGTGTGCAGATCTAAAAATACTTACTCATTTACTCAAACAAGTGGCACCTCTTGAGAAAATCATGTATATCTAGCTCGTATCAGTACACCTATACCATCACAAGTCACTAGATTCACATTTAGTGTGATTTATAATAAATCCGATTCTCACCTTCTAAAGCCGTCTGTGAAAGTGTATGCAGAAGTCAGGTTGGAATCGCAAGGCGGCGCTGTAAGTCAGCAGTTACGTCATTTGCCTTGGTAAGTGCTGGTAGTGTCCCTTTAAGAGAGGTCTAATGTGGTTTGCCATGCTTCTTCTTCTTCTTCTTCTTCTCTCAATATCAACATCATCGTTATATACACAAATTTCATAATTATTGAGGGACGTCTCTGTTCCTTCTGCCTTTTGAACCCCAACACAACAAAGTTAACCTTCACTTCTCTCGTATTCCAGATTGCTTTTTGATTACGGTATATTTAAAGAGCGAATAGCCTGTATCTGTAATACTAGAAGTAAGATGGTGGTACTTCATTCAAATATCGGAAAGCCTTTCGTCATCCCTTTGTCATTTCTTTTTAACCTCCATGATCTATTTCTGATTGGTCTATAACCCTTCACTCCTTTTTCATGTTTGTGATTACTGATTATTGCAGTTGTGGTATACCTGTATGGTCAACGCTAGTTGTGATGTGTTTCTTTAAAAAAAAAAAGAAAAAAAAAGGGGGGGGGGGGTAGTTTGAAGAAAGGTCATGGTCCTTTAGTTTTGTTGTTGTTTTGTTTTGTTTTTAACTGGCGATGGAAATGAATAGTCTTTGACCTATGCAGAACAATAGAGGAAAAATGAAAATCTGCAGATAGATCGGTCAAAACGAAATCACCGTCACATGATAATAGAACATAACCATTGCTGTTTTATTCGAGTCTGTTAGTTTGTATTACGTCGGTGCGATGGCGCACCAAAAAAAACCTACTGAACCTATTTTAACCAAACATGGTGGGAGGACTGAATGTAGCCCACAAAGGAAGCCACTAAGGGGTTATGTTGCAGGTCCGCATCAAAGAGCAGGTCCAGGTTTTTTGTTTTTTTTTAATTTATTAAGGGGATAGAGAGACAGATGATGATGGAGAGAGAGAGAGAGAGAGAGAGAGAGAGAGAGAGAGAGAGAGAGAGAGAGCTAAGACATTCTACGGCAATGCTGTATGGATGTGAATGGTAAAATGAAAGTCAGGCTTATTCAGGTACATTTAGTTCTATGGAATTCTACGATCTAGTTCAGACCCGGATGATAGTAGTAGTACTTCAGTTCTACGTCTGTTCACATCTGTGATATTAGACGAAGAGAGAGAGAGGAGGAGAGAGAGAGATGCATAAATGTCTGTAACTATGTAAGTGTATGCATAATGTGGTTATCTAAGTCTATATAAATGTCCCTCTAAACATCCCTACAACATACCTGCAAGTAATCTTAAAGTAAATGCTTAACTGGACTACAAATTAAAGAAAAAACAAAATTGAAGGCAAACTCTAAATCTGAAAAGACATCACGCAATCCCGATCTAGAGTATCCACAAGCTGAGCTGGAAACCTGCTCATGTACCTGCCCTCAAAGTGTAGGTGTGACAGTGAGGGTTCAGATAAGCCCCAGTATGATTCTGACGCGTGTGTCATAGTCTTTGAGATCTGTCCAGGCTCCAGAGTAACCTCCCATGAAAATCATGCACGTGACTCTGGAGCATCAGTCCGTGTAAAGTTGGGTCTTTATTTCCAGCACAAAATAAGCTGCACAAACTGAACACTGACAGACATAATATATTTTGCGTAAACCAACCTTTCTCAATTTGTGATATATTTTTTCAGACATTTTAAAACGATCGGTACTGGTAAACTTTTGGACTGAACGAAAGCTCCGGTATTAATGTGCGTGTGTGCCCGAGAGTATAATGTATTAATGTGCGTGTGTGCCCGAGAGTGTATAATGTATTAATGTGCGTGTGTGCCCGAGAGTATAATATATTAATGTGCGTGTGTGCCCGAGAGAGTATAATGTATTAATGTGCGTGTGTGGCCGAGAGTGTATAATGTATTAATGTGCGTGTGTGCCCGAGAGTGTATAATGTATTAATGTGCGTGTGTGCCCGAGAGTATAATATATTAATGTGCGTGTGTGCCCGAGAGAGTATAATGTATTAATGTGCGTGTGTGGCCGAGAGTATAATGTATTAATGTGCGTGTGTGCCCGAGAGTGTATAATGTATTAATGTGCGTGTGTGCCCGAGAGTGTATAATATATTAATGTGCGTGCGTGCGTGCCTGTGGGTTTGTGTGTGTGTGTGTGTGTGTGTGTGTGTGTGTGTGTGTGTAAAAGAAGGGAAGAGTGTCCGGGGCTTTTACCGTGGAAAGGTATGCCCGCGAGTCAACTGGCGTTGTTCTCGTGAGCAGTAAGGTCAAAGACCGGAGGACGGGGAGGGGAGGGTCCTTTGGAATCTGTGAAAAGATAGCCCGAGGCCTGACAGAGAACTAAGCATTGACCGGTTCGCAGAGTCGTTAAGCCGGTGTAGGTTCACTACTGTACTTCTTTGTACTGCAAGAGGTGGAATCGATCACAGAGTTCTGAAACGTGAAGGAAAAAAAAAAAAAAAGGGGGGGGGGGGGTGAGAACGTAGTGGAAATTTTGAACGTGACCTGATTTTCAGGAAATTTGAAGTAGTTGAGCTTTTCTTTTCAATTAATTTTTCATTTCTTGTTATTAAAATATTCACTTTTACAAAGTATGTAAGGAATGGTCATATGGCACCTCGTAGCCAGGTGTCAAACAATATGAATTAAATTGAACTTTGTAATGTATACGATTTTTGGTTTACTTTTAAAGGGAAATCTGTCATTCATTTTCTATATGCGTATGATTGGGCAGATAACGCACAGGTGTTGCAGTGTTGTATGAAAATGTTTAACGTTGTCGACTTCAGTATTTGGTGCCATGTTGTTTTGTTTGTTTGTTGTTTTTTTTGTTTGTTTGTTTGTTTGTTTTTTGTTTTCGTTTTGGTGTGTATGTATGTGTGTGCGTGTTGTGTGTGTGTGTGTGTGTGTGTGTGTGTGTGTGTGTGTTTTATGCGCGCATGTGTGGGCATATGTGTGTGTGTGTGCGCGCATGTGTGTGTGTGTGTGTGTGTGTGTGTGTGTGTGTGTGTGTGTTTGAAGGCGGCTTCTGAATATCTCGTAATTATGTAAAAATCTCTAAAACAGGGGAAGACGATGGAGTGGGGTTTGACGGTGAAAGAAATACTCATCGTTGATACCGCTGGTACAGGCATGTTTAGAGATGTCCCACTCGATGTGATCTTTGAATTTCTGAAAGAGATCAACATTTTTCATCTGATCAAAGATTTTACACACACACACACACAAAAAAAAAACGATTTTTAACAAAATTTCCGGTGTTTTAGAGTTTTTTGTTTGTTATTTTTTTGTTGTTTTTTTTTTAACGTGGTGACAGCCCTAATATGGCCCTTTGCGGTCGGCTGGGCTATATGCAACACCTTACCATACCTAGGCAGACGTGGTTCTGAAGTAGTGTACCTGCAGACGCTTTTCCCGGTAGCATTAGACGCCACAAGGTGAAATGACTGGGTGGAGAACTGCTGTGAGAACGTTGATCTATGTAACGTTGGGGAGAGAGAGAGAGAGAGAGAGAGAGAGAGAGAGAGAGAGAGATGAAAATTAAAAAACGAAGGACTGCTGGCCAACTCCAGCTCGTTACCAGTGTTCAAAATGCACACGCGTAAGGGATATGACAGTAGAGGGCAGCCTGATTTTCTTGAGCAGGTGAGCACGTGTGTCGGGCATGCGGTGAGTGCTGCGACCTTCCTTGTAGACAAGGGCTTCCCACC
>CM065722.1:30990094-30997594 GCA_033310375.1 Conus canariensis | reverse complement strand
GTGTGTGTGTGTGTGTTGTGTGTGTGTTGTTTTTCTTTTGCTTTTCGTTTTTATCCTACACAATCCCTGCACGTTATGAATAATTCAACTACACTACATGTGCTGCGCGCGATGCCCCGTGTAGTACTAATCAATACAGCCATCTTATTCCCCTCCCCACACACACGTCCCTCCCCACCCAGTGCCAGAATCCGAAGTGAACGAAAATCCTTATTGACAGTAACACGAGCACATGATGATGATTTCATTCTGATTATTCTTAAATACTTTTGATCGTGCAATGTTCAGTCAAGGTCGGCAATAGCCAGAAGTCAAGGTCAGTGTATGTTGCGCTCTCTCTCTCTCTCTCTCTCTCTCTCTCTCTCTCTCTCTCTCTCTCTCTCTCTCTCTCTCTCTCTCTCACGCATCCGCGCACTCAGAACCTGACAAATGGCGGCAAGTGTGACAAATACACCGCACTATACGTTTATGGGTTGCACTGAGATGTTCCAGCCACGATGGATGAGCCTTTCAAGCTGCTTTGTCACTCAAACTGTGGCAAAGTGCACGATGAGGCTGACAAGAAAACAAAAACAAAAAAAGCATCTTCCTAGACAGCGCACCCATCCTCCCCTCTGTGTCCTCCACTACCATCCATTCTTCCTTCAGTGTGGCCTCCCATCTCATTCCAGAGCCACAGATGCTTCACACACACACGCACGCACGCACGCGCGCACACACACACACACACACACACACACACACACACACACACACACACACACACAACACACACACACACACACACACACACACACACACACACACACACACACACACACACACACACACACACACACACACACACACCACACCCGCACGCACAACACCCGTACGCACAATCGTTTGCAAGACGGATTCCGATTGTCAAATCACTGAACAGTGTAAATACTCTGCTATACTCTCTCAGACAGTCCCCATCATTCACTCACCTCTTGCGAAACACGGTTCCAAATAATTCTTTTCAATCAATGATTATTCCCTCCTGATGTGAGCAAGTGCTACCCGCCTCACTACTGTCAGGCCTACTTTGTCGATCATTTCGATCAGGGTTAGTGTGTGTGTGTGTGTGTGTGTGTGTGTGTGTGTGTGTGTGTGTGTGTGTGTGTGTGTGTGTGTGTGTGTGTGTGTGTGTGGTGCGTGTGTGTGTTTGTGTGTGTGTGTGTGTGTTAGGTGTGTGTGCGCGCGCGCGTGCGTGCGTGCATGCGCATGTCTGTCTATCGTGTGTGTGTGTGTGTGTGTGTGTGTGTGTGTGTGTGTGTGTGTGGCGAGAGAGAGAGAGAGAGAGAGAGAGAGAGAGAAAATATTCCATCTGGTTTATCGCGTGAGCTTCCGATCATTTGCGAGGTACGATCTCTTTGCCAGCCTACAGAGACAAAAATTCAGACACCGTGTCGGTCAAGCAACAATAAATTCGCCCTGTGAAGGCTCATCAGGCCAGCTGCCCATTCCACTGTGGTTTCCTGTTCTCTCCCCTTGAAGCTGTGCCAAGACAATGTCATGCCCAGACGACGGCATTGTAGCGCAGTCGCAGACCTCTTGAGCCGTAGTCTCCCTCAATATTTTAGAGCTCAGTGCAAGAAACTTGAGTTGTTCCTTAGAATTGAGACCGACTTTGCATCTTTGATGTTCCAGTTCTGTTTCCTTAAATGTGAGGAAGCTTTGCGGAAGGACATAGCAGGTCATTCTCATATCGTTTGTTCAGTATATTGAAGGTTTCCCTTCTTCTGCTGTCATCAGTTCGTTCTCGTCTAGTCTCACTCTTCTGAATGATTCGACATCAGCTGGAAAGAAAGGCTATCAACTCTGTTATAAAGATTCAAGACACAATGTCTAGCTGTAAACAGCAGTTCCGGTTAAAAATGTAAAGTTTTTGTTCATCGCCTGATAAGTATTACCATTCGGCACCGCACCTCCCTCTCTGTCTGTCTGTCTGTCTGTCTGTCTGTCTGTCTCTCTCTCTCTCTCTCTCTCTCTCTCTCTCTCTCTCTCTCTCTCTCTCTCTCTCAATCTAGATAGATTTAAGATAATGCATTATAAGAGATATATGAATGAATAATATTCATCGCATGTGGAGGAGATCGGTCAGATACAGTATCATCATTTGATTTATTAGATGGTCGAGTCAGTCTTACAATTTCTGCTTTTTTTTTTTAACGTAACCGTATTACTCCTGTGTGCGAGGACATACGGAGATGTTACGATTTTATTTGTTTTTTGTTAACCTTTGATTTGATACACACTAGGAATAAATATGTACTATTTGTTTGCAGGAAAGGAAGAGGCAAATGTTATTGTTCTGTTACCCCCTCCCCCTTGTCAAAAGACCTCCTTGGTAATAACAATAAAATATCAAGGTGTCAAAGAGTCAAAGCTTCTCTCTCTCTCTCTCTCTCTCTCTCTCTCTCTCTCTCTCTCTCTCTCTCTCTCTCTCAGCAACATGTTTTACAGTAGTCATAGTCTCTTGAATATGAGAACAGGTTTGAACCGGTTAAAAGCCATAAACATTTCTGCTTAAATGTATCATTAACGACCATTTCCATGCCCACGCTCAGAACTCTCCCCCGATTTCAAAATGAATTTCAAAAGTTAAATCATGATCGATTCCCTCTGCAACTGTCTGCGTTTATCTTTTCCATCCCGCATGCGCGTGCCTGTATGTGTGTGTGTGTGTGTGTGTGTGTGTGTGTGTGTGTGTGTGTGCGCGCGCGCGCGCATGCATGCGTGCATATGTGCGAGCGTGCATGCGTCAGCGTGTCTGTGTATGTGTATTTATAACAGTCTGTGTTTTTTTTTTGTTTGTTTGTTTTTAATATACCGCTGATATAAATCCTTCTTTTTTCCAGAACTTGAAATGCCATTTAAATACACTATCAAACTTGCTCGCATATGCCCGAGAATTAATTGACAGCTTGAACTAGACCCGCTTAATTGACGCCAGTGATTATTTTCCACCATGACACTGATAGCATCAACTAGCTTGTGCCCATTTCCCTCCGTCGTTCTATGTGGTGTGAACACACCTTCACCATACTGGTCCAACGGAACAGACGACTACGAGCTAGAATGGACCAGTATCGTATGCACAACAAGCACAAGCAATAGAGCTCTGTACAGTGTAGAGTGTTCGTGACGCAAGTGACAAGTCCGGTCCAGTCATCATGTAGATAGGGGCTAATTTATTTTCACGCGGCGTTCTGCAGCTTGAGATGTGAGCAAGAAAGCTCTGTCGAGAGAGGGAGAGAGAGGGGGAGGGAGAGAGAGGGGGAGAGAGAGAGGGAGAGAGAGAGGAGGAAGAGAAAGAGAGAGAAGGGGGAGAGGGAGAGATATATAATATTGTTTATATGCCCAGCCGACCGCAAAGGGCCATCTGTCAAGAATTTTTCCAGTACGTCCCTCCTAAATCGTATGAATTAATGAAGCGGTCGAAGTTGTCTGTTTGGATGAAGGATTTATTCATATCCACACAACGTTAGTGGAATGACATAATATGATGATAATTAGCTTATGAAACAGAAAGGACCTTATGCCGGACGGGCGCGCGCGCGCGCACGCACGCACACACACACACACACACAACACGCACACACACACACATAACCCTGAGCACGATAGAGAGAGACAGAGAGAGAGAGATGGCTGACTACTCATAAATCATCAGACTCTTGACGTGGCCATTGATAACAGAATGAAATAACGCAACTGAGAGAGAGAGGCAGGCAGGCAGGCAGACAGACAGACAGAAAAACACACATGTAGAGATAGAGAGAATCTCGATCTTTCCCTCTAATCAAGTAGAAAGAAACTCGTGGAGAGCGTGGCAGCAGAGAGTCCTCAGAAGAGAAGCCCCCTTCAAGCAAGTGTTTCGGCCCTTATCTCCTGACACTCTAGGGGGGTTGGGCCACACCCGGTTCATGACTCCGGATGTCCCTCTGCTGCCCCTTTTTTTCCCATCTTGGGACGAGCCATGGCTGGGATTCGAACCCATGACCCTCTGGACATGCTCATTTTCCACTTAATGACTCGCGCTTTAACCACTGAGCCACAGGGACACCTGATATTTGTAGGGAAATTAAGCCTTATGAAGTTCACTTTTGTTCCTCCTTGACCAGATCCAGCTTGAACACCTCTCTGCCGCTTCTGCCATTGCTTTCAGGGCTCTGGTTTTTTCCTTCCCTGCAACTGAGAGCTGTTTCATGAGGCTGTATGCAGACGTTCCTACAAACCCCCTAGCTCCAATTTCTGCAGTGAGGACTTTGACCTGATAGCCTTCTCTCCTCAGGCTGTTTGCCAGATCAGCATACTTTTCGGTCTTGTAGATTTGAGCTGCCTCCATTCTGTTCTCATATGGCACCGTGAGCTCGATCATGATCAGCTGCTTGGTTGACTTAGAGTGGACTACTATGTCTGGTCTCATGCCAGAGAGAATCTCGATCTTTCCCTCTAATCAAGAGATACACAGACATGTAGAGATAGAGAGAATCTCGATCTTTCCCTCTAATCAAGAGATAGACAGACATGTAGAGATAAAGAGAATCTCGATCATTCCCTCCGGTTAAGAGACAGAGAGATAGAGGGGATCTCGATCTCTCCCTCCAGTTAAGAGACAGAGAGATAGAGGGGATCTCGATCTCTCCCTCCCAATCTGTGGTGGTATTGGCATGGGGTGTTTGTTTACTGCGACCCAGCCACCGACTTTTCCACCGTCTCAGTTCAGAACAGAACGCTGTCTTGGCATCGAGTGAGGGTTTTTTCCAGCTGTTCTTTGTTGTTCTTTGTTTTAGTCATTTGTTGTTGTTTTGTATGTTTGTTTGTTTTTGTCGTCGTTGTTGTTGTTGTTGCTTTTCTTGCCTCTCATGTCGGTGCAGACAGTGACGGCAGCGATAAGAAATAACTCAAAGTTTTGTCGGTGCAATACCTGTTTATAGTTCCTACCCCGGCAAGACATACCGTTGGTACACAATGCCAACTGGCTGTAGGCGTTGTCTGAGAATTGGCATTTCACTGAGAAGACATCATCACCTCGCTCTCCTCTCCCCCTCCTCCTTCACTTCCATCACGTCCAATGTGTGCATGAAAAAGTATTTCTAACACTGTGTGCATGCGCAAATGCATGTGTGTGTGTGTGTGTGCGTGAGTGCGTGCGTGCGTGCGTGCGTGCGTGCGTGTGTGTGAAATTATCTGTCAGTACAACCATGAGTTAATCTGACAATAAATTGGTTTCAATCGTCAGTGATATTAGCAAATGAAAACAAAACATCTTTAATGTGTGCGTGCGTGCGTGCGTGCGTGCGTGCGCGCGCGCGCGCGCGCGCGCGCGCGCGTGTGTGTGTGTGTGTGTGTGTGTGTGTGTGTGTGGTGTGTGCGTGCGTGCGTGCGTGCGTGCGTGCGTGCGTGTGTGTGTGATATTAACAAATGAAAACAAAAAATCTTTAATGAGTGTATATTTCCAAATATGACCTTATCTCGTTTCTCTCTGTATTAGTGTATCAAAATGCATTCATTGTTGTGTAAACGTGCAACGATGATGCAAAAGAAAATATATCTGCTCGGTGTGTTTCCAAATGTGAATGCTCACAGTACTTGACAACCGTGTTTTCTTTTTTTACGTGCTTTATTTTCAGTGCACTTAATACGATACTGCAGTAAGGATAATTAGCAATTACATCAAACTAATTCATCATTAATGTATGACCACTTACACCGGCTACTGAACCTCTCAAATCGAGCATCATAACACTCACTATATACACAATAGAAGAAAAGAGGGAGGTGGAAAATGTTTAAAACTACCTGATCTTGAGTAAGCCGCTTTCTGTTCTCTGTTATCCTGGAGGTTAGGGATCAGGAGAGAGGGGGAGAGAGAGAGAGACATAGAGAGACAGAGATTGCCGAGAGAGAGAGAGAGAGAGAGAGAGAGAGAGAGAGAGAGAGAGCGATTGCTAAGAGAGAGAGAGAGAGAGAGAGAGAGAGAGAGAGAGAAGGAGAGAGAGAGAGATTGACGGACAGACAGAGAGACAGAGACAGATTGCTGAGAGAGAGAGAGAGAGAGAGAGAGAGAGAGAGAGAGAGAGAGAGAGAGAGATTCAGATTCTGATAATTTATTCGTAATAGGCCATGGCCCCTAACGAAGGGGTGTGTGAACATACAGAGCACAATAAGTATAAACAATTATAATACATAATGAAACAAAAAGCAAATCGTTGTCACATGTTCAAGAAGAAACACTTTCTCTCAATTTAAAGGCTTTGTACAGAAACAATGAAAATTGTTTAGCAACTAAAGCAGAAGTGGAAGACAGAAGTAGGTTTAATTTAAACAATGATGGCTGTCTATAATATTTAGGCTTGATGTACTTTCCTCTGATGTTTCTGAGAGCTGGACAGCGTAGAACAAAATGTATTTCTGTTTCCGGAGAGAGAGAGAGAGAGAGAGAGAAAAGAGAGAGAGAGAGAGAGAGAGAGAGAGAGAGAGATTGCTGAGAGAGATTGTTAGACAGACAGAGAGGAGGAGGGGGGCGGGATGGAGGGAGGGAGAGAAAGGGAGAGATTCCTTCTACTGACGTTCTGCCATTTTTTTTTCCACTTCCGCCAGAAATCGGTAATTCGATTTCACGTTACTCCTCAGCGGCTTCGTCAACCATATCTCCTCGGGTCTTTCCTGCCCTCCCACCTCGACTCTTTCTCCCCACGCACCCCCGCCCTCTTCCCTTTATTCCCCCCACCCCACCACCCTCTTCTTCTCTACTTTATTTCCCATTACTGTCTCACGTCCATCCCGCGACTCGCCTTAACCGTCTTCCTCGTAATCTCCCGACACCTTTTGTGGGGTTGACACACCTGTATAAAGGCCACGGAATCCGGGTGCGGAAGGGGCGGACAGTGGATGGATCGGGGAAGGGGGAGGGGGTACGCTGGATCTAAAGTTGCGGTAGATGGCACGGCAGAAATTAGAAGGCGAGGGAGTGAATGCATACAATAAGCACGTATGTCAACAAATATATATGTGTGCGCGCGTTCAGCGACCCCAAAGCGAGGACAATGGTCCGTTTATAGTGGGTCAACCTTTCTTCTTGTCCAAGACACAGTGTGCCAACGACCATATATATCACAGAGCTGAAAAAAAAAAAAAAAAAAAACACCATGATGTTGTCTTCTGTTCTTCTGACGGGACTGTCACGGAAAAAGGTGTTCTGGATACACCAGTTCGTGGACACGTCACCTCGCTCAGGGTCGTACCTCGAGAATAAACTGCGTGACAAAGATGTGAGCGCTGCAAAGACATGAATTGTAGAAAGCGCTAGCTTGTTACTGGATTCGAAGAAAGCCTTGTGCAACACGCGCAGGACTGGGCTCTAAAAATGAGCGCTTTCAAGTGCTTCAAATGGGCGGGAAACAGTGCAGCAGACGCTTTTTGACGAGCTTCGGGGGGGGGGGGGGTGGGGGGGGGGGGGGGGGGGGG
>CM065722.1:30975014-30989994 GCA_033310375.1 Conus canariensis | reverse complement strand
GTGGTGTTGTGTGTGTTTGTTTGTGTGTGTGTGTATCTGACCCGGGCATCGCCACACACAGGGACACACACAAGAGAGAGAGAGAGAGAGAAGAGAGAGAGAGAGAGAGAGAGTTGTTTTTCTGTTTATCAAACCTTCATGGAGCTGATTCAACGAAACTCACGCAGTTCAGTCTCGCTATAACTAATAGTCACAAAAAAACCCCAAGACCTTAAAAAAAGATAGCTGCAAAAGCTGCATCGATCAGCACAGCTTGGCTGCTTCAAACAGTCCTTCAATCCGGACTAACATCCGCTCAAAAAAAAACACAGCTGACTAGCTTAATTCAGGATTCCATGTAAAGGGGGTGTGGTTTAAAAACAAAAACAAAAAATCCAAAGGCCGACAGTACACCTGGCTGCACCTTTAAAGTGGGCTACGTGCCGTTTTGCACGGATTGTTGTGAAGATGGCTTTGGAATACAAAGGTAAAGGTTGTCATATCCTTGATCTCTCCTCTCTCTCTCTCTCTGGCTTTGGAATACATAGGTAAAGGCTGTCATATCCTTGATCTCGATCTCGATCTCTCTCTCTCTCTCTCTCTCTCTTTAAACATGATAAATTCATTCTGAATCTCTCCTGCTTTCCCTCCCTCCCTCCCTCCCTCCCTTCTGTCTGTCTGTCTGTCTGTCTGTCTCTCTTCTCTCTCTTCTCTCTCTCTCTCGCTCTCTCTCTCTCTCAAGCCCAAACATGAATAAACTATCTGAGTCACTTCCACTTTTCCTCCCTCTCCCTCTCCGACTCCATGGTGTTCCTTTCCGTCTGTCCCCGCCAATGCACGCCTACAAGGCTGACTGTGGAAAATCTCGCCGATTTATTTCAATATACGTATTCAATTCATAGATTTTGTTCAGGTATGAAAGGCACGTTTTGCGGGGCAATAGACCTATGTGATAGCCTACAGTGAAAAGCGAAAATCACCCATGGAGTAAATCTTCGGGGCCGGATATGTTATATTTAGAGGGTGGGGTAGTGGCCACCGCGAAAAGAACAATGTCCCTGAAAGTTTTCGCTATGAGGACGTAAAAACTCAGCCATTCACGTGGGTGGTTCTAAATGGTGTTGATGGTCCTGTACGAGTTAATGTACGGGAGAAAACATGTCAAGAAAGCAATTTCGTTTCCAGCCAGGAGTAGGGGATGGGGATGTTCAGAACACCCCCCCCCCCCCCCCCCCCCCCCCCCCCCCCCCCCCCCCCCCCCACCCCCCCCCCCCCCCCCCCCCCCCCCCCCCCCCCCCCCCCCCCCCCCCCCCCCCCCCCCCCCCCCCCCCCCCCCCCCATCACTTAGGTAGTAGATTCGATTGTCTTCGAGTCAGTGAGACGGATCCGCTGGCATTTTCCGTACTGTTCTCTCTCTCTCTCTCTCTCTCTCTCTCTCTCTCTCTCTCTCTCTCTCACACACACACACACACACACAACACATATGCACGCACGCGCGCGCGCACACACACACACACACCGTGGAGAGGAGAGAGGAGAGAGAGAGAAAGGAGAGGAGAGAGAGGAGAGAGAGAGAGTCGGAAATATTCCGCATAGTAGCTGAGCTAGGCCTATCTATTGACAAAATCCAGCAGTGGTGTACCAGTAGTTGCAGCAGAAGTGAATATAACCGTACACAATGACCATTATGCAGGCCCATTGTTTCTACACAGGTCGATGGTTTAAAACACTGAGTCACCGTGTCGTCAGTTAACGTTCATATCGCTGGGTCTACGGCCTAGCGGACGTACATCAAGTCACCATGAAAGCATACTTTCACAGGAAAATCCTGCCCAGCAATGGGGAAGCTACATCGGCGGTTATTTTAGCGCGTGTAGTCGTTTTATAACAAACAAACAAAACAAAAATCACATACAACTTTCAAAACAGACAAACAAGCATCAATGCACAAAGGAAAGGAGAAAAAAAATTGCACGTTTTACGACTATTTGGTGGTTTCATTATTCTTTCTTTCTTCACTCCTTTTTCATTTGTCTCTTCCGTTGCTGATTTTTTCAGGCCCTTCGTGGAACTTAATGTGATCGATTGTATTGTGCTTCTTTTTTCTCTTGGTGTCAAACCCTTAAGAAATCTATACATTTTATATTCATCGATTTACATGTTCATAAAAATGTCCCGGATATAACTGTTCAGATTTCTTTTTTTCATTTGTTTGTTTGTTCGTTTTCAGTTGGCGAATGGTGGGAGGAAAGGTTGGGGGAAACAAAATGTTTAACATGAACAGTATATTCCAAACTAAATGTGTATTGAAGAAATCGAATATTCAACAAGGGAGAAATGAAAGCTTCACGGAAACCTGAACGATGTGGACCACAACGATTAATTAACCAAGAAAAGAATGTACAAATGTTCATCTAAATGAAATACACTGATCAACCGATCACAAATACACCATTGTTATCAATGGTTTATCCCAAAATAGACAAAAAAAAGTATTTATTTACCTGTTCCACGAGCTTTTCTTCAAAGCGAACCAAAAAAAAACGACCACACAGACGCTCCTGACACACAAAACCAAGCAGACGATCGGCCCAGTGAGCTCTCGTGCAGCCAGTTACTTCCCGGTATGCAGAGCGACAGCCGGCAAGGTGACCGCTGGTGGCGGGGCAAGGTCAAAAGCGCTGAGAGCAGTGGAGAAGACAGACACCTCGCGCGCGCCCGCAGCCAATCAGCGCTAAGTATTTTCAGGGACAAAACGGCGCTCGTGCTAGGTTTCTGCCGCAGACCCGTTCGATACTGTTTAGCCACGACAGTACGTCTGGAAGTTAAGGGATTATGTGTGAAATACTTTATACGGAAAATCATTATGTGAAGTTCAGATCTGCCGGTGTTGGCGGTGTTGATGATGTGGCCATTGTTGTTTATGTCGTTTTCAACTGTTGTTGCCATTGAACCATTTGTCATGTGATGTCTTTTTTTTTTTTTCTATTTGACCAAAAAATGCGAAACATTAGCATTGTTGTTTATAGCCCCAATAGACCATGGAGGCTGAAAGCAAGTGATTCAGAACTATGTACATTCGTACATTGGAAAGGTTTGCTCACATCGTATGTTCTGAACCGTTGTACAGGTCCCACATAGAGCTCCTAAACGATAAGCCAAATCAATAAAACAAAATGGAACGTGTTTTAAAAATGATAATCTACCTCCGTTATGCCAAGTACAATAGTTTCCGCGTAGCGCTGTCTCTCTCTCTCTCTCTCTCTCTCTCTCTCTCTCTCTCTCTCTCTCACTCACACACACACACACACACACACACACACACACACACACACACGTACACATACGCGCGCGCGGAAAGTTAGTCCTTCTCATCCAGAAATGCTTTCTGAGGCTGTACCCGTGCGCTCGATCAATAGGCATATCCAGTAGTGCTTGGAGTGATCTTTCCGAAACCGAGACCGGACAGCAAGCAGTATTGAAAGTCGACAAGCCCATAACCGACAATCCTCTAAATGTCTCTTAGAAAATTTAGGCTCACGTTATTTCAAATGCGCTGTACTCTTGAGGTTCTTTGTTGTTGTTGTTGTTGTTTTGTTCGTTTGTTTTTTTTAAACAGATTTCTGTTCTGCACACAGTTGCTGTTTTATATCACGAGTGTCAATCATGCATGCAGTTTTTTTGTTCTGTTTATTATTATTATTTTTTTTTTTTTTTTTTTTTTTTTTTTTTTTTTTTTTGGGGGGGGGGGGGGGGGGGTTCGCCTGTGTTCATTAACGCCGATGGCAGTGGGATGGCTAACATAAGAATTGAACGGAGGACGTGTGGTTTGACTGACCGAGGACAAACAAACACAACAACAACAACAACAACAACAAAAGTCAGTTGTCAACACATTTTCATGGCTCAAAACAGCCAGATTATCAACTTTTGCGCTGTACGAGTGCTACAATTCTAGGTTAAGTAGTATACTAGGACTGTTAAAGGCTATCTAAAGAAAGGAATACCTTTTGTGTTATATACATCCTCTTGAATAGACACTAAAGAAATTGAAAACAAGATTGGGGGGGGGGGGGGGAGGTCTGGCGATATTAGTGTGCTTCTACTGAACTAGAATGTGACAGACTAATGACAGCAATTCAGGTAAATTCCAAATTTAACAGTTTCATTCTACATTCAAATACGTACAGTGACGTTCATACCGTGGTAGACACCAGCTGGTAGCGAGCGAACAGGGCAACAGAACTGATGGCTGAAAATTTTGGGAGGGAACAACGTTCAGTGGCACGTCTCAATAAAAGATTATAAACGGCACACTGGCTGAGAGAGGGGCACTGTTTGTGAAGCAGCCTATGTTGTATCTGTCGCCACCGCCGGATTAAATTAATACCACCGAGATAAGCTGGAATGTGTAAGGTAAAGGCGGGTTGAAGTAGTAGTAGGAAGGCGGGAGGAACAAGTGCTCTCTCGCTCTCGCTAGCTCTGTCTGTCTGTCTGTCTGTCTGTCTGTCTGTCTGTCTGTCTCTCTCTCTCTCTCTCTCTCTCTCCTCTCTCTCTCTCTCTCTGTGGTGTGTGTGTGTGTGTGTGTGTGTGTGTGTAAAATATTTCATAATTGGTTATACTGGGAAAAAGAGCGGCATCATGCATTCCGTCCCTCAGGCAAGAGCAGGTCGACTCTCATACGCATTAACGTAGTAACGTATGCGAACGTATTGACGATGTACACATTTGCCCCAGATACTACTGTCGGCAGTGACACCACACGTAGAGAAAATACTTGGGCAGATAGCAAGCTAGGAGGATTTCTTCTTCTTTTTTTTTTTTTCTTGCTGTCCCAACCTCTGCGCCACCTCAGAGGCAGTGCACCCACGCCGCTCATTCCGACACCCCGTCCACAGCCACAGCCCGGTCGGCCCCGCCGCAGCCCCGGCACCGGCAATCCACAGGAAGCAGTCAATGTCAAGTCGTCAAGAGGCAACCCACCGGAGGAGACACTGCACTGCTGCCGAGTCACTTCAGTGGTGTTCAGTGGCACCTGTTCTGATCTAACATACGCAGGACACCACCTACTAAGCCCCCTACTGACGACAATAATTGCTTAGTCGCGGAGCCAGCATGAGTGAGCTATCCCTCCGGAGGGCGCCACCACGTCCGTCCAACGACAGCCCCCATGGACTCGCCGATACCGGTGACCCCGACGGAACCAAACCAAGGCCACAGACGTGGAGAGGACATCGAAATTGAGGTCACCATGAGAGCAGGGCATGAAGGGCCACAGAGTTTGAGACATTTTTTTTATGCTGATCGATGAGAATGGGGATGATTAAGATGATGCTACGGAATTCCATTTCAGTCTGAGACTACATGACAGGGCTGTACTCGACGCTTCCTTTCATAATATATCCCGGCGTCAACCAGGCCTGAGAGATACAGGCACCTGCAGAGTTGGTCAGGAAATTTGAGCAACACTCTCAGAAACGCATCCACTAAGTGGATGAAACTCGACTGTGTGGTCCCAGTCTTCCCAACTGAGTCCGCAGCAAACTCAACTCTGGGTAGGAGCCGGTCGGGGCAGAAAAACCCACATGACTCTGATGGGATTCGAACCTACGACCTCCCAGTCGGGAGTCCGCGACGCTAACTACTTCGCCACGGCGGCTGGTAGCTAGGAGGATTTCTGAGGAGAAACTCCTCTTTCCAGTGACACCTTGGTTCGGCAACGAGCTCGTGCCGTCCAACTTCCTTCTCTTAAAATCGCCCTCCACCCCCACCTCTGTTCCTCTGACACCGCCATGTACCGTCGGTCGCCGCCCCTGCAATGTTCATGATCATCTCCCCCAGTGGGTCAAAAATTTGAAGCGGGTTTCCACATATACCACTGAATAACATCAGGCCATGATTATGTAGCTGTCTTTCGCTGAGTGATGAAGCAACAGCCACCTCTTGTCATCTGTTATTAGTAGTCTAGCTGTTTCGTCATGTGTGCTGCCTATTTATTACACACGGACACAAACACTCTTTCGCAGGCCTTGTCATCAGGAACATCCTGCTGTCGCCAGCATGTTGGCTCGCACTCCTCTCATCTCCGGGACCCATGGTATGGGAAAACATTAGTTTCAAATGTGTGGCAGATTACGAGTTTCGTTTTTACAAAACTATTGGAGATGACTGATTTCAAAAGTATGGGGATCGCTAGTTTCAAATGTTCAGAGGATTTTTGATTTTGAAAGTATGCGAGATTGCTAGTTCCAAAAGTATGGAGAGTTCTAAATTAACTTGAAAATCATGTGTTCATACCGATGATCGTTAGTTTCAAAAGTTTGGGAGATCACCAATGCCAAAAGTATGGGAAACTACTGGTTTCAAAACTTTTGGGGATCTCTAAATTTCAAAAGTATGTGGGATTACTAGTTTCTCATTGAGTGATCATTTTGTTTCAAAAGTGTGGGAGATTATTCATGTCAAAGGTATGGGACATTTCTGGTTTCGAAAATAAAGAAGATTCTTAGTTTCAATATATGGATAATCACGAGATTCAGAAATGTGTGGTATTAACAATTTCAAAAGTATTAGTGATAAGTGATTTAAAATGTGTCAGTGATTACTGGTTTTGAAAGTGTGGGGAATATATTGTTTTCAAATGTATGGGAGATTACTAGTTTCAAATGCGTGAAGATGTACCGTAGATAGAATTGTCACACGATAGCAGTAATCAATACTTTTTGCTCTTACTACACATCAAAACGATAACTACAGTTTCAGTTTAGAAACTGTTACTCGTAACAGTACATGTGTACGTGTCACTGCTTAAAAGGCATCATTACAATTAAGGTTCTTTCGATATATTGTGGCTGCCTTTTCATGGCATGAGTTTCATTTGTTTTTTTAGGTTTAAATCGTTTAGCGCAGGGCCCATTCTCTAAGCGATGTCAAAAGTAAATTTACAATCTTGACGTTCAGATTGAATTGCACTCCACACCGACAGTTGTGAACGTTACATGATAGGTATATTTGTTGTGTATAATCACTCTTTTTGTGGGTGTCGAAACGGAACGCAGGAAACTGACTATTAACAACAACAAGTTTTTTTGTTTTTTTTTAACTTAGGACAATTCCAATACAGATCTTTTGACACTTGCAGTATTTCATACCACCATGCATCACGGATATGCGCCCTTATTATACCGTACACGTGCTATCTGCCTGTTCTCCAATGTCAGAATTAATTTGACTGAAAGAAAGCTCGTGTTGCAGCTTATGGGTAAACAGGTCAGCCGTCGGTTTGCAGGGCGAACGTGAAATGAACGAGATACTGAGTTTGAGCGACTTCAGCTAAACGAAGAGACCGGATATATAAAGTGGATATGATCGAATGACTGCAGCGTTAGTTTGCCCGCAACTGTAACGCTACACACAAATTCTACATTCCTTCACTTAAATTGTGGATTTTTTTTTTCAATGTACAAATTCTTCTGTAGTGTGTGAATGAAGCCGATAAAACTGTGTGTGTGTGTGTGTGTGTGTGTGTGTGTGTGTGTGTGTGTGTGTGCGCAATAAAATCAACTAACAAAGCAACAGTCTGCATCAGTCCACTGAAAAGAACGTTCAGCAGGCCATCTTCGTGCTTTTTCATTTGTGTAGCCTATTTGAAGTTCGCGAAATTTCACGGTCGCGTATATCCAGATACTTCGCTCTTTAAATGCTAGCTGGTCTGCCGATAGAATCTGCAGAAAGGGAAATGCACACGTAGACGGAAGATCTACAGTGTCATGTTGTTTGATAGTTCAGCTGAGCGGAGGCTGTTATAATAGTCTGAAATTCAGTTCTTCCACATGTCACAAACAAAGAAACATGTTAAAAAGTAAAAGCAACCAACGCCGTGCAACTGCAAATTTTCGGTTTATGCAGAACCTTCCTCAAGCTCAAAGGCACAGAAAAACATACAGACAAAGGAATGAACAGCAAAAGCCGCAACTTACGGCATGATAGTCAACACTACAGACGTCCTTACGGGCAGTTTTAGGATGTGCTGAGAGTGCCGGGCATTTGTCTTGGTTTCTCGCTTCCAGATTTTAAAGAAGTACTAAAATTAATGGAACAACGTTTAATTACACACACATAAACAAACAAACATAAAAAAGGCATATGGTCAAGTATCGGTAGACACCGCAGAATGGACAGGTAGTGTCCATTCTGGACAGTGTATTATTTCGACAACCAAGTGCGCTAACACGTGCGCGTACGTGCGCGCGCACTGTCAGTATATACACTTACACGCATGCACAGACGCTCTCTCTCTCTCTCTCTCTCTCTCTCTCTCTCTCTCTCTCTCTCTCTCTCACACACACACACACACACACACATAGCTGGACAGAGAGAGAGAGAGAGGGGGGGGAGGGGGGAGGAGAGGGAGAAAGACAGAGAGAGAAAAGGTAAGGTAATGTTGCTTATAGCCCAGCCGACCGTAGAGGGCCATATCAGGGCTGTCACTGCGTTGACGTCACCTCACAGGTCATTCAAAACCATTCACACAACCCTTTGAAATACACCTAAAACGTTTGTTAAAAACCTTTCTTCCGTAAATTCTTACATCAGAGAGAGAGATCGAATAAAAAAAGAAAAAGGTACAATAAACACCGTGACGTGTCCACATTACAATTATGCCTTTTCTGTGATTATTAGGACATTGCGGCCTGCATGAAAATATTTTCTGCCAAACGTGTCATTATCGGTAGGAAACACCGTTATTATGGTTAACAAAAGAGAGAGAGAGAGAGGAGAGAGAGAGAGAAGGAAAGAAAAAGATCTAATTAACTGCAAAATTCCGTTGTCAAATTCAGTGGGTTTCAATTTGAAATTTATTGGCATATCTTTTTCTACATCAAATTCGACATAAACCGGAACTCTATCCCCCCCCCCCCCCCCCCCCCCCACACACACACACCACACACACACCCCCCCACCCCCCATCCCGCCCTCTGTTTACCCCTTGCCCTCCACGCTCCCCAAAACTCATGGGGGATTACTTGTTGTTTCTGTACGCGCATTGATTTGCTTCCCTTTGCGACTGAACTCGCTGCGACTGAATCGGTCGGTCGTTGGTTCGTTCACTGTATGGCTCGGCTAAAAAATGAACAAAGGAACAAAGGAGTGATTTTTGTTGTTGTTGTTTTTGTGATGAGCGAAAAACAAAAAAATGGAATGAAAACCGGTTGACTTTTTTTAAAATATGAATAAAAAGAAAATATAAAGAAAACATTGTACAAAAATAGGTTTACAGATATTGTGAACTGTATAAAATTGCTAAATAGAATGAACAAATCGTTGCACGTGCAAGCGATATTATATGAATGTATTAAGAAAGCTCAGACTAGGGAACAGAGAGAGAGAGAGAGAGAGTATAGATGATTCGCCAGTCCACATTTAATGAACATAGAGGCTTTAAAAAATCGGACAAAGTCAGAAAATCAAGCTTCGAACAAAGTAGACACAGATTATTTAAGTAAGAGCTTCTGAGACCACCGTCGTAACGGTAATTAGCGCACGTGATTTCTCTGAATAGCCTACTAAGTGTGACATCTGTAATACCCGCAGTCACATCAGCGGTGTTTGGATAATCGGGGCAGACGGCAGAAGCGGCATGTCCGCAGTGAAAATGGACACAGCTTTGTAACTTGAACTCAACCGCGCGCGGGAGCAAACGACTGTTTTTGGTCCCCTATGTGTGTGTGTGTGTGTGTGTGTGTGTGTGTGTGTGTGTGTGTGTGTGTGTTAGGAAAGCAACCGACAGACAGTCGTGTTCTATAAGATTTGCTCCAACTTTCATTTAATATTATTCTTATAGTTGCTATTGTTGTTATTGTTGTTGTTGTTGTTGTTATCATTATTAGTATTATTATTTCATTACTATTATTAATGTTATTATTATTATTATTATCATTGTCGTTCTTGCGGTTGTTGTTCTTAAGTGATTGGTTTTGTTGATGCTGTTGTTTTCCCCCTCAGTGTTGTGATTAAATCGTGAGGTCTGTGGGCTCTGAATTAACGGAATGCCGAATGAAAGACGTTGGAGGCTAAGATAGTCTACAACCATTCGCCAAGGAGAAATGAAAGAGTTCCGTTGAAGAAAGGCGTTCTTGTTGAACAAAAGCCCGGAGCGGTCGCCCGCGCGCCTCTGTGTGTGTGTGTGTGTGTTGTGTGTGTGTGTGTGTGTGTGTGTGTGTGTGTGTGTGTGTGTGGTGCGTGCGTGCGCGCGCGCGCGCGAGTGTGTGTGTGTGTGTGTGTGTGTGTGTGTGTGTGTGCGCGCGTGCGTGCGTGCGTGCGTGTCTGCATGCGTGCGTGCGTACTTACGTGTGTGTGTGTGTGTGTGTGTGTGTGTGTGTGTGTGTGTGTGTGTGTGTGTGTGTGTGTGTGTTTAATGGCTGTAAAATAACTAACAGGCATGGCACCTGGTAAATAATCGACAGCTTTGATGAATTGACTCAAGGCAATCACGCCTGATCAATAGCCATCAAATAATGGACAGCGTTGTTTAAAATTGTCGTAGATCACTAAGCCTTGATCAGTATTTCTAAACAATGCCACCAGACGTCCTTGACTTTAGCTGAAAAAAAAAAATTCTTGGACAATGACACAAACAAATCTTAAAAGGAATTTAAAGTAACTCGCCAGTTAACATGGACAAACAAATTGCAATACAAGACAAAACACGACGCGTTTTGATATCATAGGCCTTTTCCAGGCAAGAAGAGCAACATTCAGGACAGTGACAGAAAGATAACGGTTGAGATCAATGACTGCGAGGTAACATAGGCCTTAACAATATCTATAAACCAGCAGCCTTACGTCACCACATGGGTGCTAACAGAAGCGGTCTTGATTTATTACCGTTGAATATCAAGACAGCTTTGGTTAATAGCCGTAGAGTTACACACAGCCTGGATCAATAGCTGTGATCTAATAGATAGGCCAGACCATCAGCCGTTGAATACTTGACGTGAAGTCTTGAACTTCGAAAGTAAACTACGTATAGACAGCCTTCAGATGAACAACTATGAAATAAAATCTTCTTCGATTGCTATAAACTAACACCTTCGTTTTTCATAATCGGACAGGATTGATAGACAATGGTCATGAAAAGTGGTGTCTAAAAACCAGGTAGATATGAACATTCTCCTGTGACAGTCAGGACCTAAGGAACTGATAGGCAAAGTTCATGAAAGCTGTTGTGAATAGCCAGGCAGTAACCCAAAGTAACCCGTCCACTGCGTGAACACCCACTTTCTGATATCATCTGACACCCCGTTGTAAAGGAAATCCTAAAATATAATTTCGAAGAAGAATAACAACAAGAAACAGAACCACTGGCGGCGGGTTACCCCCTTGTTTTGATTTCGTTAGTTTGGATGTATGTTGTGATTGAACGTCGGCACACACACACACACACACACACACACACACGCACGCACGCACGCACGCACGCACGCACGCACGCACACACACACACGTACGTACGTGCGCGCGCACGCACGCACGCACGCACGCACGCACACACACACACACACACACACACACACACACACACCATTTACCCCCCTTCCCACTGCCTCCTTCCTCCTCTCACCGTCTTCGTTCGTTATGGAGGCATGTCAATCATTCTGAAACTGATAGGGAGGGAAGGAAGGTTATATCGAGAGATTGGCAGACGTGTCACAGTCGGCATGGTATCGCTGTGATAACGTTTATCAATCCCCCCTGTTAATTTCGAACAAAAACCCAGACATACTGAGAAATTAAAAGCACAAAAAAAAGTTGAACGTAAGCGTAAAATTCCAATCGAAATAAATCGGGTTTTGTATAAGAAGTGTGTGTGTGTGTGTGTGTGTGTGTGTGTGTGTGTGTACCTTGTTCGTTCTCTCTCTCTCTCTCTCTCTCTCTCTCTCTCACACACACACACACACACACACACACAGAGAGAGCATAGATCAGCAACGTCCAACAGTGCCTGATTCATGTACAGGCTGCAGCTTGTCTTTTAGTCACTTACATTGAGATCTAACGATGTCTGTTTCAAACCATGCCACCACTCACAACTCCTGGCAGACGCAACGACGGTACATACAGCAATAAAACGGCACAAACATGGAAGCTAACTTTAATGTGTTTTCCGGCGTTTGACCGAAGTAGGGCATCCTTCACTGTGTCTAAGCCCCTGGATGAATTGTTAATTTGGGTGGGAAAAAAAAATCCCCCGTCAGGAACGCTGTATATATGTGTTATTCCTACCTGGATAAGACTATACGCTAAGGGATTTCTTTACGAGATCCTAGGCTCGAAATCTCTTACCTCTCAACCGCTTTTTTTTGCTGGGTGAAAGGGCACAACAAGCAAGCATTAGTTTCAAGTCGTGTAGGCTATATGCATCCGTTACATCACACGAGTAATCGTTACCTCCTTGTCGATCTTTTGCTATTTATTTCGCCTCCTTGCATCAGCCTAGCAGTTAAGGTAGTAGTATTAGCCGAACTCAAAATTCTTTGAATTGAACCTCGGATCCCCCTTAAGGCCCGTTATCTCAGTAGAAGTTCTGGTCCGACCACTGAGATACAGACAGACAGACGGGCATGCTTTCCACCATCCCCAGGGACTAATAACGCAGGAGGATGCGTCTTTGACGAGAGCCGTAACTCCCAGCGCTATCTCTTGGCTCTGCAATGTCAAGATTAGTTAAGAGTGAAAGAAAGCTGCTCTTGTGCACAGCACGTGGGCACCGCAGCGTTTCAGTCTGTGGAGTGGAGGCAGGTCTGGAGGTTTCTATCAATAGGCACAGTCTGTCATTTTGAAATCTTGTTCACTTGGCCAGCAAAATTCAACGTGAGATTGATTATTGTTCATACGCGTGAATGTATGCACATACCTTTGCACTGGCAACGTACGTTATTCTGACACTTTGTGAACCAGAAAAGTCAGTCTAATCATATGAAAACAATGATCGAAGGTTTCTTCATAAATTATAAAAGTTATTGGCTTACTATTTTGCTGGTTGCTGATCACCAGTTGTGAGAAAAAAGGGCCGGCTTAAAGATGATTCAGAACGTCATTTCGCAGTCATTGTGTGTGCTAGACGAATGGGTGCTGCAAGTAGAATTGACTTTGGAGTTGAGTGCATACGATTTCTTTCACCATCTGAGCAAAGTTTATTATGTTCTGTTTACGTTACGTCTCCTTGTCTCACTTCAGTTCTTTCCCTTGAATTTCGATCACCGGTGATCGACGGTTTCTTCCCGGAATTATGGTATCTAAAACAACATTTTTGTTATCTGAAGCAATATATCGCCTTACGAAACCCGAAGTAGACTCATCACAAAAATATTATTATTTTAGAAATAATGCGCAGAATGTTACGAAAAAAAAGAACATCCGTCATGCAAAATGCAAAAATCACAAAAACTGTTGAGAGTATATCTATTTATCTATCTATCTGTCTCTCTCTCTCTCTCTCTCTCTCTCTCTCTGTGTGTGTGTGTGTGTGTGTGTGTGTTGTGTGTGTGTGTGTGTGTGTGTGTGTAGAAGTGGGTGGGTGTGCACGGGCCATGTGTTTGTCACAGTGTGTGTGTGTGTGTGTGTGTGTGTGTGTGTGTGTGTGTGTGTGTGTGTGTGTGTGTGTGTGTGTGTGCCAGTCTGTGTGCACGCATGTGCATGAGTATGCGAGATAAATCTGTGGGCTTGTGTAAGAGACAGACAGACAGACAGATCGGCATTCTTTTCACTATCACAGAACCCGTGAGGTGGTGGGGATGTAGGGGGGGGGGGGGGGGGGTTGAGTTGGAGGAGGTCTCTGAAGAGAGCAGTAACCTCAAGTGGTACCTCCTGTTTCTGCAATGCCAAGTAGGGTCAGAATGACAGGAAGCTTGTATTTGTGCACAGCACGTGCGCACTACAGCCATTTAGTCAAGCCGTTGAGGTAAGGCTGGAGATTTTACATAAGCATTGTGAGACCCTGCCAGTTTGAACATTATTCTTTCATCGTTAAAAAAAACAAACAAGCAAACAAAAAACAAAACAAAACAAAACAAACACACACACACACAAAAAAACAACAACAACACACACGCACACACACACACACCAAGCAGGGATGGTTATTGCTCATGCACCGGAATGTATACACACTCCATTTTGCACATGCTTCCCTTGACGCTTATAAATAAGCCCCCAGTTTCTCTGGATCCTTCACTGAAAGAACCTCTCTTCAGTATTGGGAAACCATACTTTAGTGAGTGCCTTTTTCTTTCTTTCTTTCTTTCTTTCTTTTTTTTTAAATAAAAAAAAAATTTTTTTTAATTGCAATGGTATTTTCGACTATTAGAAAAGAAAAGAAAAGATCCACTACCGTGCAGTTCTAAGGCATTATATAAATCTAAAGAAAAAGATCCCACTACCGTGCAGTTCTAAGGCATTATATAAATCTAAAGAAAAGATCCCACTACCGTGCAGTTCTAAGGCATTATATAAATCTAAAGAAAAAGATCCCACTACCGTGCAGTTCTAAGGCATTATATAAATCTAAAGAAAAAGATCCCACCACCGTGCAGTTCTAAGGCGTTATATAAATCTCCAATCATCAAAAATCAATGTGGGATGTGGTATGTCCCGATTTCATGACTCTGTTTCCAGAGAAGTGACTCTAGTAGGGCCTAGGGCTTAACGAGCCAGTTTTGACGCCAGACTCTGATCTAAACTGGATGATTTCTGCGTCAATGATGCAGTCTACATTCTGTTGACGTCACTGTACCGGGTATAAAGATATCGCTGTGTACAATCCATACCCAAACACACACACACACACACACACACACCACTACAACCCGTTTTCCTTGCCTATAAGAAATAATAATGCGTATCAATGTTTATCAGAAAAAAACGAGTATTACAGTAGCCGCACAAGTGTCAGGACCAGTACTGAACAGCAGAGAGGCATGACACCACACATACTTATTTG
>CM065722.1:30945014-30970014 GCA_033310375.1 Conus canariensis | reverse complement strand
AATTATTAAAAGTTAACTATATTTATTTTCTAATATAACTCGAATCCACGTTAGCCACTACACATACCCACAGTAAAACATACTTTTTTTACAGTGTTGGGACTTACATGATGTGAGAAATGAATACTTTGCAGCAAACTCCATGAAAACCTTGTTCAGAGATGTCCCCTCTGATGTGATCTTTGAATTTGTGAAAGAAATCAACATTTTTCATCTGCTCTAAGATTTTACAGAGAAAAAATTTTTCACGAAATTCTGGTGTGTTTTTAGACGGTGTGTTTTAATGAACGGTGTGGATTTTTTTTTTCCAAATGACTCGAGGGTTGACTTAAACGCGGTGACAGCCCTGATATGGCCCTTTGCGGTCGGCATGTCTCTAAGCAACATGATCTTTCCTTACATGCTGGGCAGGTTACAAGGGGACATGTGACGAACCGATGTAGAGTTCACTTTGAAGCCCTGATGGAGCGGCCCGATGTTGGAACTTGTTCAATTTAAGGCTCCCTCCTCCACAGTTGTGCTATTTTCACGTTCGGTGTGTAAATAGAGGTTTTCACAAATGTCTCTGTCTCTCTTTCTCACACACACACACACACACACACACACACACAACTTACACACACGCACACACAACTCACACAAACACACGCACGCACGCACGCACGCACGCACGCACGCACACACACACACACACACACACACACACACACACACACACACACACACACACACACACACACACCGCATTCAAATTCATGTTTTATTTTCGTAATTTCTATCTAAATATGACTATAACCACAAACATACAATTTGCACTATTAAAAACAAAACAAAACAAAAAAAAACAGAAATAAACAAAAACAAACAAAAACAAAACAACCCTTAAAAAAGCAAAGAGAAGGGAAAATGTGAGAGTTGACAATTCCATTACTAATATTCGGGATTTATCTTGTCAACGTTGAGCATTTTCGCCAGGGTTATGTACATTATATACATTGGAACCGATTCTCTCTCTCTCTCTCTCTCTCTCTCTCTCACACACACACACACACACACACACACACACACACACACACACACACCCACACACACACTCATTTTTCGTTGGTTGGTTGGTCGGTTGGGTTGATTGATTACGTTTTTTCCCCTCCTATTGTGAGAGTTACTTTTCATTTTTTTTTTTTTATTCTGGCACTTTTGTGTTCATGACCGTTCTTTTTTATCCCGCCATTAAGGCAGCCATACTCCAGCTTCGGGGAAGGTGCATGCTATGTGTAACGTGTCATCCATACCAACGGCCAAACTGGCCTTCTCTTCCGAATGTTGGTGCTGGGATTTGACGTGTGTGCAAGATGTTATGCGTGCGTTCACACACGGAACCTCAGTATATAGTCTCACTCGAAGGACTGTATGGGGAATGGAGTCAGAACCGATGTTAACTCCGAGGGAAAAATCCCCCTGTACCGAAACGGCCCGGCGGAGATGCGAACCCGCAACCCTAAGATTACGAGTCTGGCGCTCTACTAACTGAGCTATTCCGGCCCCAGGATGGTCGGAATGAGCGGCGTGAGTGCAGTAATGCCACTGAGGTGGCACAGAAGATGGGACAGCGAAAAAAAAAAAAGAAAAAAAGAAAAAGTAAAGAAAAGAAAAAAGAAAGGAAAAAAAAACAACATACAAACAAAAGCCTGCCACATCCAGGCATGTCCTGTGGCAACCCCACCACTGCAGTCCAAAGGGTGCAATCAACAGCAGGGCGACATGAGGCAACCCACCAGAAGAGACACTGCCCTGCTGCCGACTGTGTCTCTGTTTTGACGTTAAATGAAGCGGAACATGTTCTGTACTTCAAGATAAGCAGCGCACCCCTCAACAAAGCTCCCTACTGACGACAAGAACTGCGTTGTTGCTGAGCCGCCACGGGTGAGTGAGCGGTCCCCTTGGAAGGGTGTCACCACGTTCGTGCAACGACGGTCGCAAGGAATCTTGCCAATATCGACGGCTTCGACGTGACATCACCACGGATATGCACGTGAAGAGCAAGCAGAAACTTTAGTCCTAACAAGAGCTGGGCATGAAGGGCCAAAGAATTTGTATCTACTTTTATTATGATGGTCAGTGAAGTCGACGATGCAATGTGATGCTAGGAAAAATCATCCCCTCTGGTGTGAGACTACATGAAAGGGTGTTAATCTACGCTTCCTCTCCTAATATATCTTGGTATGTGCCATGTCTGAGAGATACAGTCACCTGCGGTGTTGGTCAGGAAAGTCGAACAACACTCTCAGAGACGCATTCAATCAGCGGACAAAAGTTGATTTATGTGGCTCTAGCCTTCCCATAACAGCTAAAGCAAGCTCAACTCTGGGTAGACGTCGTCCAGGTCCGAAACCACCCTCCCCCCCTCCACATTCCTCTCCTGGGCAAATGCCGTATTTGATGAGATTCAAACCCCCGACCTTCCGTCCACAAGCCCATGGCGCGCTATGGCTGCTGGTGGTTGAGTCTGAATTTGGCAAAATGGCGTGTATGGCATACATGATATCACCAGATTTCACAATCAACTAGCGCTGAACCAGACTAAAAAGAAAAAAAAAAGGTGGTGGTGGGGGTGGTGGGAGGGTCATTCTCACCTCAGACACTATGTCACTGGGGCAAAATTTACCATCTATTGCATCACATTCCATATGAAACATTTTGTTTGAACTGTTTAAATAAATGTCAAATGTTTCAGCTGCCAAAACCTGTGGATTACCCATTTTCAACCACTGAATACATTAAGGCATTATCACTGAGTGATGCATATCAAGAACTACATTATAATACTCACGTTAAAAGCAACAGCACCTTTAGAACCCTCAAATTCTCTTCTTTGTTTCTTCAGCTCGCTCACGCGCTTGCTTGTAGACGAACGCACGCACACACCTCTCAATCTGAATAACAGTGATACATTGTGTTCACTGCTGTTACCGAGTCATTGGTGTTTAAAGTAAGCGTGTTTAAGAGCAACCATACTCTTCCTCCGCCTCCTTCTCCCCCCAACCCCACGGCCAGTCACCTCCCCCCCCCCCCTCCCCCTTCGTACCCCCAACTTTCCACTGAATTCTCACCACCGTTCTCATTCTGTTCCCGCAAATAATGAGATTCTACGGAAGATCGTGATCATGCTGATAAATGATTGATGTTGCTTTTGTTATTGTAGTTGTTGTTTTTAGCTTGCTGTTGATTTAGAAAGAGAGGGGGTTAGTTACCGCCAAGGACACAGACAGACAAAGTACAGTACAGACTTTGTCTATGTCCTTGGCGGTAACTAACCTCCTCTTTTTCTAAATTTTGGTTCGTTTTCCGTCCTCAGTCACTTCGTTTTGAAACAAGCTGTTGGTTGTGAAAACTCGTCCCTGCTTGAGAATCCCATCACTTTGACTGCCCCAGAAGACTATTTTCACTGTCATGAACCTCCCCCTCCTCATCCTCATCCTCGTCCTCCTCTTCCTCATCTGCTCCCCGTCTGTGGGGTTGTCTGGAGTTCAACCTGCCGCAGACCCGAGAGACGAGGCTGAGCATGGCCCGCACCTGTTTGTGTTCGTTCTTCTGCCGCCTCCTCTCCAGCTGCAGCAGCATGTCCAGACGCTTGTTGGCGGCCTCGCTGAAGGTCCTGATGCTGGCCTCCATCACGTCCTTCAGCGACCTGAGGGCGGCGTCTGGGCTGACGTCTTTCAAGGACTGGAAGCCTGCGCTGTCATGAATGAAGTCCGAGCATGCCCTGCGCTTTTTCCTCCTTCTGTCTTCCTGTCTTGACGTGGATGGAGGCACGATGTGGGCGTCTCTTCTGCCTTCTGTGGACGTGGACGGCTGCTGCACGCTTCCACGTGTGTTCTGTTGGTCCGAAACTCTCGTGGACGGTGTTCTCGATGCCTGAGCGAGGTCTTCAGGCACAGTCGGCAACGTGAGTTGGATGGAAGCGTCCAGAAGCTTTAAGCACGGTTTCTGGTCAACGTCGTCGTTCTCGAGGTCTATGCTGACTCCGTGTGCTCCCATCTCCTCCGAAAGTGACTGAGCCCGTGCCTGAGTGCCCCCTGACGATGCCGCTGGATGTTCTGCAGCTGACTGTGGCTGGTCCCCGTTCTCCTCCAAGACGGACACCAGCTTGTCTTTCTGGTAGATCAGTACTCGACCGTGATCTGCTCCTTCACAGGTTGCTGACGATTGTAGGGGAGGAGTTGTCTGATTGTCGAGGGACGACGACAGGTCCAACGTCTGTTGCTGCTTTGGTGGTTCTCTGCCGTTGGTTTGGTTCATGGGTTCCTCAATCATGGACGAGTCTTCAAAATCTGAAATCACAAGATTCATCTTTGGTTACCACTTCATTCTGAACTGCAAGAACGGTTAGGAGTTGTATTCAACTGGGCGCACGGTAACATCTGTTTGGAGAACACTGATCTATTTCTTTTCATGCGTGGTATTGTTTCTATTTCATAAGCAAATCGAATTATTTATGGGTCAGCCGACCACAGAACTCATATCTGGGTTAATTGCTTCTAGTTCCGCTTACAGGGCGAGAGGAATTCTAGAACAGAATAATACGTGCATGCATGTATACGAAGAGAGAGAGAGAGAGAGAGAGAGAGAGAGAGAGAAAAGGAGAGAGTGTGTGTGTGTGTGTATGTGTGCGCGCGCGCGCAGTTACGTGTGTGTGTGTGTGTGTGTGTGTGTGTGTGTGTGTGTGTGTGTGTGTGGTGCGTGCGTGCGTGCGTGCGTGCGTGCGTGCGTGTGTTGGGCAAAGGCGGATCAGTTAGTCCAGGAGGGAGAGGGTAAACCTGTTTCAAGGTGTCTTAACTACTAAGGAAGGTGGAGAGAGGTGGTAGGAAAAGAGGGGAAGGGACAGTGGGGCTGGGGGGGGGGGGGGGGGGGACGGGGGCAGGCGCCAGTATGTCAGTACACAAATTTTGGTAGTGATTATTTTACGGAATGTGATTCTTAATTTTTTTTTTTTCGGAGTGAGTCTTAAATGGAAAATAGAAGTGAAATGGTTAGGGAGTGTTATACCGAAAACCACCCTTACCCTCTAATCCACAAATAGTGCGCGTTCGCCCGTGTTTGTGTGTGTGTGTGTGTGTGTGTGTGTGTGTGTGTGTGTGTGTGTGTGTGCGCGGCAGGCGCATGTGTGTACGTGTGCTTCTCTCTCTCTCTCTATCTCTCTCACTCTCTCTCTCTCTCTCTGTTTGTGTGCTGTTGTGTGTGCGGCATGCGTCAGACGCGCGTGTGCGGACGCGCATGTGATAAGTTTTGTTAGATGAATAATTCGGTTCGAACAGCATTTCACTGGAAGAAAACGCAAGAATACGGTGACTCGTACAAGTCAAGCCCCAATAATCAAACTCTCACTGGAAGGCTTCTGGGTATGAAACCGCGTTTGCAAAAAGAAAAAAATTCTACGCAAAAATTCTGCCACTTGTTTACATGAAGCAGTGGCGTAGGAGTTTACCCCCCCCCCCCCCCCCCCACACACACACACTTAAAAAAAAATAGGGGGGGATGAACAGAGGACCTTCTCCTTCTCGCTCCCCCCCCCCTCCCCCACCTCACCCCTGTATTTGAAGCAACAAGAAAAAATGGGGGAGGGTGGGGGGCGAGCGTGCTATGATGCGTCTCCTCCCGCATCCCTCCTTGCTTTTGTATGAAATTGGAAGATGACAAACCATCACCTTTGAAAATGAAAGTGCCTCCCCCCCCCCTTGCCCCCCCCCCCCCCCCCCCCCCCCGTATGAATTTGGAAGATGACAAACCATCACCTTTGAAAATGAAAGTGCCTCCCCCCCCCCTTTGCCCCCCCCCCCCCCCCTGCCCCCCCCCCCCTTGCCTGCCCCCCCCCCCCCTTCCCCCCCCCCCCCTGCCCCCCCCCCCCCCCCTCTCGCTTTCGCACCCTCTCCATGAATCTACCCCCCTCCTCTTGCTCCCACTTGGGAACACTGGGATGATGTCATCCCCCCTCTTCCACTACCCTATCCCCTATCTCCATCCCACCCCAAACTGGAAGACTACAGTAATTTTTTTTTTTTTTTTTGTTGTCTTTTTCAGTTTCATGCTAGCACACCCATCCACCCCCACGTCCCCGCGGTTACCCCAACAGACCTACACACGTCTACGTGTATATGTCTGTGGTTACCCCTAACTTCCCCATCCCACCCCGATTCCCATCCTCCGGCGAAGTACCTGCCGGCGCCTTTGTGAACTGGACGGTAGTGTTAATGATTTAATGATTTACAAACCAGGATTTAAAAAAACAATTTTTTTTTTAACCCCACGGGGACGTGAGGTGTGCAAACTCATACATTCGGCAGAATACACCAGGCAGAAGAGTGAATGGGGGGAAAAGGGGGAAGGGGGGGGGTGGAGAAGGGGGGAGTTGTGGCGGATGGGGGTTGGGGGGGGGGGGTGGAGGAGGAACAGACACATTTGCGTACATCTTGACTCAGTAGACATGTGAGGGGGTACCAACACGTATGAATGTACGTATGCGTGCATTATCTCTCTACCCTCCCCCCACCCCCCTCCCCACTGAGGGGGGGGGGGGAGAGGAGAAGAGAGAGAAGAGAGAGAGAGAGAGAGAGATAACATATATGCTCACACCAATAAAAAGCAAAGGAATACACACACACATACATACACAAAAGCGCGCGCGCGCACGCACAACAACACACACACACACATTGTGACCACACACGCCTCCTCCCTCCTCCCCTCTCTCTGCCCAGCACACACACACACACACACACGTAACCACACACCCCCCCCTATCCCCCCCCCACGCAGAACCACACACACACACACATACACACACACACAAACTTGTACACGCACCCCAACTTACACACAGACACACGCGAGCACACAACACACACACACACGCGATTCACACACACACACACACACACACACACACACACACACGCTCTCTCTCTCTCTCTCTTCTTTCTTTCTCTCTCTCTCTCTCTCTCTCTCTCTCTCTCGCGCGCGCGCGCGCGCTTTCCATCTAGGCCTAGTTCAAGCTCAGCGCGGCACAGTAAGTACTGTCACAGCACAGCTGCCTCTGCCTTGACACTTTAGCCTAATAGGCCTAGCTGGAACCCGGCTAGGCTACTGCAGGCCTGATAAGCCAACACGAATCACTGCTACTTCCCAAACTCTCATTGACCATGTTTACACATCTTCTGTACGTACCATAATAGAAATATGTTCACCAGTTTTTGGATGCAGCGATCACTCCCCTGTCTGTTTTACTTGGTCTAAACGAGGCGTTAAAATCCCCCTAAATCATCACAAGTATATTACGTACAGGAACTTTTCAGGCTTTGATAAAGACTTGTTCCTTACAGATCTGATGAATTCCTCACTTTCCTCTGTGTATCAGTTCACAAATCCCGATGAAGCCTTAGAAGTTTGGTATCACACTTTTCTCAATGTTTACAATAAGCACGCTCCATTAAAAACAATTCGTGTCAAAAGTACCCCTAAAAAGCCTTGGATAACAAGTGATATAGAAAAATCCATGGATTTAATAGACTCACTTCTAGCATCAGGTAATCGTATAGAATTTATGAAACAAAGAAATCTTGTTAACTATTTAAAACGCTCAGCCAAAAAGAAATATTTTAAAGATCTTATTTACTCTAAAACAGACAACCGATCAGTTTGGAAGGCTATCAATCAGCTTAGCAATAAAAATTCTAACGCTCGTGCTACAACACCGAAACATATATCAGTTGAAATGTTGAATACACACTTCTGCAATATTGCCAATTTCACCATAAAAAGAAACAGATCCTCACAAAACGATTTAGATGTTCTGATGAATTTTTGTCAATCCAAAAATATACACATGTCTAGATATTCCGTTGTTATGTGTACACGAAGTATGTAATGCTCTTACTCACTTAAAGCAAAGTAGTACTACTGGCCTTGATGGCATTGACAGATTCTCAAACTGTCAGCCCCTGTAATTGCTGAAACACTTACTTATATATACAATCTCTGCATTTCTAAAAATCAGTTCCCCAAGGCTTTTAAAATTGCTAGAGTAATGCCGATCTATAAAACGGTGATCACACCGATCCGTCTAACTACAGGCCCATTTCTGTTTTGTCTGTACTGTCTAAACCATTGGAAAACCATCTAAATAAACATATTCTCGATCACTTCAATTCTTTCAATTTATTTCATCAAGACCAATCCGGTTTTAGGGCTAATCACTCGTGCCAAACAGCACTGACAAACCTAGTTGATCAATGGCTTACTAATATAAATAACGACAAAATTACAGGTGTTCTCATGGTAGATTTTATGAAAGCCTTTGATGTTATTGACCGCAATCTTCTTCTTAAAAAGCTAAAGATATACAACTTATCAGAGAATTCGTTAGAACTCCTATCTTCATTTCTTTCCGACAGAAAGCAAATGGTCTCAGTAAATGAATCTGTATCTCCTACATTATCCATTAGTCATGGTGTGCCTCAAGGGTCAGTACTCGGACCTATCTTATTTTCCATATATATAAACGATTTACCTCTATCATTGATAGTCTCTGTGAAATGTTCGCTGATGACACCACAATACACTGTAGTCATAAAAAAATTGAAAATATATTTGCAAGTTTACAAGAAAGTATAAACAAATTAATCATATGGTCTGAACTCAATCATATGTGTCTCCATCCTCAGAAAACGAAGTACTTGATAATAACCACCAGACAAAAGCGTCAAAATATTTCTTATGATTCCCTATCTCTTAGTATAAATAATGAAATAGTTGAAGAAGTTGACCATCATAAAGTCCTTGGTGTCATTGTAGACAATAACTTGTTATGGTCTTCTGATGTCACAATGCTTTGCAAACTTCTGTCTCTTTAAACGAAGGGTTTGACAAAATGGAACTATCCACTACCCAGAAGGAGGGGGTCATTATATGCATTCCGAAAGGGGATAAACCCAAAGACCAAATAAAAAACTGGAGACCAATATCACTTTTGAATGTAGTGTATAAAATTGGATCTGCGTGCATTTCAAACAGATTAAAATATGTTTTAAGTTCAATCATAAGTGAAGATCAGAGTGGCTTTATACCAAATCGATACTTAGGAGATAACATTCGACTTATCTACGATCTCATGGATTACCTTGTTAAAACTAGAAAACCTGGGCTATTACTATGCTTAGACTTTGAAAAAGCATTTGATAGTGTTGACTTACAATTCATGTTTAAGGTCTTAACAGCATTTGGTGTAGGCCCTGACTTCTGTCGATGGATTAAAACTTTTTATAAAAACATTAAATCAACAGTTTCTGTCAATGGCAAGCTAACTAGCTGGTTTGCCATTGGGAGAGGTTGTAGACAGGGCGACCCAATATCACCATACTTGTTTGTTATGTGCGTTGAAGTGTTAGCACTCATGATAAAAGAAAACCAAAATATTCAAGGCATCAAAATTGGAAATACTGAACATAAAATATCACAATACGCAGACGACACTGAACTTACTTTAGAGGAGACAGAAAATCGTTTGAAGAATCAATCACAACCATTGAAAAATTTGGAAGAGTATCTGGGCTTGTATTAAACACAGAAAAGACGATAGCAGTATGGCTTGGAAGTATGCGGAACTCAGCACTGAAATTTCTACCACACCTGAAGATGGAATGGAATCCAAACCGTTTTAAGATTTTAGGGGTCTGGTTCACGAATGATTTAAAAGAATGTGAAGTTGTGAATTTTGAGGAAAAGTTCTCTGAAATAAAATCATTATACAGAACTTGGCTAAAAAGACAAATTACACCACTTGGTAGAGTCGCAGTTCTTAAGTCGCTAGTGCTATCAAAAATTGTTCATTTATGGATATTGTTGCCAAATCCACCTGACCGTCTTTGTGAGGAAATTCAAAAATTAGTGTTTAAATTTGTATGGAATAAAAACAAAGATAGAATAAATAGAAAAACGTCTGTTAAAAACATCAATTCGGGGGGTATGGGTATACCCAACATTAAAAAATATCTGAACGCGTTGAAACTAACGTGGATTCGTAAAATACAATCCAGTAACCATAAATGGAAAGAACTTCTCAGACTTCAGTATCCGAATATTGACAGAATGGAAAACATAGGGTCCGATTTGCCGAACCACGGCTGTGTAAATACATTCTGGAAAGATGTTTTTAAAGCATACAAAGAATTTGGAGAGGTAAAACATGTCAAAACTGTAGAAGATTTTTGTTCTGAACCGGTTTTTTGTAACAATCATATTAAAGTTGAGAAAAAAACAGTTTATTATAAAAACTGGATCAGAAATAATGTACTTTTTGTAGGAAATCTTTTGGATGACAATGGCAACTTCTTCACATTCCAATCTTTCACAGAAAAGTATGGCGTGTTCAGTAATTTTGTTACTTACCATGAAATCATATGTGCTGTGAGAAAATACGCAAAAGAGACAGGACTGAAACTGACGCACAGGGCCTCGAATTTTTCTAACCAATTACTGAATAGAATCAAAACAGCTCCTAGAGGAGCAAGGTATTATTATGACATCTTAATGGAAGATGCAAATGAGCCTAAGTGTTGTAGTAAGTGGGAAGAAAGGCTAGGAACTGAGGTCTGTTGGCTCAAAGCATTTAAGAAAATTGGAAAAATAAAAGATATTAAACTGAAATGGTTCCAAATTAGAGTAACTCATAGAATTTTGGGAACAAATGTAATTCTTCATGAAATGAATATAACCAATTCAGACAAATGTTCGTTCTGTCATAACGAAAAAGAAACAATAAGACACATCTTTTGGACCTGTGAAAGGACAAAACATTTCTGGAGGACATTTCAAAATTCGATAAATGAAAAATGTGACAACTCAAACATATCGCTAACAGAAAACATAGTTTTATTTAACTGCGATAACCATTACAGAGCTGACAAGGTTTTCGACCTAATTCTGCTGTTAGCTAAATATTTTATATACAAATGCAAATGTGAAGGTAAACAACCTCAATTCATTCAGTATATTTCATATCTGAAAAGAAGATATGAAATTGAAAAATATGTCTGTCGTATTGATATGTCTCAGAAAAACTGTCTGGCTCAATGGGCAATGTATCTACCACTTTTTGAATAACCTGCTGATCCTCATCTTCTTAGAATTACTGTCATGGATCAACACCGTGTGTATTTGTATATAATGTATTCTGTCAAATTTACCGGTGCATGAATGTTTGTGTACTGTCTGTCTCTATGTTAAAAAAAGAAACAATTAAAAAAATGTTAAAAAAAAACAAAAAACTTCTGTCTCAAAAGATTCACCAGCTTTCAAAACTAAAATATTTCTTAGACCAACATTGTCGTAAGCTGTTTTTTTACTTCGTACATTGAATCTCATTTGAATTACTCTTCTACATTGTGGGATTCGGCCAGTTATAACGTATTAAAACCACTCTTCAGTCTTCATAGACGGGCTGTGAAACTCGTTCTTCTCAAATCTACAACTGTAACTCCCTCGATTATAAACGTTTAGACATTTTGCCTCTAAAATGGAAACTCACTTATAACAAAGCAATTTTCATGTTTAAGATAATGTCCAATCATGCACCACCAACTTTGAAAAACAAATTTAAAACGAACCTGATTCGCAATGTCAGAAAGATTCAGATACCCCTACCGAGGATTGATCTTTTTAAATCTAGCCTCATTTACTCCGGTGGTTGTTTGTGGAATGACCTAGTGTCTTCATTTAATGTAATTTCTAGTTTAAACGTTTTCAAAAAACAATACTTCTCATATCTGATGCTACGCTTCCTAAACAGTGTGACTAATGATAACATCATGTAACCTTCTTATACGTTTTCAAAATTATTGTATGGATTCAAGTACAAATGATGTTTAAATGTATTTGAATGTTCATTTGTGTTCCTTCGTTACCCCTTCTCTATATCTTGTCATGACATACTGTTCACCTGTCCACCTTTCATTGACGTCCTTCGTTTCTCTCCTTCTTCTATTTTATTTTTGTTGTTGAATGTATTTGCAAAGTTGTTTTCTCTTTATCTTTGTGTGTGTTGTGTGTGTGTGTGTGTGTGTGTGAAAAGTTGACTGTCATATTTTTGGATTGCCTTTTGTATTTCAGGCTAATATTCTTTTCACTATCTAGATGGTTCGTTGATTTTGAAGTCACATATTGTCATTATTTTTTCTGCTTCATCGAGGGCAAGATGTAAAAAAGCCTGTATTGTGCTTATTCTTTATCCCTCATTAAAAAAGATTCGTTCGTTCGTTCGTTCGTTCGTTTGTTCTCTCTCTCTCTCTCTCTCTCTCGCGCGCGCGCGCGCGCGCGCGCGTTTTCCATCTAGGCCTAGTTCAAGCTCAGCGCGGCACAGTAAGTACTGCACAGCACAGCTGCCTCTGCCTTCACACTTTAGCCTAATAGGCCTAGCTGGAACCCGGCTAGGCTACTGCAGGCCTGACCCCCTCGGTTATCTCTGGAATGCAAGATGGTCGCTTCCAACAGAAAACACGTGCTCTCTGTCGAATCGGAGTGAAAGCATGGCTGCTACAGAGGCGGCGGCGAAGATTATACCGGCATTTGTCACTGATGCAGTAAAGTATGCGCAAAAGGCGGGCATTTTCCCCTTAAGTGTCATCGTCTCAGCTACTGGTGATTCACCGAAGTAATTGGTGTATTTCACTAGACTGGCGGCATCGTGTCGTGCTTGTAATATTCACTGATCAGCTGTGGGTAGAACATTTTCCAATGACTCAGGAGGCATTCTGTTGCACACACACGCACGCGCCCACTCCATCCTTAATGTAATTGCGCACGCACGCACGCACATTTACATATTGAAGACACTGATGGAGATGATGAAGTGTTTAACAGTTTTTATTTGCTTTAAAAATATTTTTCACAACATGAAAACAAACAAACAAAAAGGAATTTAAAAATCGACACCACAAAGGTTAGAGTCTTGAAGGATGACTGGGTGGGTGGAGGAGAAGGGGGGGGGGGGGGGGGGGAAGCAGTAAGTTTACGTTATATTATAAAATCACAAAGATAGATTCACCTTTACAAAGCACTGTTCATAAGTCAGTATGAAGGACAAAATGGAGAGACAGAAACAGGAAATATACATATGAAATTACACTGAGACAGACAGATAGAGTGGAGTGGAGTGGGTGTCATACACTGCTTTGCTACTGAAAATAAAATCACTACAGAAGCACGTGAAGAACTTTGTAAATAACGAACAAAAGTGTCGAGCAAGAAAGCCTTTCAGCTCGATATAACAGCACCTCTTGCATCTCATTGTGTTAACATTTACACCCATTACTGTGACGTGTGACAAGTTACATGAGATAATCGGTTAAGGCAAAACTAACGGCTCCTGTGCCAACTACAATGAGATGATAAGTTTCATATATCCTGCCTGATGACAAATTCCTGGACTTCGATGGAAAGAATTAAGACTGACAACGCATATATCGAGGAATTCAGTGTTATGAAACAGGACTGAACCATGCCAATAATGAATACAACACAACAACAATATCAATAACAACAATAATAATGATGATAGTGGTATAATAATGACAATAATAATAATAATGATAATAATAACAATACCAATGATAAAAATAATAATGATGATAATAACAATGATAATGATAAGGACGAAGATAATAATAATAATAATAACAACCACAATAACAATAATAATAATTATTATCATAATAATAACTGCGCTACTAACTGTTCTCGTGTTAAAAACAAGCTAACACGCAACAGCCAAGGAATCTAAATTCACCTATAAACAACCTCAGTCGTATAATAAAACATTTCCATAGAAACACACCACGATCAGCCGTCAGTCTCGATGTCTGAGCAGACCGGATTCTCATCGAGTTCACCCGGAGTCTGTTGCGTAGCACCGGTGCCAGAAGACCGTAAAAGGGGCAGTGGCATCTTCTATTCCTGCACTGTCCACCTTCAACCTGGGCCTTCCGGAAGGCCACTTTCAGCTTCTTAATTTTCTCACGGCACTGAACCGCACTTTTCCCCACGCCGTGCTCGTCGGCTAGGATCTTTCCGATACGCCTGAAAATCAGAATATTCCTCGTGCAGGAGTCCAGCTTCTTTTGAATACCCTTATCGGCCCACACTTGAATCAGGGCTTTGGTTTCGTCGTTGGCCCAAAAACTCGTGGCAGTGCGCCCTGCCATCTATTTGACCTCGGTTTACAACACAGATGGGGGAGGATTGGAATGAATACAGCTGACACACTGGCCCCTAGCCCTTTGGCTTGCTCACCACCAACCACCTCAGAAGCTACAGGGGCCACGGCGTGGCGAGGCACAGCACGGGAAAAGTATACACAACTCACTACTGCTCGGGCCATGGGCCGGCCAGGGTCGGTTAATTTACCAGCCGTGTCCGCCAAAGGTGGCGGACGGAATTTCTTTCCCTTGCAACCACGTCAGCCAAGGCTGGCAGACGGGCAGACAGTACATTCTGCCGTGTCCGCGCCACTATTGGCGGACGGGAACATGAAAAATTCCTACACTTTCCATGAAATGGTCTAAGGGAAATAAGCTCTTAGTCTTGGGGATGCCCTAGCGAGTTGTAGACCCTACTTTTAGTACTCTATCGTGAACTTGGCTGACCCCAGCAGCTTTAAAACAAAGGAACTGGCACTCGGCTTTCCCGCTAAGCGCGGCTGGAATTTCCTGTGCCAGAAATATGTCGGTCAGGCGAAGGGGTGGTACCGATTTCTCGCTCAGTGAAGCGCTTGAAATTATATTACAAAGTTGCTCTGACGATGAGGGCAGCGATTGAGATATTAATAATTACGATAGAGAAGAGGAAAGTGAATTATTTGAAGATGCAGCCGAAAATAATAATTCAAAATCAACTGCTGCAGACGCCACCCCATCACATGTGGTCGCCGATGAGGCCACTTCAAATGATTCAAACACATATGCATTTGATCAAAACACGAACAATGCAAACAGTTGCGATGTCGCTTTACCTGTTTGCTTCTGATTCTGACAGCGTGTTGTAAAAGAACGGATTAGAATGTAAACAAAGAATTTTTTTTTGTTACTTGTCAACGGACAGTCGTGTCTACACATTAAAAGTAAGTGATTCGAAATCACCAAGTTCGATTAGCTGAGTGTTTGTCCTTTCCTATGACACCTAACACAACACTGTCAGTTGTTGTCTAGAGGCTACCGTAAAAATAAATTAAAAAGTGGTGAAATATGCGTGTCGGCAGGGACTGAGCGCTGTGCACGAGCGTGCGGGAGCAGGGAATCGTGCAGTGCATGCCGCATGCGGCTGGAGAGTATTTAAAAAGTGACAGGAAATGCAAACGACCCCCCACTGCGAGTGTGGCATAGCAGTGGACACCAGGGGAGAGGTGGCACCTCTCCTTTGAAGGATGCTGATGTGAGAGATCAGCGTCGTCGGGCGGCACAGACAACCTTCCAGCCACATGGGTGACGACGGGTCTAGCCTGTGTCGCCGGGGGACGGCTCCTGGAGATGTGGGGCGATTGGCGAAGAAGCGCTGCCTGACTGCGACTACCGTGGCCTGGAATACCGTGCTGTTTTAAGGGGTGACAGACATGGGGGCACTCCTTACGGGGATGGGCTGAAAAACTGCCCTCTCGGCCGCAGTCAGCGAGTGCCCGCCAAGTTTTAGGGACTCGTGCAGCGCTCCAGCGACTTTCGAGCTGCTTCCTCCTTGAGGCGGCCTCACGCGGCACAGGACCATCGCCACCCGAGCATGAAGAAGGCCGCCCGGTGGTCCTGAAGACAGCCTAATGTTTGGGGGACAGCAGGCAACACACACCGACGCCTACCGTCGGTCGACCAAGAACCTGACACTGAACCAACGTTCAAGACCAACTCCACCAAACTTGAACCAACATTCAAGAAGATGACGACCAGAACTGAGCCAATGTTCAAGAGGAACACAAGCTCTGGGAGACAAATGCGACGACCCTCATTGAAACTACCGACTACTGCCAGGCGACAACAGTTGCCACAAATATGCAGACCTATGTCTGCATGAACCTTGTCCTTAAGGGCCTCAGGCCAATAGGACGTTAATCTCACCCTCAATGCAAATGCAAAATGCAAACGACTCTGATGGCTAGCTCTTCGCTCGCGAAGATTGGTGGGAAGTTCCCGCCAGGGATGGGCGGCACGCCCTTTGGTGACTAATTAGTCCAATACGTGATCTACAGGGTCCGAAACCTGGGTCTTCCCTTCTCCTCTTCTCCTGGATGTTCTGTCGTCTAGTTTCCTCGAAGTGTTGGGTTCCCCTGAGTGTTGAAGCTCTCCAGCTACCTCTATCTGATGCTGACTGCTCCGAAGTCTTGGGGTTGATGTCCGCTTGGAATAGCTGCTTCTTCAGTTGGTCCTTGAATCTTTTCTGTGGTGCGCCTGTATTGCGTTTGCCTTGGACCAACTCCCCATAGAATACTGCTTTTGGCATGCGAGTGTCAGGCATCCGGGTGATGTGCCCTGCCCAGCGAAGTTGTTTTAGCATGAGCATTGACTCAATGCTTTGCAGTTGAGCTCTTTCCAGGACTTCTATGTTCGTTACGTAGTCCTTCCACTTGATGCCCATGATGGACCGGAGGCTTCTCTGATGGAACAAGACAAGCTGATAACAGTCGCCCCCTCTCCGCTACCCCTACTCCCCCTCCCACCCCCACCCCCTCCTTCCTGCATCCCCCATCCCCAGCCCAGCCGAACCCCTGGTAAATACAACCAACGACGAAGACCCACCTACCCATCCATCCCCCGGGATTAAGAGAGAGAGAGAGAGAGAGAGAGAGAGAGAGAGAGAGAGAAAAGAGAGAGAGAGAGAGAGAGAGAGAGAGAGAGAGAAGGATGTGCGTTCAGCCTACGCACGAAGCATAGCCCGAGCTTCGCCAAATCTTCGGCTCGCTCGCATTCCAGCCCGACATCTTTGGTAATGCGTTTCATTAGTTACCTTCATGAAAAAAGGAATACAGTAGTAGATAGCTAGCTAGATAAGGACAGAGAGAGAAAGAGGTGTGAAAGAACAGAGGAAGAGAGAGGGGGAAGGGAGGGGGTAAGGGGGGGGGGGGATGGGGGCAGGTAGAGGAGGCGAGAGAGGGACGGGAAAATGGAAAAAAACAGATCTGGATGTCTAGCACAACGCGATATACAGTGCAAAACAATTGTGTGAGCATGTGTGTGTGCATGTGCATGTGCATGTGTGTGTGTGTGTGTGTGTGTGTGTGTGTGTGTGTGTGTGTGAGTGTGCGCCCGCGCGCGCGCGCATGTGTACGTGTAAGTGTGCGTACATACGTACGTACGTGTATGTGTGTGTTCGCGCACGCGTGCGTGCGCTCGTGCGTGCATTTATGTTTGTGTGTGTGCGGGCAGGGGGCGGGCGGGGGGGGGGGGGGGGGGGGGGGGGAGAGAAGTTGAAGGAGGGTAGGGGGACAAGGAGTGCATGACTGTAAGCGTGTTGTTTAAAAATCAGAAAATAATTTGTGCAATTTGTGTTGAATTTCTTATATCCACAATATTGATAACTTGACTACCCTAATCTGCTGCACATTGTTTCTAAGACAGTATTCTGTGTAACCTACAGCTTATGATAATAAAATGTCAAGACAGAAAAATAACATTAGATTTTCTTTTTATCCTAGAGCATGCGTGCGATTTATCACATTGTCATCAAACGAGAAGAGAGAGAGAGAGAGAGAGAGAGAGAGAGAGAGAGAGAGAGAGAGATGGTTTAATGTTCAAAAGTCATTAGACTCTTAACATTTCCGTTAAATCCAAATATCATACAATCAAAACACATCATGCATGGACTCTGTAAATAACACAAATTCTATTTTCTGAGAGTTAAACACACGGCAAGGCTGTGAACTGAATTCAAGAGAATTAAACTCAGCTACGCCTTCCTACTATCCCAGCCCCCTCTACCCCGATCTCCTAACATCAGAATCACCTATGCGCATTACTACCCCCCCCCCCCCCCCCCCCCCTTCTTTCCCGATACACTACATTTCGATTTCGGCCAACGGCCCACAACTTACATTGCACTATTTTCAAAACAGGCTTGACAGTACTAATTCAATTTATAATTTCAGTCAGTATTTCACGCTTTTTAATGGCATGATGCACAAACTGAGCCACATTTTGCACAGATATGACATCAGTACATTTCATTAAGTCACCAAATAATTCCTCATTAATTCGGTTTGTGCCAAGATATTTAAGTCGTAGTTCTTTGTAGCATGGACAGTTACAAACAAAGTGAATTTCATTTTCTATCTCAGTTCTGCAAAAACTACACAATACATCTGTGGTACTATTTTGAGTATATCGAAAAACGTTTGCATTCAATGGGAGGGTACCTATTCTCAATTTAGCGATAGTGTCTCTAAAATGTTTAATTCGCATATTATCAACATATGGTTCGCTAAGGAAATTTGACTTAAATGAAGAATACAGAGAAAATCTCTCACTGTGTTAACTGTAGTGGACCAGTCATCAATGAAGTTTGCTAAAAGACGCCCTCTTAATAATGACAGAAAAGATCGCTCATTTCCGACGCTTTTGTTCAGCCAAGCGAAACCAAATCCGCAGTTTTGAAGCACATTTCTTAGTTTAGATGCCCAACATATCTTTCCATTTTCTTCCATACTGAGCTGCATTAAATATGCTTGCTTGGGTAATCTGGTAATATCCATATGTAGTAGTTTCAACCAATACTTCACTGCTCTCAAGCATGAATTGACGTGTATGGGAAATCTGCCTAGCTCTCCATACATACATGTGTTTGGGGTTTTAGGGGAGACGCTGAAAAATCGCTTACACGCCCGAGTATGCACTTTTTCAATCACTTCTATGGCATCTAGACCCCAGATTTCTGACCCATACAACAAGATTGGCTGGACATGGGCGTCAAAGATTTTAAAGTACGTCTGTCTTATAATTTCATTGAGTTTGAGGAGAACTCGAGCACAGTCAAAGACAGCTTTCTTTCCCTTCGTTACAATGTGGCTGACCCCTTGCACAAAACTTAACCTTGTAGTAAATGTAAAACCTAAATATGTATAACTGTTTACAACTTCCAGCTCCTTGCTATCTAGAAACCATTTTTCATGTCTGCCTAAGTAACCACCTTTTCTGAATACCATAATCTTAGATTTATCTACGTTAATATCTAAGAACCGATCCTTGCAAAGTGCACTAAGGTGGTTCAACTGATTTTGTAGTCCTGCTGGTGTTCTTGATAGAAGGGCTAGATCATCCGCAAATAATAAAACGAACAATTCAACTAGACCAGGCTGTAACTGTACTCCATGTTTTCCGGTTTCTTTCATGGCTATGGCTATTTCATTTACAAACAGAGAGAAAAGGGCAGGACTCAACATACAACCCTGCCTGACCCCAACAGGACATTCAAACAAGCCGGTCATTGTTTCGTTGACACGAACACAGGATACGACCGATGGATACGTGCCCCTTAAGGCCATTAAAAATGGACCAGACAAACCCGCTCTCCCGAGAGTTTCAAAGAGGGAAGCACGATGAACTGAATCGAAAGCCTTTTTCAGATCTATGAAGGCGACATACAATTTTTCACCCTTTTTATTGAACGTTTTCTCAATAACAGAAGCTAGCGTATAGATATGATCTATAGTTGAATATGATTTCCTGAAACCTGCTTGCTCCTCGACGATTTTTCCATTTACATCCATCCATTTTTTAAGTCTCATTCTGAGTATACTTGTATAGAGTTTACTCACGACACTCAATAAAGAAATACCTCTATAATTATCAGGCACGTCTGTGTCGCCCTTCTTAAAAATGGGTACAATTATTGACTGTGACCATTGTACTGGGAATTCGCCATTTCTGAAAATTTTATTGAATAGACAAGTCAAGAATGAGACAGATTGCAACTCGGAAACCTTTAACATTTCTGCGGTTATTCCATCACAGCCACACGCTTTGCCATTCTTTAGCCCACAGATAGCCTTTCCAATTTCTTCCTCGGTAATAGGGACATTTAGTTCATCGACTGTATCTTCATCAACATACCTGTTGGCAAGAATTCTCTGCCCCTCCGCCTCCTCCGTCCTAAAAACAGCTTTAAAATGCTGGTACCATTGTTCTAATGTTATGTTTTCGCCTGTCTTCTTTTTATGCGTACATGTATTTGATCTTACTTCAGACCAAAATAATTTAGCGTCATGAATAGCATTATTCAGTCTATTCGCTCTTTCCTTTTTATACGCTGATTTTTTTGCTTGTTTTAACTGTCGGTAATTCTTCCTTGCTTCCACAAAGGCAACTAGATGTCTGTTCTCGATTACCCTACCTTCGTCGTCATTATCACCGTTTCCATTTTCTACTTTCTCACTACTCTGTGGTTCCGTTATATCTGAATACTTTCCCTTCCTTTTCATAGACTTTCTGTATGTATTTAAAGGTTTACGAGCTTTTTGCTTAGCTTCTTTGCATTCTATATCAAACCAAGGGGCCCCTTTATTTTCAAGTTCGATACCTGTTCTTACTCGCTTTTTCATACAAGATGATGCATTCAACAGACATCCGACAATCTTGTCAAGGCTGACTCAGTGTTCGTCTCAATTTCATTGAAACTCGGTAAAGCTCCTCCTCTGTCTCAGGAGAGGAAAAATTTACAAGGAACTCCTCTTCCTTCTCCTTTGCCCAACATAACTTTTCTTTCCAAGCACCCTGTTTATCATTTTTGTTTTCTGAACGGGTAACAGTACAGTTACCAAACGTGGCTGATACTGGCAAATGAGTAGACTCGACCTTGTCGATTATCTTGAAAGAACAAACAAAATCATGATCATGCAATTCATTAGATATGATAAAGTAGTCAATAACGCTACCCCCTGTGCGACAAATGTACGTAAAGCCGTCATCAAAATCTTTCTCACACATTCCGTTGAGAATAGAACATTGGAACATACTACAGAATTCAATCAGTTGAGACCCAAATAAATTAACGGCTGAATCTTGAGAACGTCTTGATACAAATACTTCATCATTTTGACTAAACGGGTCTACATCCACATTGGTCAAACCATTCAGACTAGCTGTTCGTGCATTTAGGTCACCACAAATAAACAAGTAGAAGTCATCAAATCTTTCATATATGGTATTAACACAACTTTCAAGGGTTTCAATTCCAAATCCATTTTGTAGAACGTTGTATGCATTTGAATCACTTGGAGGAATGTATGTTCCTATGAACATTACGTCCTTGGATGTTCCAAACAACGATCTGTCTAACTGCAGACAAACTAAGTTTTCATAATCGAGTTTGATCACCTTTATCCACTTGCTCAATGTACTTCTGTATCCAACAACAACCCCGCCCGATTTTCTTCCCCTATGCGTTAATTTTCTTGCAAAAGAAGATACAAAACAACAGTCCGAAAATTTATGTGATTGGAAATCAAAATCTACGAAAGTTTCTGAGAAACAAAAAATATCGAACGTTTTAAGAAAGCTTACGAAATCATCCGAATCTAGACGATGAAGTAACCCCTCCACATTCCATGTAAGCACGTTCAGTTTCCTACCTTCATTGATTGTCCGTGGGCACTGGCCACACCCCTATTTTGATGTAGTGGTCAATCGGGAATCTTTCCTACAGTCCCGACGTCCCCCGGAGCTGGTAACACCGGAGTTTTGCCTGTCGTGGTGCGATGCAGGGGGACGAGATCGAACTCCTCCTCTGCCCCGCGTACCGTGAACCCCACCCTGTCCCAGCACTGGTCGTTGGAAGACTGGTCGTGATGACGCCTGGAGCTGGTGTGGTCTTCCCCGTCCTCTGTGGCTGTCCTCCCTCACCACAGTGGAGTACAGCCTGTCGTCTACTTGCTGTGCAGGCGTACGCTGATCTGCGGCCGTGCTGTCGTCAACAGACCCGCTGCTATCGTGTCCACTGCCGGTTGATCCGTCATCTGCTTTTCCCGACACGCCTGCCGCCGCTGCCTCTCTGTTCTGACTTGGGGGGTGGGCTGGAAATCTTCCTGGGAGTGAGCGAGGAGTGTTGCCGTCAAGCTTCACCATTTCTTTTTTCTTCAGGTCAAAGGTAAAGACCCCATCATCTGTTCGGAGCTTGTCGTATCTAATTACAGCCCACTTGTTGTTGTCGCGCATTTCTTTTCTCAGTGCCAACAGTCCTTTTTGTTTACTCCGGACTTTTTCCGACACATCCTCTCTCACATATAGATGGGGGTCACTTCCTTTCAAGTAGCCGGTCCGTGACATCACCAGATCCCGATCTTTGAAGGACAGAAACTTCACTATCACCCCTGTTTTTTTCCCAAGGGATGCGCTCGTTCGATTCCTACATCTTTTGCGATTTTCATGTTGCCTTTAATGATGGAGCGCACTTTAGTCTCACACTGTTCCCAGGATTCATTTCCATCTGTTAACAGTCCACCAAAAATCAAGTTGTTTCGACGGGAACGATTTTCCAAGTCATCAATTTTGTCTTCAAGCTTTTCTACAAGTGTTTGGTGCGATTCCAGGCTGCCCTCAAGTCTTTCATAGTGTTCAAACATTGCATCAATATCATCTGTAATTATTTTCTGTTGTTCACGCAGTTCATATAAACGACTGTCAAGTTTAGTCTCCACTTCTGCTATCTTTTTAGATAAAATGTTCTTGTTTGTTTCCAGTCGGTCTTCTATTCTTTTCACAGATTCTGCAAGTGTTTGCACTGACCGTACAAGTTGTTGCAGAGGAGACTGTTCCGTGTCCATTTCTCGTGCGCTCTGATCGTGCTCAGTTGTGCTGTTTGCGCTCTGTCCGGCCACTGGGCCAGGGTTGAGCTCGATGGCCGACATCACGAGAACAGCGAACAGCGTTGTGACAGCAAAATGGCCAGCGAAGTTGAAGATAATAATAATAATAATAATGATTTCTTATATAGCGCTTAATCAAACGAATTTCTCTAAGCGCTTTACAAAGTCATACTACATTCACCCTTCTCATATACAATAATACACCTTACACCCAACTACAAATACTATTACTACAATAACTAACAAATCCTAATCCTACCAATGTGACATTCACTTATTCTTCAAATATCACTACAAAAACTTAATCCTATAACGTTCAATCATACAACAAATACATATAATAGAGAACATACACATACGCTTCATTTGAAAAGGCCCAGACGGCTATGAGTTAGGTTGTACCCCCCCCCCCCCCCCTCTCCCCACAGCATTGACTAATTATGAGAAAATAGATGGGTTTTAAGTTTAGACTTGAAAGAAGAGATAGAATCTGAATGTCTGAGATCTTGAACCCTCGAACTCTTTTTGCGAAAATCAACGCTTTTCTCTTCAACAGTTTTATCAACCTTGGCACAAAAATGCCAACTGCCGATCGGTGGTCTTGTATGCCAACTGGCATTGTCGAAAGGTGTCAATAAACGTACTAATTAACAAAAAGATTAATTTTTTTGACGGAGGTCAGAAGATGTGCTGCTGCTTGCCTTGTGAACACGGTTCAGAGTCCCGTGAGAGAGAGAGAGAGAGAGGAGAGAGAAGAGAGAGAGAGATTTATGTGTGTGTGCGTGTGTGTGTGCACGCGCGCACGCGCGTTCGTGCGTGCGCTAGTGTGTGTGTGTGTGTGGTGTGTGTGTGTGTACTGTCAGTCTGTGTGTGCATGTGTGTGTGTGTGATGTGTGTGTGTGTGTGTGTGTGTGTGTGTGTGTGTGTGTCTGTGCATGCGTATGTGCGCGCACGTGATTGTATGAGTATGTTTACATGTATGCGTGCGTAGGGATGTATGCGAGTGCGCAGACATCGATGTGTGTAAACTCGCTTGTCCTCTCTCCAAAAGTGATTTCCGCGTATATGTATGTATGTATGTGTGTGTGTGTGTGTGTGTGTGTGTGTGTGTGTGTGTGTGTGTGTGTGTGTGTGTGTGAGGCAGAGGGAGAGAGAGAGAGAGAGAGAGAGAGAGAGAGAGAGAGAGAGAGAGAGAGAGAGAGAGAGAGAGAAAAGAGAGAGCAACATCCTCATTTCCACCCGTCAGTTATGCTTAGAAAAATTATAACATAATGGCCATCATCGTTATTATTGTTGTTGTTGTTAGCATTGCATTTCTTTTAAGGAAGAATAATACAATTTTTATCATCTTTCGAAAACAAGAAGAAGAAGAAGAAGAAGAATTGTAATTACTGTGCTATTATTTTCTACTACTCTCACCGTTTTGTGACAGCTGGATTGGCAGTTCCTCCCGTTGTGAGGACTGCAGGTTCGTTGGAGTCACTTCAGGTCTTGAGCCAAGTACAGGTGCAAGGAGGTCGTGAAAAAGACATTCTCTTCGCTTACTGCCGCTTCTTCTGTTTTCGTCCTCCGCTACTCGAAATGCCGCTCTCAGCTTTTTTATCTTATCCCTACACTGGACAGCAGAGCGATTTATGCCATGTTCTACCATCAGAATTTTGCCGATTTCCGCGAAAATAAGGATGTTCCTTTTCACTTTATTTAATTTTTCTTGAATGTGATCTTCTGACCACACCTGAATCAACAGCTTCGTCTCATCTTCACTCCACACACAACCCCTATTTTGTTCACTCATTTTTACTTCTTTTTTTTTTCTTCCTGTGTCCTTCAGCCGCGTAGTAAGAACCTTCTGCATGCAGTGACAGCAATAGCGCACACATTCCCACGCTCCCACGGAAGACGGGGGAGGTGGTGAGAGGAAGGAGGGGGCGGGAAGGAGGTGAGCAAACTCCAGACGTTTCTGGAAATCGGATACGCGCCGAGCGCTACCCAGCCCACATCGGCATCAGGGCTGGGCGCGACCGTTTTTCAGCGCGGATCTGTGCAGTGTAAATGCACGAGTTCGCACTGAATCCGGACTCAAGACTGAAAAAAAAAAATTGCAAGTGTAAATGGCCTCTG
>CM065722.1:30925014-30937514 GCA_033310375.1 Conus canariensis | reverse complement strand
AGTAACTGAGCACCATTCCAACAATTCTCAGAGCAGTTTGGTGTTGCAATGACTGCAAGAAATATTGAATTATAAACAAAGCTTGCTCCTATGTCTTAGATTGAAAAAATAGGGGGAGATAAGCTTTCGTATCTGCAGTGGTAGATCTCTCTCTCTCTCTCTCTCTCTCTCTCTCTCTCTCTCTCTCTCTTTCTCTATATTTATATATATATATATATATATATATATATAATACACTGTCGCAGTGATTTTCCTCTGCAAACTCTTCACCGAAGTCACAGGTACTCATTACTTTCGGTAATTGCAGGTTGTTCTGCTTGTTCCTCATAATGATGTCTTGACTGGGCGGTGCTCTGTTGATGGTCAAGTAGTATAGTTAATGGAGCCGAGGTCGGCACGTGGCACATGTTCATGGTTCTTATCAGAAATAGTCTACTTGTTGAAGACTGACAATCTCGTCTTGATGAACTCAGTTAAGACCGAAACATCTCTTCCTAACAGTGTAGTAGAGGAATTGTTGGCTCACACTGACAGTCTCGTCTTGATGGACTCAAGACCGAAATATCTCTTCCTAGCAGTGTGGTAGAGGAATTGTTGGCTCACATCAACAGTGGTGATGGTGATGGTGGTCGCTGGTTGGCGTGCTGCATATGGATACATGCCATTTACTGCAAGATAAAGCATAAGCAAGAAAACAGTTTTAGGAGCATCTCCAATATTATGGCGCTATCAATAAAAATAGCATCTGCGTTCACTCTCTCTACCAAATCTTGGCAGAACGCCTGTCTTCTTCAAGACTGGCTGCTGTCATGTGATGCCGATCGGTGTCGGAAAAATGACAACTGGTGGTGCTTAATTTCAACACGCCTGGAGAGTCATGCTGTATCATTGTTGATTGCCCGACTCAAGTAGATTTGCTTTTTTTTTTTAGAAAGGAAGAAGTGATAGATGGACGCAGTAATACAGAAGTTTAAAGTTGGCAAATTGCTGAACCCGGAACTGAAGAGCGACAATTTGCTGTCATTATTTAACGCATTAATGGTTTTGTTACATCTAACGAAGTGTCTGAACAGTTTTTTTTAATGATTTGTTGTTCCCTACAGTAACAGGGCCTACGGTGGCTAAAAAAAAACAACAACAACAACAAACAACAACGACAAAAACAAAACAAAACAAAACAAAAAACAACAACAACAACAACAACAACAGCAAGTGGACGGAGAAAAAGGAAAGAAAATACAAGACTGCCTAGAGAATAATGTATTTACTCTTTCTGTGAGATGCCTAATTAACAGATCAAGGCCTTTGATTAAACATGCGTGAGGTGTGCATGCATGCTTAAGTGCACCTTGCATGCACACGCGCGAGCGTGTGTATGTGTATAGGGCCTATGTGTGTGCGTGCGTGTGTGCGTGTATGTATGTCTGTATATGCGCGCGCGCACGTGTGTGTGTAAAAATGTAATGAATTCAGATTAGAAAACGTCATGTTTGGAAAAGAAAATAATTGGATTTAGTAGTGGGGGAAAACAGACGATCCTGCATGCCCCCTCTGCCATGAAAAACAAACAGTGGAGCATGTCCTAAGCTCATGTAAAGTAGCCCTGGCTCAAGGAAGGTACACATGGAGGCACAACCAAGTGCTCAAAGAGATTGTACAAGTAGTCTGGGCTAGTACCAACACCACAAAAGGGAAAATCAGGACTCCAAAAGCACCCGCAACATTCTTCACGGCAGGAGGCAGCAAATCATGGCCAAGAACAACAGTGCCACTCGAAACATGCAGGCAGAGTCTGCTGGATGGGGCAGATGACTGGGAGTGCACTGCAGACCTCCCAGAATGGAAGAGTCACCCAGAGATCATCAGCAAGAGTGGCATGAGACCAGACATAGTAGTCCACTCTCAGTCAACCAAGCAGCTGATCATGATCGAGCTCACGGTGCCATATGAGAACAGAATGGAGGCAGCTCAAATCTACAAGACTGAAAAGTATGCTGATCTGGCAAACAGCCTGAGGAGAGAAGGCTATCAGGTCAAAGTCCTCACTGCAGAAATTGGAGCTAGGGGGTTTGTAGGAACGTCTGCATACAGCCTCATGAAACAGCTCTCAGTTGCAGGGAAGGAAAAAACCAGAGCCCTGAAAGCAATGGCAGAAGCGGCAGAGAGGTGTTCAAGCTGGATCTGGTCAAGGAGGAACAAAAGTGAACTTCATAAGGCTTAATTTCCCTACAAATATCAGGTGTCCCTGTGGCTCAGTGGTTAAAGCGCGAGTCATTAAGTGGAAAAATGAGCATGTCCAGAGGGTCATGGGTTCGAATCCCAGCCATGGCTCGTCCCAAGATGGGAAAAAAAAAGGGGCAGCAGAGGGACATCCGGAGTCATGAACCGGGTGTGGCCCAACCCCCCTAGAGTGTCAGGAGATAAGGGCCGAAACACTTGCTTGAAGGGGGCTTCTCTTCTGAGGACTCTCTGCTGCCACGCTCTCCACGAGTTTCTTTCTACTGATGCATGGGTAAACCATTGACTTCCGGGAATAGGCCGGAGGACGTCCGGGAAAGACCGGAGGACACTGGGAAAGACCAGAACCGAGGGCTCTGTGGGCTGGCTCCCCACTTTGCCTTAAACATGGTATGGATGACACGTTACACACAGCATGCACCCTGCGTAAGAAATGGAAAAAAGAATGAAGGAAGTAAAGAAACTGAGTGAACGATATTGACTGGATGACACGGGAAACGACTGAATGAAGCGCCAGCTGGCAGCTCTTCAGTCGGCACTACCCAGGTAGGCAGCCCGTTGTGTAAACGAGTGTTGATGAATAAGTGCAAATGGTGGATGTAAGCGCATTGAGTTGTGTAACAAGAAATGCGCTATATAAGTATTATACATTATTATTATTATTTATTATTATTAAACATGTGGCTACTAAGAATAAAAGGAAAAGATGCTCCCAGGATTCACCGAAAGGGGGAGAGAATGATGAATCCATCGGTGCTCAACCAATCATGACTGCAAATCCCAAACGGACTATGAACATGGACCAAATGGAATATCCATGTGTCTGTGGAAAGCGTTTCGCTACCACCTGTGGCATGAAGATCCACAGAACAAAGATGGGATGTGTGAAGACTCATCTGAATGAGCAGCAGCGCACTGCATCAGCAGATAAGACGTCGGAAGACCAAGGCCAGGATTTAAACCACAGTGCCAAGGACATCCACGCTGTTGGTTCGGATGAGGAATTTGCACAGGCCCTCGATGCCAGGCGCCTGAAACTCAACCTGCCACGAGCAAACGAAACTGAAGATTGGGAGAAACTGGATGCAAAAATCGTCCAAAGACTCGATGCACTGATAGGGAAAAGCACCCTGGAACACAAACTAGCCACATATGGGGACATTGTGTATGCCACATGTAGAGACGCCTATGGAGCAAAACTACCCAAAGAGAAAACACCTCCAAAGAAATCCAGACGCCAAGAAAAGATGGACAAGATCAGGGTCCAAAAGAAAAACCTCAAGATGCAAATGAAGACCGCACTGCCAGCTGAAAAACAAGGCTTGGAAAAACTGTGGAAAGACCTGAAAGAAAAACACAGCGCCCTCAGCAAAGCGGAATCTGCGAGGAAGAGGAAGAGCAAAAAGAAGAAGACACAAGAGCGCTTCTTCAGAGACCCCTTCCAGTTTGCCAGAACACTGTTTGAGCAGCCAAAATCTGGGACCCTAAGTGTGGACAAAGGAGTTCTTGAGCAGCATCTGAGGAAAACATACTCTGACCCACAGAGCAAAGCACCACTCGACATTCAAGGTCTGGTGTGGCCAACCAACCCTGAGGAACAGTTCAATGGCAAGCCTCCAACGTTGGCGGAAATCAAGAAGGTGGTCGACAAAGCCAGAGCCAAATCATCACCAGGGCCAAACGGAATACCTTACCAGCTTTACAAGAAATGTCCCAAGGTGCTGGAGTGGCTCCACAAGCTGCTGCGATCGGCTTGGAGAAACCAGAAGATCAGCGGCCAGTGGATGACGGCAGATGGTGTGTACATCCCCAAAGAGCAAAACTCAAGTGACATCAGCCAGTTCAGGCCAATATCACTACTGAACGTCGAAGGGAAAATCTTCTTCTCTGTCATGGCAGCAAGGCTGACCAAGTACCTGATGGAAAACAAGTACTTGGATGTGTCAGTCCAGAAAGGTGGCATCCCAGGCGTGGCTGGCTGTGTAGAACACGCCACAATGATCTGGGACGCAATCCAAAAAGCAAAAACAGAAAAGAGAGACCTGGACGTAGTGTGGCTTGATCTGGCAAACGCATATGGATCTGTGCCCCATGAGATGATACAGTTGGCTCTTGAGATGTACCATGTGCCAAAGAACATCCGCGACATGCTCAAGAAGTACTTCAATGGCTTCTCAATGCGGTTCTCTACCAAGGAGTACACAACAGACTGGATCAACTTGGAAGTGGGTATTGCAATGGGCTGTGCAATTTCCCCAATACTGTTCGTGCTGGCAATGGAACTCATCTTGAAAGCAGCAACAAACAACGCGAGACAAACAGACCTTGGCGATGGATACAAGATGCCTCCTCTCAAGGCCTTCATGGATGACACTACAGTGATTTCATCCAGAGAAGACGAGACACGTCATGTGCTGGAGAGGCTGGACGACATAGTTGCCTCATCCAGAATGAAGTTCAAGCCAAAGAAATCACGGAGTCTCTCACTGAGGAAAGGAAAAGTGGCCGGATCTGTGGTCTTCAGTGTTGCCAACCAGGCCATTCCAACAGTCACAGAAGAACCAGTCAAGAGCCTTGGAAGATGGTATGATGATACGCTGAAAGACACACAAAGAGCAAAAGAAACCAAGCAGATGGCGGAGGAAGGCTTGGAGACCATTGACCAGTGTGGGCTCCCTGGCAAATACAAGGTCTGGTGTCTGCAGTTCATGCTGATACCAAAGCTGCTATGGCCTCTGATGATATACGACATCTGCACCAGCATAGTGGAGGCAATGGAAGCCAAAATCAACAAGTTCACAAGGAAATGGCTTGGTGTCCCACCCTGTCTGACTGACATAGCGCTGTACTGTCGCCAAGCAAAGCTGAAACTACCACTGAAATCCATCCTGGAGGAATACAAAGCAGGGAAGATCAGACTTCAAAGCATGCTGGAGGACTCAGGAGACAAGGTGGTAGAAGCAATCAAGCCCCAGCTGAAGACAGGCAGAAAATGGAAAGTTCAAGAGGCGATGGATTCTGCAAAAGAAAGTCTCAAGATCAGAGAAATAACAGGACACACACAGACCAACAGACAAGGACTGGGGGTGACCAAAACTGAATGGTGGTCAAAGGCCAAAGGAAAAGCCAAAAGAGACATGATGATTCAGGAGATGAGAAAAGAAGAAGACCAAAAAAGACTCCAAAAAGCAGTCCAGCAGAGCCAGCAAGGGCAATGGACAACGTGGGAGAATGCACTCCAAAGAAGTCTCACTTGGAATGACATTTGGCACATGGCCCCTCTCAGGATCAGCTTCATTCTCAGATCTGCATATGACCTTCTGCCCTCAAATGCAAACCTGGTGAAGTGGGGGAAAACAGACGATCCTGCATGCCCCCTCTGCCATGAAAAACAAACAGTGGAGCATGTCCTAAGCTCATGTAAAGTAGCCCTGGCTCAAGGAAGGTACACATGGAGGCACAACCAAGTGCTCAAAGAGATTGTACAAGTAGTCTGGGCTAGTACCAACACCACAAAAGGGAAAATCAGGACTCCAAAAGCACCCGCAACATTCTTCACGGCAGGAGGCAGCAAATCATGGCCAAGAACAACAGTGCCACTCGAAACATGCAGGCAGAGTCTGTTGGATGGGGCAGATGACTGGGAGTGCACTGCAGACCTCCCAGAATGGAAGAGTCACCCAGAGATCATCAGCAAGAGTGGCATGAGACCAGACATAGTAGTCCACTCTCAGTCAACCAAGCAGCTGATCATGATCGAGCTCACGGTGCCATATGAGAACAGAATGGAGGCAGCTCAAATCTACAAGACTGAAAAGTATGCTGATCTGGCAAACAGCCTGAGGAGAGAAGGCTATCAGGTCAAAGTCCTCACTGCAGAAATTGGAGCTAGGGGGTTTGTAGGAACGTCTGCATACAGCCTCATGAAACAGCTCTCAGTTGCAGGGAAGGAAAAAACCAGAGCCCTGAAAGCAATGGCAGAAGCGGCAGAGAGGTGTTCAAGCTGGATCTGGTCAAGGAGGAACAAAAGTGAACTTCATAAGGCTTAATTTCCCTACAAATATCAGGTGTCCCTGTGGCTCAGTGGTTAAAGCGCGAGTCATTAAGTGGAAAATGAGCATGTCCAGAGGGTCATGGGTTCGAATCCCAGCCATGGCTCGTCCCAAGATGGGAAAAAAAAAAGGGGGGCAGCAGAGGGACATCCGGAGTCATGAACCGGGTGTGGCCCAACCCCCCTAGAGTGTCAGGAGATAAGGGCCGAAACACTTGCTTGACGGGGGCTTCTCTTCTGAGGACTCTCTGCTGCCACGCTCTCCACGAGTTTCTTTCTACATTATAGTCGGTAAAAAAATAACTTGAACACATGTTTGTCTTTTGAACTTTGCCCAAACGTTTTGTTTTTTTTGCGTGTATACCTGTAATTATCAAGGAAAATGAGTATGAGTGGCTTTAAAATATCACGATTAAACATATACACACAGAGACTCACACACACACACACACACACACACACACACACACACACACACACACACACACACACACACACACGCACGCACGCACACCCACAGATACCCCGCACTCCCCGTCCCACCTACCCACACACACACACACACACATACACACACAGAGCCACACGTTCGCGCGTGTGCATGCACAGCGCACTTATGCATGCATGCCAATATGACGCATGTTTAATCAAAGGCTTTGATTTGTTAATTGGACTAAGTACCACAGAAAGACACACACACACACACGCGCGCGCGCGCACGCTCGTACACACACACACACACACACACACACACACACACACACACGCACACACATACACGCGCGCGCGCGCGCGCGCGCGCGCCGCTGCTGCCGACATAGCGACTTGATTTCAGTTTTTCGGTCGACTTAAAAAAAAAAAATCTGCGACTGAATGTGAACCACTCTGGTCCTACGGCAAAATCCAAGCCTTCACGGAACCGCCGATTTGGAGGTAATTATCCTACTGATCTCAACTGATTAGCCTTTATCGTTCAGTTAATCTTCACGTGATTTGACTTATTCCCAAACTGAGTGCATACAGTCGCGATCCGGCACTTGAGTTCGATGTTTTATCACAAGCCTTTGCTCTCCTCGTGTTATTTTTATTTATTTTTTTTTATTTTTTAAAAGTTTAGCACGATAATTCATAGGTGTCAACCTATACGGTTTTCCCGTATTGCTGTACGAGAAACCTACGATTTCGGGTCTGTACGGCCGTATACAAGTTTGATTACGGGTAAAACTGATTTATACGGGCAAATCTTAAAATTTAATCACTGAGGCAAATTGCGAGGTGTACAAATTTTCATAGCAGACGACACGGACTCTTAGCACTGAAACGGGAGCGAACTAAATAGATGATCGGTCATGTATTTTGTGCAGATTCTGCTGAGATACTTTAGCCAGTTCGTCTACATATTACCACCGAGGAGAACCTGACGAGAATTGGGAAATCCAAAGTGATTATGACGTGGTTCTGTTGCGCAGCCCTCTGTGTGAAATAAATCCAAAGTCCTAACAGTGTTGACAAAGAATATTCTTCAGTGGTTTGATATCAAATTTAAAGGGTGAAAATAACGAAACTCGGAAGTATGAGTATAATAGGCTTGAAAGACATGAAGAATCAAAGAACAGAACTAAACTACAGACAAGCCTTCACAAAATCTGCGTGGCATGCATAATCACGAGTTTCTGTGATGGCATGGTACGTCTATACGCCTACACTCTTTATTAGTCTGTTACTGCAAAGCCATTACAGCATGTGCTGTCATTTAATGAGTATGCAACGCGCAGCTGGTTACCGACCTGACCTATTTTACCCAGCGGACATGGCGTGAAAAAGTGCCTACGTGACTGCCGGCACGGCGTGCGTTTTGGGCCAGTGTTAGTGTGAAAGAAGAGTCCATTGTGTACTTTAAACATCCGCTTAACCGCTTCAAATGTTTTGCTTGCTTGCCGGTGTGATTTAGAGTGTGTGCTGTTCGAGGTCAAGCAGAGACAGGGGATAGGGAGAGCGGGAGTGGGTTCGGGGGCGGGTAGATTCGGGCGTGGGGGGGGGGGGGGGGGGGGGGGGGGGGGGGGAGGGACGGGGGACGGAGGTAGTGGGAAGTTCGTCTGAGTGTGTGGACGGGGATGGCAGGTGGGGGAGGGGGGTAGTGGCTGAAAGTGTGTGTGTGTGTGTGTGTGTGTGTGTGTAACCCCCACCTTCCCACTCCCACATCGGTTGTCAAAGGATCGTTCATAAGCATGTTATCACAGTTTGTAAATATTGCTGATTCAGATGAAACCTGAATGATAACTTTTCTTTGTTCGCACTGCTACCAGTTCAGCTAAAATTCTTGTGTCCAGGAGAAATTGTATATTCGATGTACAGAATTTGAAGATCAAAACAGAAATTAAGGGATTGCCAACCAACAGGCCCACAGCCTGTGTAATTCGATTTCATCCCACCACCTATCGGTATGATCTGTACAGTATTAAGTAAATCGCGTATCCCAAGGCATTTGTTTGAAACAGATTAATCGGAGAGACAGATGAGAAACACATGTACAGGTTTAGCAATCTAGCAATCTTTTTCTGTATGGAATCCATTTTATCTTCAAATCAAACTTTGCAAAACTATAATGTCGGGCCACAGAAGTCACGAAGGAAATCTGCCCTGATTATTTACCGCAAATATCGCCTCCCACCCTCATGCATCCACCTCCACCCACCATGAACAGTATCGTCCAGTAATTAATTAGTATTCACAGTCTTACCCCCACCCCCAGCCCCCCCAAAGAACAAAGGGACACAACTTGTTTACTGAACCTTTCACTGCTGATGAGCGACGGGGTCACTTCCCTTTGCTAAACGTCGCTACGCCTTTCCCTCACCAAATCGCATGGAGCGGAAAAAACACAAACAACAACAATAGCATGAATCACTAGTCATTCAGTTCTGACGAAACCACACACACACACACACACACACACACACACACACACACACACACACACACACACACACACAAAAAAAAAAAAACAACAAGAAAAGACACAAACCAAAACAACAACAAAAAAATAACAAAATAAATAAATGAAAAAAAAAGGGAAGAAGAAATATAAAGATTACCGTCTATACTATTGATAAATTGATCATTTTCTGCTGGGAATCTGACTGCGTTGTACGCTCTTGCAATCGAAGACGGGATTCTAAGGTCTATGTGTCTGTCCACTGTAACTTGAAAACGCCATGGATCTTCAGAAAATCCTGTTGGAACATCTGTTGGGCCTATGGCTGCAAACGAATCAAGCTGAACCCCTGTCGCTCTGTGGGTGCAAAACTGGAGGAGGTGAAAAATGCCAAAAGAAAACCGTTTTAAAGGGCTGAGTTAATTTTAAAAAGCTCTGTGTGTGTGTGTGTGTGTGTGTGTGTGTGAGAGAGAGAGAGAGAGAGAGAGAGAGAGAGAGAGAGAGAGAGAGAGAGAGAGAGAGAGAGTTCCTTCTTGGCAGTTTTTAATATGAATATCCGGGAAGAGATAAAATCTTTTAGTGTGTATGTTAAACACACACACACACACACACACACACACACACACACACACACACACACACACACACACACACACACGGTAAGCAACTTGTGGTGTGGACTGATGCACAATGTATATAATACAAAGCCAGAACACGTAGAACACAACACTGGCAAAAGTTTTTTGTTCCACTGAGGGTGGGGAAGGTTGGGTTTGAGGGGTGGAGGTTGGGGGTGGGGGTGGGGATGGGGGTAGGGGAATCCGAGGGGGTGAGGAGATAGGGGGGAGACGGAATGGGATTGACAAGACCTCGTCCAAAAGGCGGTATTATTGATTTGCCTCACTGGCACCAGCGAAGTCTTGTTAACACACCATCGGCGTGTTGTTGACAATGTGAGATTATCATCATTTTTATCATCACCATCATCATCATCATTATTATAATTGTTTTTGTGATAATTGTTATTATTATCATTATCATTATTGATGTTGTTCTTAATATTGTTGTTATCATTATCATTTTTTTTCCCATTATCATCATTGAGAGCTTGCCTTTTCGATTAGCCTACATTGAGTGCCTCTTAATGCTGTAGGCATAGGCCTATGACTGACAAACACTGACGAAAACAAACAAAGCCTCACAAGCAAACGAACAAATAAACCACAACAACGAAGTCTACGGTGATGGTTAGAACTAACTGATAAAAAAATAAAACTAAAAATAATAAAAAGAAAAATGATCGTGGATTGCCTCTGAACATGTATTTTCGACATCGAATGCAAGCCGATGTCTGTCAGAAAACTTGAACTGACAAACACAACACAACACACACACACACACACACACACACACACAAGGTTTCCTGATAGATTTACGCATGATCATTCGAGCCAGTCGGAGGACTTTGCTAATATGGTGCAACACACACACACACACACACACACACACACACACACACACACACACACGTGGCCTAAACATGATTTGAAAAGATTTTCTTTTTCCTTTTTCAACCTCTGCCCTTGAAAAGAAAAGATTGTTTGGGGTGTTTAAAATGAAATGGATTTCGACCAGAAAGAAGTTGATCTAGAACTATTGTTGTGTTTCTTTTATTTATGAATATAACTTTGTCCGGCTACGTCATCCGCATGATTCCTTGCGATTCGTCGGCCACCACCTCTTGGCCACACATGTTGTTGTGTTTCTTTTATTTATGAATATAACTTTGTCCGGCTACGTCATCCGCATGATTCCTTGCGATTCGTCGGCCACCACCTCTTGGCCAATCAGCAGCGCGACAGTCGAGATGCCGCCTGCCCCATGATTTTGCACGTGCAGTAGTTGTCACCGCTTCAGGATGTGTAGGCCCATTTGGTCAACGTTTTCGGAAATCACGAGAAAGGCATGCAGTGCGAACTTAACTCGCTTTGAACAGTCGTTGGCGTGATTCGTGCTCAGTGAGCGAGAGCTGTCTTGTAGCCAGTCCCATGCCATTTGGATCAAAATCACAAACGAAGGGCTTGCGAGCAGACGTGACCTGTCTTCAGTATCCGCTCAATGGAAAGAGAATGAGAACACCCATGTTCGTGTTCTTCATGGCCCGGATGACTCGCGGCGACGAATGAGATCATCTCGGAAGACTAGACAAGACTGGGTCAACCTTCAAGAAGTGTGGGCTGGAATCATCCAGGTAAGAGAACCGTAATATGCACAGGATGTCACATGGGTGTACTAACGGCAAAATTGAGTAAAGAGGCCAAGTGTAGAGGCCCCGGCTTATGTGATGTCATTGGTAGGCGCTGTCGCGGTCAAATTCGTTGCTCAGTCAAATTCGTTGCTGGTATACCAACTTAGCCCAAAAATGACGTCATATGATGCCACAACACACATCCGGGTCAAATCCGTTGCTGGTTGCTGGTATACCAACTTAACCAAAAATGACGTCATAACGTGCAGTCGCTAAGTCACGACAAAACTCCACAGTTTCAACTAAGACAACGACTACTACTACTACTACTACTACTACTAGATTTTTGTTGGTCATTGTGCCGGCTCAGTATTTGAATTGAATTTGCCCAAGCAATGATTTTGACAACTACTTTAACATTTCGTTTTCTTTTTGTACTCCCAGTTCTTATAGAACAGGGAGTACTTTAGAATGGGAACGAAGAAATGCTGTCTGTCTGTCTGTGTGTCTGTCTGTCTGTGTGTCTGTCTGTCTGTGTGTCTGTGGTCAAAATGTGTTCCACTCGTTCCAGACAAAACTACCGGGCCGATATTTCTGAAAATTTGTAGGTACACGTATATTCATTATGGGCCACGGATGATGCCCGATGTTTTAGTTTACCGTTATAGCCGTTACTAACGGCTGTAACGGCCTGTAACGCTTTTTCTTCTGTATGGAATATCTCCGATAGTACTTGGCCGATCTTTGTGAAAATTAGCACGTATGTTCATTATGGGTCACGGATGATGCCCGATGTTTTAGTTTATCCCGTTATAGCCGTTACTAACGGCTGTAACAGCATGTAACGGTTTTTCTTCTTTATAGAATATATCCAAAAGTACTTGGCCAATCTTTCTGAAAATTTGTAGGTATTTTCATTATGGGTCACGGATGATGGCCGATGTTTTACTTTACCGTTACAGCCGTTACTAACGGCTGTAACGGCCTGTAACGGTTTTTCTACTTTATGGAAAATCTCACAAAGCACT
>CM065722.1:30917514-30922514 GCA_033310375.1 Conus canariensis | reverse complement strand
ACAATACGTGCCGGTGTAACGTGGTGAAACCGCCCCCCTCCCAGTTTAACTCCCGGGAGTCAGTCTGGCACTGTCTCAGATTAACTCCCGGAGTTAATCTGGGTCTGCACCAAAGCAGCCCCTCAACAGGTTCAGAACTCCCCCCCACCCCCCCATCTCTTCTTTCTGTTTATTAGGCCTCTTCCAAAATGAACCCCTACCAGTCTCAGAATAACTCCCGGGAGTTGTTTTGAACCTAAAAATTTTGACTCTAATATGGGGCAGTGCCAAATCAGCCCCCAACCCCTTGGAGAGTTAAAACTTAAACTGGTGCTGTTCCAAACTCCCGGGAGTTCTTCTGGACCCAAACCTTTGACATCAAAATGACTCCCTGGGAGTTAAACTAGCGCAAGTGGAGAGTCATTCCAGGACAGGCCTGGAAAGCCCCCCCCCCCCCCCCCACCCCGGGAGTTAGACTGGCGCAGGCCCAGAATAGCCCCCCCCCCCCCCCCCCCCCGCCTCAATTTAATGAAGAAATGGCCAATAAGCGCTCAATGGAGAGTTAATCTAGCACCGGCCAAGAACAACCCACCAGGAGAGTTAAATTGGGCCTGGCCCAGAACAGCGCCCCTTGTGAGGAGACTTTGCTTTAAACAAACATTATTCAACCAGGAACATTGTGCAGCGAACATCAGAACATGGAGCACAGCAAGCGAAAGCTTATATGGGAGTTAATTCCGGCACCTGCCCAGAGCTCCCCCCTCCCCCCCCCCGAGAGTTACTAGCCCAAAACAGCCCCCAGTATAAAGAGTTAAACTGGACCTGGCCCAGAACATCCCCCCACCCCACCTCCTCCTGGGGAGTTAATCTAGCACCTGCCCGGAACAGTCCCCACTAGAGAGTTAAACTGGAGCTGCCCCAAAACAGCCCCCTAGAGAGTTAAACTGGACCTGACCAAAAGCAGCCTCCTTCCTGGGGATTAATCTAGTACTAGCCCAGAACAGCCCTCCCCCCCCCCCTCCCCCGAGTTAAACTGGACCTGGCCCAGAACAGACTCATAGAGAGTTAAATTGGATCTGCCCCGAAGCAGCCCAACCGGGGGAGTTAATCTGCCACCGTCCCAGAACAACCCACGAAGAGAGTTAAATTGGACCTAGCCCAGAACAGCCCCCCTTATGGGGGGTGGGGGTGGGGGCTGTTCCATGACGGTGTCAGATTAACTCCCCTGGACGGGGGCTGTTCTGGGACAGGTCCAGTTTAACTCTCCAGAGGGGCTGTTCTGGGCTGGTGCCAGATTAACTCCCCAGGAGAGGGGGGGGGGGGGGGGCTGTTTTGTGCCAGGGCCAGTTTAACTCTCCAGGAGAGGGGGGGGGGGCTGCTCTAGGCCAGGTCCAGTTAAACGCTCCAGGGGGCCTGTTTTGGGCCAGTGCCAGATTAACTCCTAAGGAGGGGGCTGTTCTGGGCCTTGTCTACTTTAACTCTCTTATTATTATTATCTTGGGTATTATATAGCGCCTATCCGCGGTCACAGACCAAGCTCTTAGCGCTTTACAATAAACACACTACCTCACTCACTCAACGGGCTGCCTACCTGTTTTTTGCCAGGGCCAGAGGGGCTGTTCTGGGCTGGTTCCAGATTATTTCCCCAGGATATGGGTTGGGGCTGTTTTGTGCCAGGGCCAGTTTAACTCTCCAGGGAAGCCTGTACCAGGCTGGAGCCAGATTAACTCCCCAGGAGAGGGGGGGGGGGGGGTTGGGGGCTGTTCTAGGCCAGGTCCAGTTTAACTCTCTATGGGGGCTGTTCTAGGAGGGTGCCAGATTAACTCCCAAGGAGCAGGAGGGGGCTGTTCTGGGACTTGTCTAGTTTAACTCTCCAGGGGTGGGGGGGTGGGGGGGGGGGGCTGTTCTGGGACTTGTCTAGTTTAACTCTCCAGGGGTGGGGGGGGGGGGGGGCTGTTCTATGACGGTTCCAGATTAACTCCCCTGGAGGGGGGGGGGGGTGGCTGTTCTAGGACAGGTGCAGTTTAACTCTCCAGAGGGGCTGTTCTGGGCTGGTGCCAGATTAACTCCCATGGACGGGGGGGGGGGGGGGGGGGGGGGGGGGGGGGGGGGGGGGGGGGGGGGGGGGGGGGGGGGGGGGGGGGGGGGGGGGGGGGGGGGGGGGGTTGTGCCAGGCCAGTTTTAACTCTCCAGGGAGGCCTGTACCAGGCTGGAGCCAGATGAACTCCCCAGGAGGGGGGGAGGGGGGCTGCTGCAGGCCAGGTCCAGTTTAACTCTCTATGGGGCTGTTCTAGGAGAGGCTGTTCTAGGACAGGTGTAGTTTAACTTTCCAGAGGGGCTGTTTCTGGGCTGGTGCCAGATTAACTCCCCAGTAGAGGGGGGATAGGGGGGGATGTTTTGTGCCAGGGCCAGTGAGGGGGGGGGGGGGGGGGGCTGTTCTGGGCCAGTTTTGTTCAACTCTCCAGTGGGTGGCTGTTCCAGTCCGGTGCCAGATTAACTCCCAAGATGTCTTAGGGGCTGTTCTGGACCAGGTCCAGTTTAACTCCTCAAGGGGAGGGGCTGTTTAGGGGCCAATGCCAAATTAACTCGGTGGGGGGGCTGTTCTAATCCTGTTGGGGGGCTGATTTGGCGCAAACCCAGATTAACTCCCGGGAGTTAATCTGGAACAGTGCGAGACTGACTCCCGGAGTTAATCTGGGTTTGTGCCAAATCAGCTCCCCAACAGGACTAGAACAGCCCCCCACCGAGTTAATTTGGCATTGGCCCAAAACAGCACCAACCCTTGGGGAGATAAACTGGACCTGGTCCAGAACAGCCCCTAAGACATCTTGGGAGTTAATCTGGCACCGGACTGGAACAGCCACCTACTGGAGAGTTAAACTAAATTGGCCCAAAACGGCCCCCGCCCCCTCCTGAGAGTTAAACTGGCCCTGGCACAAAACAGCCCCCCACCCCCCCCCCCCCCCCCCCCCTCTCCTGAGGAGTTAATCTCGCACCAGCCCAGAACAGCCCCTCTGCACAGTTAAACTGGACCTGTCCCAGAACAGCCCCCTCCAGGGGAGTTAATATGGCACCATCATGGAACAGCCCCCTGGAGAGTTAAACTAGGCAATGCCCAGAACAGCCCCCTCCCCCTCCTGGGGAGTTAATCTGGCACCGGCCCAGAATAGCCCCTAGAGAGTTAAACTGGACCTGGACTAGAACAGCCTCCCCCCCCCCCCCCTCCCTGGGGAGTTCATCTGGCTCCAGCCTGGTACAGGCCTCCCTGGAGAGTTAAACTGGCCCTGGCACAAAACAGCCCCAACCCCTATCCTGGGGAGTTAATCTGGCACCAGCCCAGAACAGCCCCTCTGGACATTTTAACTGGACCTGATACCAGAACAGCCCCCCTCCAGGGGAGTTAATCCTGCACCGTTATGGAACAGCCATTCTGGAGAGTTAAACTAGACAAGGCCCGGAACAGCCCCCTCCCCCTCCTGGGGAGTTAATCTGGCATCGGCCCAAAACAGCCCCCCCCCCCCCCCCCCTAGAGAGTTAAACTGGTCCTGGCGTAGAACAGGCCCCCCCCCCCCCCTCACCTGGGGAGTTCATCTGGCTCCAGCATGGTACAGGCCTCCCTGGAGAGTTAAACTGGCCCTGGCACAAAACAGTTCCCCCCCCCTCCCCTGGGGAGTTAATCTGGCACCAGCACAGAGCAGCCCCTCTGGAGAGTTAAACTGGACCTGTCCCAGAAAAGCCCCCCTCCAGGGGAGTTAATCTGGCACCATCATGGAACAGCCCCCCCCCCCCCCCCCCCTGGAGAGGGAAACTAGAACAGCCCCCTCCCATTCCTGGGGAGTTAATCTGGCACCGGCCCAAAACAACCCCCTAGAGAGTTAAACTGGACCTGGCCTAGAGCAACCTCCCCTCTCCTGGGGAGTTAATCTGGCTCCAGCCCGGTGCAAGCCTCCCTGGAGAGTTAAACTGGCCCTGCCACAAAAAAAGCCCCCCCCCCCCCCCCTTCTACTGGGGAGTTAAACTGGCACCAGCCCAGAACAGCTTCTATGGAGAGTTAAACTGGACCTGTCCCAGAACAGCCCCCCTCCAGGGGAGTTAATCTGGTACCGTCATGGAACAGCCCCCCTGGAGAGTTAAACTAGACAAGGCCCAGAACCGCCCCCCCCCTCCTGGGGAGTTAATCTGGCATCGGCCCAAAACAGCCCCCTAGAGTTAAACTGGACCTGCCCTAGAACAGCCCCCATCCCCCCTTTCCTGTGGAGTTAATCTGGCACCAGCCCAGAACAGCCTCCCTGGAGAGTTAAACTGGACCTGGCACAAAACAACCCCCCCCCCCCCCCCCCAATCCTTCGCCCTCTCCTGGGGAGTTAATCTGGCACCAGCCCAGAACAGCCTCCCTGGAGAGTTAAACTGGACCTGGCACAAAACCTCTCCCCCCCCCCCCCCCCACCCCTACCTTCGCCCTCTCCTGGGGAGTTAATCTGGCATCAGCCCAGAACAGCCCTCTGGAGAGTTAAACTGGACCTGTCCCAGAATAGCCCCTCCAGGGGAGTTAATCTGGCACCGTCATGGAACAGCCCCCCTGGAGAGTTAAACTAGATAAGGCCCAGAAAAGCTCCCTCCCGCTCCTGGGGAGTTGGGGCATCGGCCCAAAACAGCCCCCCTAGAGTTAAACTGGACCTGGCCTAGAGCACCCCCCTCCCCTTTCCTGGGGAGTTAATTTGGCTCCAGTCTGGTACAGGCCTCCCTGGAGAGTTAAACTGGTCCTGGAACAAAAGTCCCCCCCCCCCCCCCTCCTCCTTTCCTGCGGAGTTAATCTGGCACCAATCCAGAACAGCCCCTCTGGAGAGTTAAACTGGACCTGTCCCAGAGCAGCCCCCTTCCAGAGGAGTAAATCTGGCACCGTTATGGAACAGCCCCCTAGAGAGTTAAACTAGACAAGGCCCAGAACCGCCCCCTCCCCCTCCTGGGAGTTAATCTGGCATCGGCCCAAAACAGCCCCCCTAGAGTTTAAACTGGACCTG
>CM065722.1:30795014-30912514 GCA_033310375.1 Conus canariensis | reverse complement strand
AGTAGTAGCAGTAGTAGCAGCAGGAGTGGTCATAATATTGCACGGCAACGAATTTGACTGGAGCAACGAATTTGACCGCGACTGTCGTGGTCAAATTCGTTGCTCCAGTCAAATTCGTTGCCGTGCAATATTATGACCACTCCTGATCCGGCACAATGACCAACAATATTGTAGTAGTAGTAGTAGTACTAGTAGTAGTAGTAGTAACAGTAGTAGCAGCAGGAGTGGTGATGATATTGCACGGCAACGAATTTGACTGGAGCAACGAATTTGACCGCAGTATCAGTCAAATTCATTGCCTGGTCAAATTCATTGCCAATACTGATCCTGCACAATGACCAACAATATTCTAGTAGTAGTAGTAGTAGTACTAGTAGTAGTAACAGTAGTAGCAGCAGGAGTGGTCATGATATTCCACTGCAACGAATTTGACTGAAGCAACGAATTTGACCACGGTATCAGTCAAATTCATTGCCTGGTCAAATTCATTGCCACTACTGATTTGGCACAATGACCAACAATATTCTAGTAGTAGTAGTAGTAGCAGTAGTAGCAGCAGGAGTGGTCATAATATTGCACGGCAACGAATTTGACTGGAGCAACGAATTTGACCGCGACTGTCGTGGTCAAATTCGTTGCTCCAGTCAAATTCGTTGCCGTGCAATATTATGACCACTCCTGATCCTGCACAATGACCAACAATATTGTAGTAGTAGTAGTAGTAGTACTAGTAGTAGTAGTAGTAGTAGCAGCAGGAGTGGTGATGATATTGCACGGCAACGAATTTGACTGGAGCAACGAATTTGACCGCAGTATCAGTCAAATTCATTGCCTGGTCAAATTCATTGCCAATACTGATCCGGCACAATGACCAACAATATTCTAGTAGTAGTAGTAGTCGTAGCAGTAGTAGCAGCAGGAGTGGTCATGATATTCCACGGCAACGAATTTGACTGGAGCAACGAATTTGACCGCAGTATCGGTCAAATTCATTGCCTGGTCAGATTCAATGCCAATACCGCCAAAAAATCGAGTAGTAGTGGTTGTCTAAAACTGGAGTTTTGCCGTTACCATTAGCAACTACACGTTATGACGTCATTCTTGGCTAAGTTCGTATACCAGCAACCTAAGCTAGTATGCCAGGCAACGAATTTGACTGAGCAACGAATTTGACCGCGACAGGCGCTCTCGCGGATAGAATGGCTTCTGTTTGCGGTGTCCCGCTTGCGCCGTTGAAGCGGTGAGATGGGACAGAAGAGAATGGGAAGGGTGGAGGGGTACTGGCCAATACCGGAGTCATTCACAGGGTCCCATTATTTTTAATATTCCCTAAGTTTCAGTCTATCTCTCCGTCATTTCAGTTTAAAGATTAAAATGGATTAAAAAAAACATTCGCCTTGGCGCAGTAGTTAGTGTTTGGGATCCCCGGCAAGGTGGTCGTGGGGTAGGTTCCCATCGGATCCATTTTTCTTCCGGCCCATGAACGGCACCTATCCCGAGTTCAGTTTGCGACTGGCTCAGTTGACTGAACGAAGTTCCCTGTCAAAGCCCGGAAATCATAGTGTGGTTTTAAGAGGGTTCAGCAAATAACCTTGTCCAATACCAGTCTTGCTATGAATATCGGAATTAGTAAAATAGGACTAAAGTCTAGTCGTCAGGCTTCCAAAACCCTGGGTTATTTTTAAACCCCACTATAACTACAGTACATGATTGATTAAAATACATACCAGTTACGAACCGATTTTGTGATAATATATCTTAAAATCTTTTAAATATTTTCACTGGTCAGCTGTATTTTTGAATGATGGTCATTTTTGTGCTCTTTTGAATCGTAGGTTAAATTTCCCCCTTAAAGGTGCACTCGCAGGCCCCTTTACTGTCGACGCAGTTAACTAGCGCGGTTCTCCGGCGAAGAAAATGATTTCTCATTGGAAACCATCAATGTCATATTAAATGTTTAAATGATTTCACGGACGAAAGCTACATATTTACTTGATACTTGATTCTTGCGGTGTAGATGGCCTATAATGGCCTGTTCGCCATTCCAAGAAAAAGAATCAGACTGTGTGGCATGCGTGGCACAGCCTAGTGGTGGTATTCTGGGTCGTATTCCCCCCAGTGCGCATCCTATGTTTTTAAATGCACTGACGGATGGGGCGGTTACAACATGGTCCGGAAGGCTATTCCAGACTGTGACGACACGCTGGGAGAAGTAACCAGCTCGTGTGTTCAGCCTGCAGTGTCCCTTGGCCAGCTTAAGACTTTCCCCGGGTATCCCTGCCTTGGAAGAGGGGGAGCACTGGTCGATCTGTCATAAATCCTGTGGACGTACTTGTATACGTCGATCATGTCACCTCTGGTACGACGATGCTCCAGGCTAGGTAGCTTCAAGCTAGCAAGACGTTCTGGGTAGGGGAGATCCTTCAGGGGACCTATCAAGCGGGTTGCTCTCTGGACATCTTCCAGCTCACTGCAGAGTCTTGTCTTGGTTGCCAGACTGAGTGGCCATACTCCAAGGCTGGTCTCACTAGGGACTTGTAGAGTGAAACGAAGGTTTTTGGCGTAAGATGGCCAAAAGTTCTTATGACGCCTAGGGTTCTGTTGGCTTTTGCTGTTATGTGTGCCACATGATTCTTGAAGCTCAAGTCTTTGTCCACCAACACACCCAGGTCTTTCTCAACGTCACTCTCCTCTAACCAATGAGTGCACTCCACTCCCTGAGGGTTGCGTCTCTTCATGCAGTAGGTGGCTGCTTCCTTTGGATGGCCCAGTCTCAGGACGCTGCACTTTTCTGGATGAAAGCGTAGTTGCCAGTCCGTGGACCACTGCTGTAGCCCTAGAGTAGCCCTAGAGTTGCTGTCGTCACTACGCGTAAAAACCTTAGTGTCATCCGCAAAGAGCTAAATATGACTGGACATGGCGAGGCAAGTCGTTGATGTACATGACGAAGAGGATAGGCCCTAAGACGCTGCCTTGAGGGATGCCACTCGTCACCCTTGCTTGCTCTGATCTTTCGCCATTTACAATGACCTGCTGTGACCTGTCGGCAAGGAAATCCCTAATCCATTCGAGGACCTTTCCACTGATGCCATGAGCTTTCACTTTGGCCACTAACCTGCGGTGGGGGCACGCTATCAAATGCTTTCATGAAGTGCATGTATGCTGCATCCACCCATCCTCCCGCATCTCAGTCCAGATGTCCAAAGTCTCCAATAGCCGAGTCGTACATGATCGTCCCTGAGTAAAGCCATGCTGTCGCCTGCTGATCAGTCTGTTGTCCTGAAGATGTGCTAAGAGCTGTTCACGAAGTGCCTCCATAGTCTTGCGGAGTATGCAGGTTAGGCTTATTGGCCTGTAGTTGCGTGGGCTGAGCCGGCTGCCTTTCTTGAAGATTATGGTGACATTAGCAGTTCTCCAGGTATCGGGGATCTTTCCAGCATCCAAAGACTTCCTGAAGATGATGCTAATGGGAGTACCAAGGACGTCAGATAACTCTACCAGCATGCGTGGGCTGATCCCGTCAGGTCCAGGTGCTTTCCCAGTCTTCAGGCTGGCAAGGTGCTTCCTGACAACTTCTGAGATGACAAAGTCAAGCAGCTCGGAAACATGCGTAGTTTGGCATCTCTGGTAAGTCTCCGTCTCTATGGTGAAGACATTTTGGAAGAAATTATTTAAGAGGTCCGCCTTCTCTTTGTCAATTGTCTTCGTTCCATCCTCTTGAGATCTGCAACACCTGTTCTGGCCTTGGTTTTGGATTTGACGTACGACCAGAATGACTTTGGATTTGTCTTTGCCTGTGCTGCAGTGGTAGCCTCAAGTTTCTGCTTTGCCTGTCGACTCATTTTTGATGTGCAAGAGGGGAGAAAGTGGGAATGGGTGTGGTTGTAACGGGAAGTTTCTGAATTTGAAACTGCAAACAGTATATTAAAGGTCTGTAATTAAGTCACGGAAAACCTTTGCAGGTGGATGTGTTTGTTTTTCTGAGTTGACTGTTTTTCTGAGTTGACTGCCTGTATGAAGGGCAGTGATGCTGGTGCTGACAGCTGCTGTCATCATAGATCAGTTCTCGGGATATGTATTTTTCGCGAAAACACTTCCCCCTACCTTCTTTTTACACCCCTCCTTCCGCCCCTGTCCCATCTAGCGTGCGCGCGCGCGCGTGCGTGTGTGCGCATCCATATGTGCTTTTTTGAGAGCGAAGTTCGACCCTTAGCTTGAGGGGTGAACATGTTCAGTAGGGGTAAGGGAGATGACTGAGCTTTTATCGAAACTGTTTCTTTCATTGTTCTTGGCGGGTTTTATCCTACTCATTGGTGATCACGATTTCTAATCCATGGTAATCATTGTGTATGAATGAACATTGGCCGTCCTGGCTCATTTGGAGATATGTCATTGTCAGTCTTTCTCCCCCTCTGGTACAGAGTTTTAACAAATACCTTGTCTCTGTCCCCTCCCCCACCTGTGTTTTGTTAGGTTTGTACTAATGATTCCAGAATCACATTGCTGCACGACTATTGCTGGCACACAGTATAAATACATATCATCTGAATACTACAGTATGTCCTATGAGTGGCGTGGGTGCAATGTTACTGTGGCACATAGGATGAGACAGAAAAACAAACGTTAACTCTTTGCAACTTTTTACCTTTTTTTGATGAGTTACTGGACTGACTTCAAAGAGTTTCATTTACAGAAATGAAAGTAAGGTAGGCTTGTTGAACTGGTAGAGAGAGAGAGGAGAGAGAGGGGGGGGGGGGGGGGGGAGACTTCAGAGGGATAGAGGAAGGGATGCAAGTGGACTGGGGTGAATAGATGCATTACTGTATGGGCGCATGCTCGCGTCCAAAGGAAGTAACAGCTGTTTTCCACAGTAAAACGTGCGATCCATATGGACAATAACCCAGCTATTACTATAAAATTGAGTATGGCTCGTAGGAAATGGAACTCTTTTACGCCCTTTCCCGAACGACTTGGCACACCGTTTCATTCTCACATGGTCAGGTTTCATTCCTTGGTGTGTGGGGTCTCGCTCGGTCACGGGGCGGTCAGTGGAATGGTCAACCCCTATGTCGTTGATGGTAGTCTCGAAGCGGCGGTAGTGGCGTTAAAAATCGTACCAGGGTTTGATCTTTCAAGAACCGGACATAGGGGTGCCTCTAAAAACACGCTGGTACTCGCATCCCCATTGAAAAAAACTCGCGGTACCACGCCTTCAGCCGTGATATGGCCCTTTGCGGTCGGCTGGGCTGTAAGCAACATTACCTTACCGTACTACGCTTTCACAACACCGGAAAACTTAGCCAAGAGTTTTTGCGATTTTCATGAGACTGCTTGCCTCAGAATGTGACTTTCACACTCGTGTTTCACGATGTCGGCGCAGTTCATGCTCGCAGATTCTCGACGAGCGGAGATGAAACCGTGTGCGACAGGTACTTGCTTGTTTCACCCGCGGTATGATTTTATTTCATTTTTTTAAATGTCAAAGGCCAGAACACTCGACCCGGCAAGATTGTGTTTGTGCAGTCTCTGGTTTGATGAGATTTTGTCTTTTGTTTTGTTTTTGTCTTGAATCAAATCAAAGTAGTATTGTAACATCAGGGGTATCCAGAGCTTCAGATCGTCGTGATGCCCGCGATATTTTCGTGCGAAATTTGTGAATGGCGCATCACATACTAAGCTCGTGCACCAGGCTGTCATGTGCCTTATGCAGAAATGCTGAAGTGGGAATTATCTCCCTCTCTCTCTCATCCGATATTGTGGAGGATCAGCAGCGACAAATCATGCCTGTCTGCACAACCACAGTTTGTTCTGAAATATGAATGATTAGCTTTTGATCGATTTGAAATTGAAGCAAGCGACAAATTTTCAGAATTCAAGGAAGAATGGAGTAGCTTCCCTTTGTGATTGTCAGCTCGATGATGCTACATGCCACAGTTAAGATTTAGTACTAAATCACTGTATAATGTATACAAGTGTTTTGAGGCCAAGCGTAAGTTTGAGCCAGTGGTGAACTGATAATTGATTAGAACAACCTCCACCCCCACCCCCATCCTCCTTGGGGGATTTCTACTGATAACGTCGCTCAGTCTTCAAATACATGACCTTCCCCTTAGCTGACATCACATTTCAGGCCTTTGCTCTCCACCTTGACCCAGTGTCTGCACCAGGTGATCTGCCCCAAATAGTCCTACTCCTTTGATTTTAATTGTGCACACACACACACACACACACACACACACACACACACACACACACACACACACACACACACGCACTCACTCGCTCACATACACCTATGCACACCCACACCTACACACACACACACACACACACACACACACACACACACACACACACACACACAGCAATTACCTATTGACTGTTTTTTTAATTGAACATTTGTGGTATGTTTTATTGTGGCTGTCTTGTGGACTGATGTCTGTGATGTTGCACTGTGGCTGTCTAGTGGACTGATGTCTGTGATGTTTACACAGTGGCTGTCTAGTGGACTGATGTCTGTGGTGTTACACTATGGCTGTCTGGTGGACTGAATGTCTGGTGTTACAGTGGCTGCCTAGTGGACTGATGTCTGTAGTGTTACACGGTGGCTGCTAGTGGACTGATGTCTGTGGTGTTACACAGTAGCTGTCTATTGGACTGTTACACTGTGGCTGTCTAGTGGACTGATGTCTGTGTTGCTACACAGTGGCTGTCTAGTGGACTGATGTCTGTGGTGGTACACTGTGGCTGTCTAGTGGACTGATGTCTGTGATTTTACACTGTGGCTGTCTTGTGGACTGATATCTGATGTTATACAGTGGCTGTTTAGTGGACTGATGTCTGATGTTACACAGTGCTGTCTAGTGGACTGATAACTGATGTTACACAGTGGCTGTCTAGTGGACTGATGTCTGTGATGTTACACAGTGGCTGTCTAGTGGACTGATGTCTGTGGATGTTACACAGTGGCTGTCTAGTGGACTGATGTCTGTGGTGCTACACTGTGGCTGTCTAGTGGACTGATGTACTGTTTAGTGGACTGATGTCTGTGATGTTACACAGTGGCTGTCTAGTGGACTGATAACTGTGATGTTTACAGTGGCTGTTAGTGGACTGATGTCTGTGATGTTACACAGTGGCTGTCTAGTGGACTGATGTCTGTGATGTTAACAGTGGCTGTCTAGTGACTGATGTCTGTGGTGCTACACTGTGGCTGTCTAGTGGACTGATGTCTGTGTTTACACAGTGGCTGTCTAGTGGATTGATGTCTGTGATGTTACACTGTGGCTGTCTAGTGGACTGATTGTGGTGTTACACTGTGGCTGTCTAGTGGACTGATGTCTGTGTTGCTACACTGTGGCTGTCTAGTGAACTGATTCTGTGTGTTACATGTGGCTGCTAGTGGACTGATGTCTGTGTGTACACGTAGCTGTCTAGTGACTGTGTTAACTGTGGCTGCTAGTGACTGATGTCTGTGGTTACACAGTAGCTGTCTAGTGGACTAGGTGATGTTACACTGTGGCTGTCAAGTGGACTGATGTCTGTGATGTTACACTGGGGACTGCCTAGTGGACTGATGTCTGTGATGTTACCAGTGGCTGTTAGTGGACTGATGTTGTGATGTTACATGTGGCTGTCTAGTGGACTGATGTCTGTGATGTTACCAGTGGCTGTTTAGTGGACTGATGTTGTGATGTTACGCAGTGGCTCTTTAGTGGACTGATGTGTGTGATGTTACACAGTGGCTGTCTAGTGGACTGAATGTCTTGTGTTACACAGTGGCTGTCTAGTGGACTGATGTCTGTGGTGTTACACAGTGGCTGTCTAGTGGACTGATGTCTTGGCATTGCTCTGTGTCACAGCCCCAGCAGGACAGGCAAGAGCCTTGCCAGACTGGACACCTCCTGGTGTGCCAGGACCATCTAGAGGCAGGAACGTCCTCGCAGCGTCAGCTGATTTTGAGTCAACGCCTCCTGGTGTCCCAGGCCCCTCAAGGGGAAGGAGAAGCCATCGCTTCACGCCATATGTTTGGGTAGGGGTGCTGCTGGCCGTGGGTCCTGGGCCGGTAGTTGTAGTGCCCATGGCGCTGTCCACCATAGATTAGGCGCAGACACTCCCGCAGACAACACGGCACAACACAGCAGCAACCACACACATTCAGACAGTTCAGGTCCAGGCTTCACTACAGCAAACTCCACTAGCTCACATGAATTTCGTATCAGCCAACTCGACACAACATGCACTCGCAGAAAACCCACAAACAACTCACGGACTTGGTGGTGGCACGGGAGGATCCCTCCCTGCCCCATGATCTCCTCATTCCACACCCGCAGTGATCCCTGGACAGCAGCCTTCTTCCGCTGTGCCTGGCACTTCTAACCGCAGTGATCCCTGGACAGCAGCCTTCTTCCGCTGTGCCTGGCACTTCTAACAGCAGTGATCCCTGGACAGCAGCCTTCTTCCGCTGTGCCTGGCACTTCTAACCGCAGTGATCCCGGACAGCAGCCTTCTTCCGCTGTGCCTGGCACTTCTAACAGCAGTGATCCCTGGACAGCAGCCTTCTTCCGCTGTGCCTGGCACTTCTAACGCAGGGATCCTGGACAGCAGGGGGTAGGGGATAGGCAAGGGAGGGAGGGTGTAGGTGAAGCTGGGAATGGGGGAGGGTCAGGACATCAGCCCGCAGCTCCCGTAGGAGAGCGACCCTTACGTCGCTCTTCTCGAGCACGCCGACCCACGGAGCGTTATCAATCAATCGATTTTAGGACGGATGGCTACCTCCGTCGCATAGAGCAGAATTGCAGAAGTAGGGCGGGTCAGCACTAATTTTTTTCCAGACAGGGCTAGACGCAAGTAGGAAATAGGGCCATAGGATGAACAGGGGGATAGAACAGGTGAAGGGTAGGAGTAATATTATGGGGTCTAAAGAAACAGATTACATTCTGTAGTGTAGATCTTGGGATGGGAGTAGCTAGCGTTAGTAGTAATTCCATTACAACATGATTCTCTATTCTCCTTTTGCCAGGCACAGCAGTAGTTTCACAATAATTTGAGTAATGTTTTTTTTTCTTAATGTAATTGTTTTCATTGAAAAAGAAAATAGAATAGGTATTTTATAGATTACATTTCAAGTTTGAAAAAGACTAATTCATCTTTTTTTTTTTTTGATAGTTTGTAACCTAAAGCAACAGTGTAGTTGAAAGTGTAGGGATGATATAGGCAAGGCCCAGGCCATAAGTAATGGTATGATTATACTTTATAGGTTTAGCTTAGGTAAGCATGGGGAGGCCAGCAGCACCATTGTGACTCCTTTTGTTTTCTTCTTTTCCATGAGTTTTAAAAGAAAAAATGTGGCTTTTCTTTCTTCATCAATGGTTTTTCATATATTTGTTGCTTGTCATCTTTCTAGTGGACAATGTTTGCTCATTGATAGTGTATTTATTTGTCTGTCTCTCTGTCTTTCTGCCCCTCCCTCTCCATCTGTCTCTTTCTCTATCGCTGTCTGTCCCTTATAAGCTGGGCTAGAATTCACAGCATGACTGGATTTCAAGTTTTTAACGGACAATTCTTTCATTTAATGCAGTTTACCTGTGGCCTGTGTTTTCGGTTGTGAAGCTTCTAAAAGAAGAAAGTTTGATTTAATCTGATTTGCTTGCAGTCTGCTGGCCTATCAATGTTACGGCTAGATTTCATTTGAGGCTTCTAATGAAAATCTTTTTCTTTTCTTCCTGATTTACAGTTGGCTTTTGAAGTTGGCTGGGCTCAAAGCATCTTGATTTGATGTGGAACTTCTGGTAGAAAATTGTTCATTTGATTTACGATTCATTTGATGCAGTTCCAGGTACTTTTTCTCTGCCAGTCCGGATCCCTATGTTACACTACACACTCAGTATCGTATTATTATTCCCACTGCAAATTTTCCCACATAGTCTTGCCATTTTTTTAAAACTCTATTTGACATGTTACTAACAAACAACAAAAAAAATCCAGACACTTCCCTTGCCCCCCTCTACAGGCTCCACTTGTCTCACCTTCATCTGCTCATCTACCCTCACCCCGTCTAGTCTTTCCTCTTTCTGCTCACATGTCCACTTCTTTGCTTGAAGTTATTTTAATCCTCACTTGGTATGTGTTCTGTTCACACCATTGTAATCTCCATTTTCCTTGTCTCCCACTCAACTGTTTTTGTTTGTAAAATCCATGTTCCAGTTTGACTATTCATCCTTATCTGTTACCATTCCTATTCTCGCTTCACTTATCACCTGTCTCTTTTCACTTGATTTTCTAACCCCCCTGACTCCTGCGTCCACGATTTTCTTTTTTTTCCCCATGCTAGGTGGTGATTGAGAGGGGGGTGCGCCATTCTTTTCCCTTCCCAAGCCCACCTCTGCACATTAACATCTCTAGCTCTCTGCTTGCTTTCCACTAATTAACATTACTTCCCTTTTTCTTCACTGAATGTGTTACATTTCACCCCAGCCGCCATCACTTTGCACCCTAAACCTTCTCTTTCAGCTGCCACTCATTTTGCTACACCACCTGTCGCCCATTTCTTACGCTTCTTTTGCCTTCATCGGAGAAAGGGAATGCGCTCACCCTTTCCTTTTCTCACCTCCATGGACGTCTCCACTTTACTTCATGATTCAGTCGCCCATTCCCATAACACATTTTTCTGCCTTTCACACATCCTTTCACTTCCCATCCCTGAGTCACACTTCTGTTTCCTCTCTTGTTTTTTCAAGTGAAAAAAGAAAGATCGCTCACTTTTCATGTGCATGTATTTTCTTTTTACCCTTTTCACTCTTTCCTAATTTTGATTTTTGAAAAATCTAATCGTATGCTTTCTCATCTGACTTTTTCCTACCTGTGATTTTTTGTTTTGTTTACCAGGCTCTCAAGCCATTCCCTCCAGTGCCATTTCTTCAGTCTTCCCTTTCCACCCCTTCGTTTCCCTCTGTCCACTTTCTACACATTTGGTTTTCACCATGCCCTTCAAACTCCTTTCAAATCTATTCTTGTCCACTTAACCCCAGGTCTTGGTCAATTTCCATACCCACTGTTTGCCATGATTGTTGGCTTTCAGACCAGCCGCCGTGGCGAAGTGGTTAGCGTCGCGGACTCCCGGCTGGGAGGTCGTGGGTTCGAATCCCATCAGAAGTCATGTGGGTTTTTCTGCCCCGACCGGCTCCTACCCAGAGTTGAGTTTGCTGCGGACTCAGTTGGGAAGACTGGGACCACACAGTCGAGTTTCATCCACTTAATGGATGCGTTTCTGAGAGTGTTGCTCAAATTTCATGACCAACACTGCAGGTGCCTGTATCTCTCGGGCCTGGTTGACGCCGGGATATATTATGAAAGGAAGCGTAGAGTACAGCCCCGTCATGTAGTCTCAGACCGAAATGGAAATCCGTAGCATCATCTTAATCATCCTCATTCTCATCGATCAGCATAAAAAAAATGTCTCAAATTCTGCGGCCTTCATGCCCTGCTCTCATGGTGACCTCAATTTCGATGTCCTCTCCACGTCTGTGGCCTTGGTTTGGTTCCGTCGGGGTCACCGGTATCGGCGAGTCCATGTGGGCTGTCGTTGGACGGACGTGGTGGCGCCCTCCGGAGGGAGAGCTCACTCGTGCCGGCTCCGCGACTAAGCAATTATTGTCGTCAGTAGGGGGCTTAGTAGGTGGTGTCCTGCGTATGTTAGATCAGAACAGGCGCCACTGAACACCACCGAAGTGACTCGGCAGCAGTGCAGTGTCTTCTCCGGTGGGTTGCCTCTTGACGACTTGACATTGACTGCTCCTTGTGGATTGCCGGTGCCGGGGCTGTGGCGGGGCCGACCGGGCTGTGGCTGTGGACGGGGTGTCGGAATGAGCGGCGTGGGTGCACTGCCTCTGAGGTGGCGCAGAGGTTGGGACAGCAAAAAAAAAAAAAAAAAAAAAAAAAAAAAATGATTGTTGGCTTTCTTCTCCAGCTTCCCCCGTCTCACTTAAAATAAAAAGTTTGAATATCTGCCGCCATCCTCTGTCTCCCATTCTGCCACTGCACATTCTGTTGTCACCTTTTTTTATTCTGTTCCCAGGCCTCTTATTTTCTGGTCTCTTTCTTTCCAGACTTCTTTCTCCCCCTCTTTGGAACTGTGTGGTATGATAAGCTGTCCTTACAGCTAATCCTCTTGGATTTTTTCTTCAATTAATGTAAATAGTTTTTGCTGAAAACACATTTTAGAAGGTTCATTTGACAGGATTGTGTGAACGAATGACGTGTTAGCTGACTTCAGTGCGGTGACAGCCCTGAGATGGCCCTTTAGGTCAGCTGGGCTATAAGCACATTACTACGTTCATATTTTCCTATTCTTGTAGTAAAACTTCATGCGGTGACAGCCTGAGATGGCCCTTTAGGTCAGCTGGGCTATAAGCATCATTACCTTACGTTACCATGTACATGTTTTCTCTATTTCTTGTGATTGATTGTGTAATTAATGACTTCAGTGCGGCGACAGCCCTGAGATGGCCCTTTATGGTCAGCTGGGCTATAAGCAACATTACCTTACCTTACCTTTGTACATATTTTCTCTATTTTGTTATTGATTACACAAGGGTAGCTCATGAGACTTCTGATCTAAGGATACAGTGTGGATTTTCTTACTTTTAAGTGTAGTCCTAATGTAATTATTTGGAAAGAATGATGCTTGATGTTAGTAATACAAACCAAACGGAAATTCCACTTCTTTCTAGTGTAAAGCTGCTGACCTGCCTGTGGATGTCCAATGCAGTAGCAGACCTTGCCTGGGCAGTGCCATCTGAAAGCTGGATCCAGTCTTATAAGACAGCATTTCTTCCTCCTACTATTTTGTGAGTATATATTTATGTCCGTGTGTGTCCCTGTGTGTGCGTGAGAGAGCAGAAAATGTTTAAACCTCAACGGAAGCGTTGGATAATGCCAAGATCATGCGTGTTGTCTCGGCACTGTATTGATGTCAGTTCTTCACTGTGACAGCAACTGTCGCGACATTCTCAGATCTTTCTACACACATACAGGTAACCAGTCTTTCCCTGTGTTCGTGCAGTGTTTCTGGCTGCACAACAATTGCTTATGTGTATCAGTTTGCTTATGTAGCACGTTTATCAGTCCATCCCCCCCCCCCCCCTGCCTTTTTTTTCAAAGAGAATTTCTATCGTGGATCTGATGTCTGAAGATCAGCAATGTTAATAAATTCAATTTGAATATCTGAAATTAGTTGTAGAAAGCAAGAAAAAAATACAAACAAAAAAAAAGTGTTATGCATTGCTGTACACTCAGATTGGTGTTGCCCATGTTTGGTAGCACATTCTGACTGGCGTATGCTGCTGCCCATATGGGAGTTGTATGTAAACAAAAAGTTAATAGTTCTGTGTTGAGTATGTCATTATTTTTTCAGCCATTGCGCTGAGTTGTGTAATAGTTTTCTTAGTTACCAATTTTTCTTTTGAATAACAACAGCATTGAAATTATTTAGAGTTAAAAGTGTTTTAGGAAGAAACACTGGGATGTATATAACAATTTTCTGTTTTAAAGAAGTATATGGGCTATACTTTATATGAAATTGTGCTTTGCATCGGTCTCTAAAGCCACAGGCGACGCTGCTCGGGTCGAGCATTCAGCCCAGACAGATAACTAAATCTTAGGTCGGATACACCTGTTTTTACAGTGATGATGACAATATGCCTACAACTGATGTGTTATGTTATACAGTGATGATGACAATCTGCCTACAACTGATGTTTTAATGTTTTACAGTGATGATGACAATCTGCCTACAACTGATGTGTAATGTTATACAGTGATGATGACAATCTGCCTACAACTGATGTGTTACGTTTCACAGATGATGACAATCTGCCCACAACTGATGTTTAATGTTTTACAGTGATGATGACAATCTGCCTACAACTGATGTTTTAATGTTTTACAGTGATGATGACAATCTGCCAACAACTGATGTTTTATGTTTTACAGTGATGATGACAGTCTGCCTACAACTGATGTTTTAATGTTTTACAGTGATGACAATCTGCCTACAACTGATGTTTAATGTTTTACAGTTGTGATGGTGTGGAGGGTAAGGGTGTGCAGGTGAAGACAGGCGATGGTAATGCGTAGAAGCCAAGGGACAGCAGCCAGTCAAGAAGACACGGAGGACGAGGTGTAGTTTCTTTTATTTTCTTCTTCCACGCCAGTCGCTCACATCAGGGAACACTGCTCCATTCACACACACGCTCTACTTTTATAAAAATGTACCGGGCCGCAGAGCCAGCAACACGGTGCCAGAGACGAAACGGGCCTCGCGAGGCCGGAACCAACAGAAATTGTGTTTTCTATCGCAGCTTCAGTGTTGTCTGGCTCGCTGTCCGTTCAAACTATTAACACATTTACTATCGATGAAAACCTCAGAACCCAAGGAATAAAATGCAGTAAGTCACATTTGACAATTTTGTTCCTGTACTAAATTATTGCTGATTAATGTCCCAGAGTGAAGCCACTTTTAACGACGTTTGCGTCATATTTTCGTCTATTTCAGTAAAAAATACTGAAGAGCGTGAAATAATTTTACAATGAATTAGCTGGCATTTCGCTCTTTTCATACATATAAACTTCATTTTCCGAGACAGTGTCTAAGTGGAGAATTGTGTTATTAAAAATTACTAGAAAACACAGCTGACTTTTCACCTCGCCGGGCCGTCGGCGCCTACTTTTGACACAACTTTCAACTGAAAAATACTCTGTTGAAATGGTCTGTTAAGTAATAAATCCTACACATTTTCAGTTGTATTCATAACAGAAATGGAGTCATTAGCAAGATTTCGATCGGGAAGTCTGAATTTCGTAGAATGATAATTTGGATCAAAACTCCGACAATGAACGAAGAAGGCGACTTGCTCAAGGGAACCGGCGTCGTCAGTCATTTCGTATAGTCGCAAGCCTGTACGGAAAAGATCCTAAGCATGCGATATACGAAATGAGAGCTATGGACATTACTTTTAACATGCATCTTCAGATTCTTCGGTTTTCCTCTTTTTGTAAAATCAAGAATTATTCAATGTTCATTCGACAGACAATTGAAAATGGCGCCAAGATTGCTCGTGCAAAATACCAGTTTAGAGAAGATATGGGCTTCTCAGCCCAGTACGGTTGTAATGAATAAAATACATTATTTTTGTGACTTCGCGACTACATACAACTATGTAGTTCTGAGGTATTCATGATTTAAAGATTTACACAATAAAAAAAATTGATGAACAGGAGGTAAAGGGAAGATAACTCTTGAACAAAACATTTTATCACGAAGGTACCAAAGAAATATATACACTGTTACACCGGCAACGTGATATGCAATCTGCCCAAAGATGTTTATGTTTAAGTGATGAGACAATCTGCACAATGATGTTAATGTTACGTGATGATGACAATCTCCACACTGTGTTTAATGTTTACAGTGATGATGACAATCTGCCCACAACTGAGTTTGTTTTACAGGATGATGACAATTGCCACAACTGATGTTTAATGTTTTTACAGTGATGATGACAATCTGCCCACAACTGATGTTTATGTTTACAGTGATGATACAATTGCCACAACTGTTAATGTTTACAGTGATGATGACAATCTGCCACAACTGAGTTTAATGTTTTTACAGTGATGATGACAATCTGCCACAACTGATGTTAATGTTTTTACAGTGATGATGACAATCTCCCACACTGATGTTTATGTTTTACAGTGATGATGACAATCTGCCCACAATGATGTTTAATGTTCAGTGATGATGAAACTCTCTGACAACATCTGATGATAATGTATTACAGTGATATGACAATCTGCCACACTGTGTTATAATGTTTTACAGTGATGATGACAATCTGCCCACAACTGAGTTGTTTAGTGTTAATTTAACGATGATGATGACAATCTGCCCACAACTGATGTTTAATGTTTTACAGTGATGATGACAACTGACACTGATGTTTAAATGCTGATATGCCGCCAATTTAATGTTTTACAGTGATGATGACAATCTGCCCACAACTGATTAATTGATTGTTACAGTGATGATGACAATCTGCCACAACTGATGTTTAATGTTTTACAGTGATGATGACAATCTGCCCACAACTGATGTTTAATGTTTTTACAGTGATGATGACAATCTGCCCACAACTGTGTTTAATGTTGTTTACAGTGATGATGACAATCTGCCCACAACTGATGATATGTTTTTACAGTGATGATGACAATCTGCCCACAACTGATGTTTATGTTTTTACAGTGATGATGACAATCTGCCACAACTGATGTTTATTAATGTTTTACAGTGATGATGACAATCTGCCTGCCTACAACTGTTGTTTAATGCAGCATGGAACCTCTTCTGAGCAACATTCTGGGAAAGCTGGATCTGGTGTTATGAAGGAGCACTTGGTCTTACTATCATGTGTTTAGAGGTAAGGAGGGGATGGGGGGTGTGCAAATGAACAGAAAATGTGTCAACTTTGACAGAAGCTTTGGATGACACCAAGATCATGTGTGTTGTCATAGTGCTATAGTGCAGCCAATTCTTGACTGTGACAGAAGCTGTGAATGACTTTGATAATAATTAATTGCATTGATTACATCATGAATTATTTTCATTCATTCATTGCATTAGTGTAATGTGATAATCTCATGAACTGGTTTTAGTCATTGCATAAAAAGTGTTATTCATTCTGTTCCAGGTTGGCTTGCATTTTTATTGTAAGCTCTAAAAATGACACTTTCACTCAGTATGCATGTGTTTTTCCCCCACTTTATTTACTAGCAAAATGTTAGTTTTACTGACAGTATTGAATCACTAGGGTGTACATTATGATTTTCTGTTTATTAGGAGTATGTGGACTACATGAGTTGCACCATGAAACTGTGCATGTCCTAGGTTTTGTGTTAGTGCATTGTATTCATCATTTGTATATGATTACTCAAGGCATGGCTCATGAGACTTCTGATCTAAGGATACAGTGTGGATTTTCTTACTTTTAAGTGTGGTCTTAATGTAATTATCTGGAAAGAATGGTGCTTGATGTTAGTAATTGAAACCAAACGGATTTTCCATTTCTTCTTCTAGTGTAAAGCTGCTGACCTGCCTGTGGATGATGTTCAATGCAGCAGCAGACCTTGCCTGGGCAGTGCCGTCTGAAAGCTGGATCCAATCTTATAAGACAGCATTTCTTCCTCCTACTATTTTGTGAGTATATATTTATGTCTTGTGTGCGTCCATGTGTGTGCCTGAGAGAGCAGAAATATTTAAAGCTTAACGGAAACGTTGGATAATGCCAAGATCATGGGTGTTGTCTCAGCACTGTATTGCTGTCAGTTCTTCACTGTGACAGCAACTGTCAGTGACATTCTCAGATCTTTCTATACACAAACAGGTAGACCAGTGTTTCCCTGTGTCTGTGCAATGTTTCTGGCTGCACAACAATTGCTTATGTTTATCATTTCACTTATGTAGCATATTTATCAGTCCTTCCCCCCCCCCCCCCTCCTCTTTTTTTTTTAAGAGAATTTCTATCGTGGATCTGATCTTGTCTGAAAATCAACAGTGTTAATGAATTTAATATGAATATCTGAAATTAGTTGTAGAAAGCAAAAAAAAAACCAAAAAACAAAAAGTGTTATGCATTGCTGTACACTCAGATGGTGTTGCCCATGTTTGGTAGCACATTCTGACTGGCGTATGCTGCTGCCCATATGGAACTGTATGTAAACAAATAGTTAATAATTGTGTGTTGAGTATGTCATTAGTTATTTTTCAGCCATTGCACTGAGTTGTGTAATAGTTTTCTTAGTTACCAATGTTTCTTTTGAATAACAACAGCATTGAAATTATTTAGAGTTAAAAGTGTTTTAGGAAGAAACGCTGGGATGTACATAACAATTTTCTGTTTTAAAGGAATGTGTGGGCCATGTTTTATATGAAATTGTGCTTTGTCCTAAGTCCGATTGATATACTCTGTATTCATTTTTTTTTTTTTTTTGATGATAGATAAAGGAATGGCTTGTGAGGCTTCTGATCCAGAGATAATGATGGATTTTTGTACTCCAAATGAGTTCTAATATAATAATTTGCAAAGAGATGAGAGCTATTTAAGGCAAAAGGGTAATCTTCTTCTTGGTTTACAGTGAGACTGCTGATGTCGAAGCTGCAGCTGACCTCATCTGGGCAACATCTTCAGAAAGGTGGATCCAGTCTTAAAGAAGCATGCTTCCTTCTGCCATCTTGTGAGTAATGTGTGTGTTTGTGTGAGGGGGTGTTTTGGGGGGTTACGTGGTACATTGATGGCGTGAAAGTGAAACTTATCTGCCCATTTTGGGGAGGAAGGGGAGGGGGATAAAGGGGACATGAGGGGAATGGGGAGAGGGGGAGGACACACAGCACACTGCAAAATGCCATAGCATCATGTGTAATGCTCATTGGCACTGGTGTGAAAGTAGTCTTTTATTAGGATGTTGACATGTGCATATGTATTCAGCATACATTTGTTCATTATTTTGTTGGTGTGAAATTTATCATTGATTCAATTTCATATCTTTTCAGTGGTGAAACTCAATCAGAACAGATGAAAATGTGGAACAGTTGAGGACACTGATGTTGGTTAGTATCTCCATGTGTGTGTGTGCTGTAAATCTTTAAACTCTGACAGTGATGCGACTTTAGATATGTTGTGCTGCTGTAGCAGTGTAGTGCAGCCAGTTTGCCTCTTTGACAAAAGCTGTGAATGATATTAACCAAGTGTATTGAGTGTGTGTCTCTGACAAAAGCTGTGAATGATTAAAACTAAGACCAAAATGAATAGAGTGTATTGATTGTGTCTCTTGACAAAAGCTGTGAATGATAATGATGAGTGTATTGGCTGTGTCAAAAAGTGTTTCAATCATTGCATTGAGTGATGGCCATTCATTCTCCAACAGTTTGATGTGCACTTTGATACTTATTACCAACACTTTCATTTTCGCTCTGTATGTATGCATTTTTCTGTATTTTGCTATTTACAAAATGTTTTGTTTTAATCATATCAAAATCATGTTGTTCAAAATTATTCAAGGAAGACACACTGGGATGTACTTAGGAAGAAATAAAATTCCTTTTGTATGCACGACTTGCATGTCCTAAGATTGCCATTTGACATGCTCTGTACGTGTCATTTTGATACAATGGTTAAAGAGACAGTTTGTGAGTTTTATGGTTTGTGAGACCTTAAGTGAGCATTATCTTTGGAAAGCTGCGTCCAAAGAAAGAACCTTGCTTTATCTTGTGGGAAGGTGTGTATGTTTGTGTGTGGCATGTGTGTTTGGGGGGGGGTGGGGGTATGTTTTACATTGTTTTGCAACAGTGAAATTTACCAGCTTTATTTGTGTGGAGTGAAGGAGGAGGGCGGGGATGATAAGTTATTTCCATGTGAAGTTGTAACAAGTAACACCTCCCTTTGCAAATGTTTTGCAGATGTCCTCGTCTGCGTACTTCACATTACATAGTGAAGCCTCTTGGCACACTCTTGTTCATCAAAGCTAAAGAAAAGAACACTAACAGTTGTTATTTTGTTGTTATTTTGCGGGGAGGCTGCAGAACTGTCTGGTGCTGATGTGAACACTGTGACAAGACGTGTGGCTGGACTGCCTCTTCCGATGAAACTGTTCTTTGATATTGGCATTCATCCTGACAGCTGGAAAGAATCCATAATTTTTCACTTATTCAAGAAGGGCGAGATTGTTAATGTAAATATCTTAGAGGCATTTCTTTCTGTAGTATTTGTAGCAAACTTCATATAACTGGAGAACGTCAGGCAGGTATTAAATACGGTTATTCCACAGTCATCCTATTCACTCTGTTTGCTGCGGTTCAAAAACAATTTACAAATAATAATGACAGAAACAGTTGTATCACTGCATAAAGAGTAGGTCTTGTGCAGTAAAAGCCAAAATAAGATCAAGAGCAATATTATCCGAGTTTGTCATGTGCACAAGTGGAGTTACACAAGGAGATGTCTGCAGCCTGTGACATTGTCTTTGTTCATCAAGTGCTGGATCTTTTAGAATTGATTGTGCTGCTTTTTGCTGATGACATTGTACTATCAGTCACTTGTTGGTCTCCAGAGACAACTAAAGAATTTTACTTTGCATTAAGTAGACCAGAATGAAATGATAGTTCGAATCCTCTGCAGCAAGGAAACATAATGAAATGGTGGTATGAATAAGACAAATATTGTCATTTTTTAGAAAGAGAGGGTGTTAGTTACCGCCAATGACATTGACAAACAAAGCACATGACAAGACACGATGCATTTCAACCACTTGGGTCTTCTTCAGGCGAAAAAATAAATCACATTTAACATTTAAGACGTACAAACAAAGAACGAAAATGACTCATCTGTTGTTAGTCCATGTGGTGGGGAGAATAGCCGCTAGGCGGAAATGACAAGGGGGATTATGGGAGAGGAAAAGGAGGGGGGGGGGGTTTCGTGGGGGAGTGGGGGGGGGGTTGTGTGATACGATAGGGTTGTGTGTCTAGTTTAGTGGGGTGGTGTGATATCTTTGTGACAGTTGTGATAATGGTGGATTGATAATAATGGTAAGGAGGGGGGGGGGGAGGCAAACTGGAAAAAAAAAAATTATATATAGAAGGGGTAAATAAGTACATGAACAGAAGAAACTTAAAAAAAAAAAAAAAAAAAAAAAGTTTAGGTGAATAAAATAAATGATTTCGCTGGGTGATGAAAGAGGTGGTGGTAGTTATGCGTGGGTAGTTGTGAAAGTGTGTGGGTAATGTTAATGAGGAGGAAGGGGATGGAAGATAAATGGGTGATAAGGTATGATTGGAGGGGGGGAAGGGGGGTTGAGAAAAAAAAGGAGGAGGGTAATGTGTTGTGTGGGGGGGGGGGGGGGGGAGGAAGGAGGGGGCAAGAGAAGGAGAGCTCATATCTCTTCATCCACTATGGGGTGGGAGGTTGGGAGGTTCATATTAATAGTGTTGTTTAAAAAAAGTAAACAATGCTGTGGGATGATGTTCATTGTAACAGGTGAAATAATGTGTTGGCATCAATTGCTGCTGTTTGTTGAGAGAAGATAGCAGTGATCAATGAAAAACAGGGTATCATGTGTTGCACACACACACACACACACACACACACACACACCACAAAGGGGGGGGGACCACATGTAAACAATGTTCTAGGTGAGTTAAGATCGTGTGATCATAATGAGACTAACTGTGGAAAATTTTCACCATCACAATTCATACACACAACACACACCACACACAAAAGAGGGGTAAAAATTATTATCATTAATCAGTCACTGATGGGTGATGATCATATGAGATCAACGGTAGTGTAGGAAGAGATTCTTCTCCGTTCCCTTAGGCAGGAATGGTGGAGGTACTGGCAAGGGCTTCTGTATGGTGAAGGCCCTCCAGTGGTCAATAAGGTTTTGCATTCATCAGTGTGTTGGCAGGCCAGGATTCTTCTTTTGGTGTTGTTGGGACTGTTCCACCGTCATTGGGGCTGCATGGATGAATTGCAGACCCGCCAGGGTGGAGTATTGCAGAGATGTTATGTCATAGTCTGGAGTGCCCGGTTCTCAGTATCACAATGATGGTCTTCTTCTTCGTTTACTTAGGTCGGAATCCTGGAGGTACTGACGGAGGCTGCTGTATGGTGAAGACCCTCCAGTGGTCAGTATGGTTTTGCACTCATTGGTGAGTTGGCAGGCCAGGTTTCCACTTTGGGCCAAGCTGGGAATGCTCCGCTGTCTCTGGGGCTGCACTGCATTGATGGTTTGAAAGACTCACAGGTGTGGAGTATAGTGGACCTGTGATGTGAGGTCAGGGGAGCCTTATCCTCAGTCCAACAATGTTCACTTGGTCTGATTTGGGCGTCCGGTAGTATGCATCCCTCATGTTGAAGTCTGGGTGCTGCTCAAGTCATCTTCCTATTTGTCTCCTTGGAAATATTTTAGATTTATTCCAAGGAGACTACCTTTTACAGTGGGGGCTGCTGTCCTTCCTTTGTCAGTTGGTCAGCTTCTTCATTTCCATATAGTGCAGTGTGAAGGTATTCACTGGATGGGAGTATTTTCAGTGACTGATAATGGTAATAATTTTAAATCAGTAGTACCAAGGTGGTGACCATTGTTATACAAGTGGAAAAATGCAGTGGTGATGGTGCAATGGTGCAAGGTGGGGGGCCATAGGAAAATACCAATGACCTGTGGGTGATGCTCACTGGCATGGGTGAGATCAATGGTACTGTAGGATGATAGTCACTGAGGTAAGTGGAATAATAAGGTGGCATTGGTATAATATTGCAGGTTGAGAAAGTGGGTGGAGGGGGGTTGGGGTAGATGACTGGTGGGTGATGGTCATGTTTCATTGGAGATACTGTAGGATGATGATAATTGTTGGTATAAGTGGGATGATGTTGTGGCATGGTGTAAAGTGCCGGTGGGGGAATGGGGCAGGTGTTTAAAGATGGGTGGATGATGATGATGGTAAAGGTGTAGGTATGGTCATAGTGGTGTAGGATGATGGTCATTTTTGTAAAAGGAGTAGGAGAGTGCATTAGTAAGTGTGATAATGCCAGTGGGGGAGTAAAGGAAATGATTATAAAGACTGATGGATGTTGATAGCTGTGATGAGATCTACAGTACTGTAGGGGGTGGCAGTTGTTATAAGTGAAATAATGTCATGGCATTGATGTAGTAATGCCGGTTGGGGAAAAAAAAAAAAAAAAAAAAAGGGATGAAGAATAATGGATAATTGGTCATTGTCTTGAGTGGGGTAAACAGTGCTATAGGATGTTGTTCATTGCCATAAGTGAAATAGCATGATGGCATTGGCATGATAATGCCAGTTGAGTTTAAAAAAAAAACAAAAAAAAAAACCCACACACACCACCACCACCAACAGCAACTTTTGGGGGGGGGGGGGGGGGGGGGGGCAATGATAAAATATTTTTTTTTTTCCAGTTTGCCTCCCCCCCCCCCCCCCTTACCATTATTATCAATCCACCATTATCACAACCGTCACAAAGATATCACACCACCCCACTAAACTAGACACACAACCCTATCGTATCACACAACCCCCCCCCACTCCCCCCACGAACCCCCCCCCCCCCTCCTTTTCCTCTCCCATAATCCCCCTTGTCATTTCCGCCTAGCGGCTATTCTCCCCACCACATGGACTAACAACAGATGAGTCATTTTCGTTCTTTGTTTGTACTGTCTTAAATGTTAATGTGATTTATTTTTTCGCCTGAAGAAGACCCAAGTGGTTGAAATGCATCGTGTCTTGTCATGTGCTTTGTTTGTCAATGTCATTGGCGGTAACTAACACCCTCTCTTTCTAAATTTTGCTTCGTTCTCCGCCGTCAGTCACTCCATTTTGAAAAAAAATATTGTCATGTTTCCCTGCAGCAAGCAGACTAGCATGAAATGGTAGCATAAATAAGACAAATATTGTCATGTTTCCCTGCAGCAAGTAGACTAGAATGAAATATTGATAGGAATAAGACAACTTATTCCAAAGACAGCATGAATTGTAGTAATGAAATATTTCATTCCTCAGCAGTAGATATAATTTTGTAGATGACAAATTCATATACACTGTTGACCAACGTTTGAGGTATAAATCGTGGTATTCCAGTCAGTCCTCTCACTCATTTGCTAGGGTTGCAAAAAGACAAACTTTACAAAGTCATAAACCTGTCAAGAACACGTTTTGGTTGTACATTCACTGGATTTAAAGAGTTAGGTGCGTTTGTGCAGTAATTAAAGAATGGTAAGTTGTTAGAGCATTATTATTGAAGTTGTGAATCACTTTGCACGTGGTATAACAAAGATTATTCCTCTACACGCCTTTGTGACATGTGTTCTTGTTCATCAGTGCTGTGGAATTCTTTTAGGGATTGTTCCCCGCTCTTTTTTCTGATGACATTGTACGTAAGTCTCATTTTGATTGTGACCCTCGGAGACAGATTCAAGATTTTTATATGCATTGTCATTTAATAGACATGGATTGGAACAATTAGGTTCGAATTACTTCTGCAGCTTAGGAATCAATGAATTTTGTGTATCAGTGATTGATCAAGATTATCATTATTGAAGTCATTTTTTGATGCACAGGGACTAGCATGAATATGGTATCATTAATAAGACTGAGTTATTGTATAATATCCCTAGGTAAGTATTTACTCTTTTGAATGATGTGGTAATGCAAAATATGACTGAATTTGTTATTATCCCTTTCAGCAAGTGGGGGGGCTGCTAGAAAGGGTGCTATACATAAAGAAATTAATTGTACATTTTTTTCTTTTGCGTAAGGAACAGACAATTTTTGCTATAATAGATGAAGAAATTTCATTATCAGAAGAATGAGTACAATTGATTGGCATAAATAAGACAAATATTGTCATGTTTCCCTGCAGCATAGTAGACTAGAAGATGAAGTATGATAGGAATAAGACAAATATTGCACCACACTAGTGCCACTCGTTTTGAAGTAGACTCTGATTCTTATCTTTTGAAGGTGAAGAAGCTCTGTTGGTGCATTCCATGTATGTATTTTCCATCACAGTGAAACATATTCTTTTAGGTTGTTGGAACTTTGTAGGATGTGAGACATAAACTATCTTTAGGTGTTGACTTGAGATTGAGCTAACACTTTAAGCAAGTCATAAAACCCTGTTCAGAGATGTCCCACCCGACGTGATCTTTGCGTTTTTGAGAGAGATTAACATTTTTCATCTGATTTAAGATTTTACGGAAGAAAGATTTTTAACATTTGTGGTGCGTTTGTAGAAGATGTAATTTAAAGAGATGTGTGAAAGTTTTTTTTTTTTTTTTAGATGACTTGAGTTGATTTTAATGTGGTGACAGCCCTGATGTGGCCCTTTGCGGTCGGCTGGGCTATAAGCAACATTACCTTACCTTACACCCCTCTCTCAAACACACACATGCACTTTTGTTGATGGGTGAAGTGGGCTGTGTTCCATCCAGTGTGTGCTGTGAAGCAAGGTATAACTACCAGGGTTTTTTCCCCTCCTCATTTATTTATTTGTATGTTCATTTAAGCGTCAGAGAGCCTTCTTGGATTTTGAATTGAATGACCCTGGTAGTACAGATTTGGCAAGGTTTTTATATGTCAGTCTGTGCAGGTTTAGCCACTATGCATTGTGTATTTGTGTGGGTTTAAACTTAATGTGCGATGGTTTCCTGTCATCCTTTGCATGGTCTCATCTTCTGCGAGCTTAGCAATGCAATGCAATTTTTGTGCATTACTCGTGATTGTTCCATTCACAGATCTATGCATTCATTGGAAAGGGGTCCACTTTTTTATGTCACTTTTGGTGTACATAGTTCACAGACATATACAAAGGTTATTCATGTAAGTAGTGGTACTTGAGTTATTGTATAATATCCACTTAGGTTTTTAAGTTTGTTTACTCTGGTTTGAGTGGTGGTATGGTGTGGGGGGTCAGATGGCAGGGAAGGGGGGAGTACTTGGCCCAACTGTAATCTTTAGTTAATATTATTCCCATTCTGTTGTACACATGCGTGGGGGAGAGTGGGGGGTGCTGTCTTTTTTATACAGGTAAACAGGGGGGGGGGGGGGTGCTGTCTTTTATACAGGGTAAACAGGGAAGTAAATTGAAACTTCCAGAATAATAACAAATTTGAATTTCTTTATTATGGGGGTGTAGAGGAAATCGGACAACTTTGTTGGACTTTATCATATAGAGTTGAAGTGAAATTTCCATTATAACAAAAAGAATGAGTACAATTTTTTTTTGATGGGGGGGGGGTGCAAACGATTTTGTTGGACTTAGTTGTTGTGAGGTTGAAATACTTGTACCTTCCCACTGGTTTAAATGATCTTTATAACCCTCCCTCTGTTGGATTCCTTCTACCACTCGCTCCCTCCCTTGATTTTTTTTTCCACTCTCCAAAGATGGCTTTTGTTTAATACAGTAGTAATAACAATATCTGGAAGCATATCGCATGTGAGACCTTTGGTCCTATTGATTGAATTACTGATGTACTTAAATCTATGTTTGGTCCTATTGATTGATTTACTGATGTGCTTAATCCATGTTTTGTGGGTAACACTATGCACAAATGATTTGATGATGCATGTATAAATGTATTTAGTATGATTTTTTGTTGTGTAAGCAACATTACTTACCTTACCAGTGTAAACATAACTTTGTCATTTGGTACACATATTTTGAAAGGTTTTGCACTTTTGGATTTCTATTTGGTGCTGTGGACGCCTCGACTGTTGATGTATATTTTGTGTTTACAGTATGCAGGCTTCACCAACTTGGAGCCTCTGCTGCTCATGCATGTGTGTTTGCTTTGTCACTGGAAAATTCACTTTTACCATGGGGTGGAAAGTCTGATCTCCAAACTTGGAGATAGGCTATTCCGCCACCCATTTTTTTCCAGGAAAATCCGCTTCATCATATTCATTTTCTTCTCTAATTCACACACCATTTCAAACCAATATCACATTTTATTTATTATATATTCCATCAATTTTAAGTTTCATGGCTGCTTTAATTTTTCATGATGCACACAAATAAAGCATTTAATCAAGAACATGTGGTGTTGTCAGGCTTTTTCATCATCCTGCACTCAATATATAAAACATGTACATTACTCATACCACAACATAGGCACTCCTTTCTTTGTGTGGGGGATTTGGAGGGGCACTGTGAACAGGTTTGGCCAGGTGCACAACTTTGGCAGCAAGCTGGAAAAATCAGGTCGATTTTTCCAACTTGCTACCAAAATCGTGTATAGTGCACCCTGCCAAACAGGTCCACTATGCACACAGCTTTAAACAGGGGGGGACACTTCCATCACAAATAGCTCCAACATCAAAAGTAGCACGTATATCCTCCACAAACATGCACACTTCACCTTGGACATAAGTTACAGCTATCTTCCTTTCCCTACATCAAATAGATCCCCCCCCCCCCTTTTTTTTTCTTCCCTATTCACATGTACAAAACATGACTGAAGAAAGAAAATAAAGGATGGGAGTTTCCCACCATGCAGTATTCTTGTCTTGCACTCTCAGAAACAGATACCAGTGGATGTACACATACAACATCCAGTTGTTATCCCGCCCGCACAGCTCCTTTTCATCGGACAATGGGACACAGGAAGCAAAAAATGGTTCACTGAGATGGAAGTGAAAGAGAATGGGATGAAATAACTTGGAAAACAGAACATTTGTAGAAAAGTGCCAGTTGCTGGAGTTCTATTTAAAATGTACATACTGGAAATAGATGGAAGGTACACTGAAATGCTTTAAAAAAAATTGTAGCTAAAAATAGCACCAAGGTAAGAACAAGCAAAGGCTATAGAGTAGAGAAGTGGCACAATCAGGACAGAGAGGTACTGGAATGCAAATGGTTTTGAACAGAATGTGTTGGAACCGCTGTGGAAATGGTCGGTCAAATCGGAGAGCTATGAGAGTTTGGGCACTGGAGGTAATAATACAAACTAGATGCTTTAAGTTTGAAGAGTGCCTATGTGTGGAGGTGGTGGAACATGGTTCATACGCTCCTTGTATTCTAACAGGAATTTCAAGACCTTGAAAATCAATAAAATATGGTTCTGTTGACCAAACCTCCTTGAAAACCTTTGAGCCATCAGCTCCAAAAATCTTTAATGTGGCAAAAAGAAATGGCAGCCTGATTTTTGTGCATTCAGGCTAATGGAAAAACTATCTAAAAACAAATTTTTTAAACATCGTCGCGATCCTGGATCGCCTGGGATTTTTACCAAGGGAGATAATTCGTAAGTCATCAAAATTGATGAAGTTGCAAATTATCTCCCTTGATCAAATCACCAACAACAATCCATGATCGCGACAATGTTTGTAAAAATTTGTTTTAAAAAATTTTTTTTTTCATCAACCTGAACACACAAAAATCAAACTGCCATTTCTTTTTTCAATTTTTACGCAAGTAGTGCAGCCTTAAAGGGAGAGGTGGCACGAAAATTTGAACATTTTCTTTCAAAAATTGTTTTTTGGGTTTTATGTGTTTTTGTGCTCAAGAAAGTCTGTTGAAACCATTCTGTGGTGTTCATTTTGTCTATTTTCACTTTTTTTTTTTTTTTTTTTTTTATAGTAAAAAAGGACTTTATTTGAAGGTGGTGTGTGTGAAAATTGCTGAACTTCTTTATTTTCAAACGCCGTTTTCTCAAAATCACTTTTTTCATTGCAAGGTCTACAATATCTCTGGATCCAGACTAGCTAGCTTGGTAATTTTTTTTTTCTTTTGATCAGAAATGATTTCTGCATGCAATTATATTATCTGTAAGTCAAAACAGCACGTATTATTTGCTATTTCTATTGGAATAATTCAAAAGCACTGAAACGCGAAGCCGGATGGCCACCATATGGGAAAAAAATTATTGAAAAAAAAAAGCAGTTTAGATATATAAAAATCCTTTTGTAATTGCATTACTATAGCTCAGCAAAACAATATATAAAAATCCTTTTGTAACTGCATTAGTATAGCTCAGCAAAACAAGTCATGTTTCAAGTGCCTAACATGTCTGCTATGATACAAATACGGTTCTTGTCATGAACCTTTTTTTTTTTTTTTCATTTTTCATCATTTTGCCCCCATTTGTAGTCCCCAAATCACACAACAGCTTTGAAATCGCCCAAATATGTTTTTTCCATGTTTTTTTTTAACATAAACAATAAAAAAATAAAAAAAGTTTTAAAAGAATAATGGTTTAATTTTCGTGCCACCTCTTGCCTTGAAATGAAATAAACGCCCCTTGAAAACTCCTTGAATTTTGCTCTTGCGAGTCTGTAGGAACCCTGTGGAACTGGGTAGGCAGCAGAGCAGATTGTTACACCTGACCTAGAAGGCAATGCAAAGGATGACCTCTGGAAGACAAAGATCAGGAAATAAGCAAACTCTTGATAAGGTAAATAGCACTGAGAACTACCACTGTCAGGAAAAGATAAGTATAGAAAAGTCAGGCAGGTGAACAGAACAGTATGCATATGGAGAAGCGCAAAATTGAGACCATGTTTAAGAGATGAGAAAGGGAGTGGACGATTTGAAGGTTGTAAAATGGAATATGTCAAAGGGAATGAAATGGAAAGAAAAATATAAGGAATAAAGGAGAGGTTTTAATACAACAGCATGAACTGGAGTTGCTCTACATTCATTCTTGATAAAGATCAGCACTTTCACCATAGACATGATGCCCAAACACACAATCTCTCTCTCCACAAAGAATTCGGTGAACAGGAGTGGTTGGTTAGGATACAAAGAAATGGACACCGCAGTGAATGGAGTCCATGACCTCGGAAAGTCCACTGTGGTCATTTAGGACAGAAAAGGGACAGGGCAGGAAAGAGTCTATGATCTCACAAAGTATGACAGTGGGTAAGGGTGGTCATTTAGGACAGAAAAAGATGGACATGGCAGAGAATGGAGTCTACAACCAATGGCAATAACAAGGCACAAGGCCACTCCTGTTCATGTTCCCACTTGCAGAAAAATAACAGCTGGGGAAAATGAGGAGAATGAGTCAAAATGCTGAAATGATAAGGGATATGTTAAGGGACAGCATGCACACACATATGTGTGTGTCAAGTGCTTGTGCATGCATGTGTGTGGCATGTGTGTATGTGTGGCATGTGTTTCTTCAATTTAATGTCTTCCCACTTACAGTGATTCCAGACAGATTGTGTAATGGTGTGTGTGTGCGCCTCTGTGTGTGCATGCGCGCACATGCCTGTGTATTTGCATGCGCGAGTGTATGTGTGTGTAATTTCTTTTTATACATGAGGGGTTGTTGAAAGTTAAAGATAAATTCCTACTGGACTACGTGATAGATGTGGGCATAACGCACAAAGCATAATTATCTAACATTTTTGGTAATGTCAGTGGAGTCGATCTATTATGTGAAATATTAGAACCAGCTTGGTGCACTGTATTCTTTACTCTTGGACAATCTAGTAACAGGTGACGTACACTAAGAGTTTCCCCACACATACATGTAACATTTTTACTGTATTTGGTTCGAAGTGAATTTAAACGCATCCTATGAATTAAAGTTACTACCTCTCTAGATGTATTTTCAAATTTGTCTAATCGAGTCTTGGGATGGATGTCGGGATTTGGTTGTATACAGTTGTGATAATACTGGCTATCTGTGTCTTCCAATAACCTCTTGAAACTGTTAAAGGATGCTCTCGTGATTAAAGTATAACATTCTGATACGTCTAGCGGAACGTTCAGTGCAATCATGTCTTCAATATGTGAAATGCTCTCTGAGCAGCTTGATTAACTTTCTCGTTTGTTGAAATTCCACAATGTGAGGGCAACCAACGGAAAGTCACATTTATTCTTTTCTTTGATAGGTTATGTGTCATATAATTAATTTCTGTAATAGTCTCACAACAGATCTTTGGATTTAAAGACTGTAAGGCAGAAAGGGTTGACTTTAAATCACTGCACAGTAAAAGTTGACAATTTTCTATGGAAGAATTTAAAACATACTTTAGGGACATTAGAATAGCATCTAATTCTGCAGTAAATATTGAGAAGTGTTTGCCAAGATAATATAATTCCTCCACTTCTGATTTTGGTTTTATAAAAGCTGCTCCTGTTCTATGGTCATCTAACACTGAGCCATCTGTAAAAAATTGAAGATGGTCCTTATATTGATTTTTCCAAATGAGAATTTACAGAATTCTTTTTTAAGATATGGTGGATCATTTTTGTTCGGTTCAGTATACTTTGTATCATAATTTGCCTTGGTTTGTTCCCATTTGGGAATGGGTGGAAAAGACGGATTGACAGCTATTTTACTTTGGTTAATGTTGGGGTTTTTTTTTTTTTAGAAGAGTAGATGTGTATGACTGAATAGACTTAGCTGATTTTAATTTATGTCTTTTGCTCATTTATCAAAATCTGTATCTGAATTTAGAGATACTTCATTTGTACAGAAACTTTTTTTGTGAATGGTTCCTTAAAACAAATTTTGTGGGGGACACTTTTTGAAACTCGTTCAAAGGTAAAATTCCAATTTAGTAGTATGTACCAATTTTACATGTATGTGTGGGAACTCAAAGAACAAGTTTATATGCTTTGCAGTCTGCACTTTGTAACTTATTAAGTAGATGCTGTGGAGCGCTGAAGAAGACTTCTTGAGCATAAATCAATCTAGACCGCACAAGAGCAGAAGATAGGAGTGTTAAACTCTTTTATCTTGTCCCCATTTTTGTTTGCTTATGATCTTTAGAAAGTTTAAACTTTTTCTTGCTTTTTTCAAAATACAACCAATGTTGGTTCCAAGAAAGTTTTGATGTTAGATATGCTCCTAAGAATTTAACAGATTTGATGTATTGTAAGACAGACCAGACCCATTCAGGGTAATTTGTGGAAGTTTGTCTGGGTCATATCCAGAGCTCAAAAGCATTAGATGTGTTTTTTCTGCCGACAGTGTCAAGCCACTTTCAAGTAAGAAACTACTGATATTGTTTAATTCATGCTGATATCTGATCTTTATGTAATTTAAGAATCTTAATGGCTTTTTTTTTTCATAGTGACTTTCATCCACAGACATATGTCATCAGCAAACTGTACTAAAACTATGTCTTTGGATGAGCTCTTTAGATAAGCCTTTGGTTATATCTGCAATTAAGATACTAAATACGATTGGAGATAATACCGATCCTTGTGGAAGACCCATTTCCAATGTTCTAGTGGTGGAATATGTATGCTCTATTCTTGTTTGAATAGTTCTATTTTAAAGGAAAACTTTTATATAATCATACATGATTCCATTCATTCCAATACTTTTCAGTTTATACGAACGTCATTTATGCCACACTTGTTTGTACGCTTTCCTTATGTCAAAGAAAGTTGCCAAGATTTTTCATCTTGCGAATTGTTTAACATGCGAGTTTCACCAGATGTTCTGTTGCTGATCTGCCTTTCTGAAAACCAGCTTGATTTATTGGGATAATTTGATGTTTATTACAAAATATTTGTACTCTGTTTAGGACAATTCTTTTCAATAGTTTGCATGTATGCAATGCTAAGGCAACTGGGTGGTAGCTGTTTATGTTACTTCGAGGTTTTTTTGTTTATGTATAGGAACAATGATAGAATGCTTCCATAATGAAGGCAAATTGCCATTTTCCCAGCATTTTTGAATGAACACCGAGATAAAGCTTTTAACATTAGGTGGGACATGACACCGATGTTTTTTTGGTTCCAAGATTAGCAAGACATTCTTCTACTTCTTGAACTGTTATGGGGGCATTCAGAAAGTGGTTTATTACAGTGTCTGGTTTGTTCTTGAAGTTTTCTTCTTCTTGCTCTCTGTGCAGTCTATTTTCTGTTGATAAACTTTCTTTGCTGCCATTTTTGGTGAAGACGTCAACAAAAGCTTCGGCCTTTTCTAGATTAGAAGGGAAATCAGAGTTTGGGAGCTTGACGGGACATTTTCGCAAGTTTACTCCATTTTTCTTTGTTCTTAACTTTTCCCACACTTTTTGAAAATCTTTATAATTTGTTATTTCGTTCTCATAAAAGTCGGACCAATATTGCCATTTTGCTTTTCCTCAAGAAGCTCTTCAGCACACTCTTCTCCTTTGATTTGTAAATATTCTCTCAGTTTGATATATTTTCTCCTTTTTCTCTTTTTCACACGTCTCATTCCACCTGACATTTTGCATATGAATCTCCAGTCACAAGATACTTATTGTTTTCATCTGGTCTTAAATGAATTGATCGTAACCAATCAGAATTGTGCTCGTTAGGTCCCCGTGGTAGACAGACTGACACAACAGTTAATATGTCAGTATTTACCTGAACCCTGACTGCACAGGAATAGGAATCAGGTGTGTCTGGTGGAACGGGACTTGCACAGGAGGTGTAGTTCTCTCCTTCCTTGATGTAAATGGCTGCAATGATTTTATTGTTAGTGTTCTCCTGTTGAACTGTTGGGGGGAAATAATAGCCAGCAAGTTTAGGTAACTTATTCTATGTGTGTGTAGGGATTGTAAGGCCAACACATTGTAGTTTTTTCTTCTGCAAGTTTTTTTGTTATTCAGTCACTAGAAGTTATAATAGATCAACAGTTCCACTGAAATACCTTAAAGACACCGTCTTTTAACATCTCTTTTGGCGTGTGTGTGTGTGTGTGTGTGTTTGCATATGCAAGAAAGCATGGAAGGGTATGAGAGGGAAAGTGCTATAACTCTAAGTTATGGTGACAAAGATTGGATTAGAAATGTGAAATAAATGAACAGAAGTGGGCAGAGATGGTGTTGAACCTGGGGAGAGGGGTGGAGATTGAACAGAAGGGCTAGTGTTGGCAAAAAAAAAGTAAGGTGGGGCTGAACAGGATCAGGGTCAGTAAGGGAAAGTAGGAGCAGTTGGGTTGATATTGGAAAACGTCAAAAAACAAAACAAAACCCAACTTAAAAAAACGAAAGACATGTAGGAAATGAAGGGAGAGGGCAAGGAACTGGACAGAATCTTACATTTTGCTTTTTGTCAATTATACCCCAAACGACATACAGGGCTGAAGTTTTCAGGTTTTGAAAAAGAAACTGTCATCCTTATGGCCCAGCCCATGAATCAGAGCCTTTTCAGGGCTGTCAAACTTACACAAAACCCTCACACTAAAAAAGGAAATCAGATCATTGGGGAAAAAATTCAGTAAATTAATTAAACAGAAGCAATCTGGCTATGCTGTTGTTTTCAGACATATGAAAAATAGGCTATACTGATAATGACTGACATTTCACTGATTTTTCATGAGATGCAGCATTTCAATGCCACAAAGAACAAAGGCAAGCGTATCATAAACTGACCCTTGGCTTGTTCATTCTCTTCACCAGTCCTGGCGGAGCATCAGCTGTTGGCTCACTGGATGAATGCTGGCATAGTATCGCTGCTTTGTCACATGACGGCTGCAGCTTTCACAGCTGCATCTGGTGAATATCAGGCAGCCACTTGCCATGGGAATGTCAAGCGCCTCTCTGTGGATCTCCTGTAGCCATACCGAGAGCGTAGTCCCTCACACTTTCATCAAGCTTCCTAGAAACAGAGTTATGATCAACTTATCATCAGCAACAGTTACTACAAGTATAAATCATTGCTTACTCATGCTACAACTTGCCTTACCATTCTGACACATAGTCTATGTTGTCCTTACAAAATGAGAATAATCTTAGTCACATCATTAAAAAAAAAAAGAAACAAACAATCACTTACATTTTTTCAAACACTGAGTACAGAAACAGCCATTGAATAGGGGTGTCACATCTCTACTATCTGACTCTCGTGAACTGTGACCAACTTCTTGGTTGTTAAATGTGTGTTGGTGTATGAATCACTTATTCAAGACAAGGACTTTTGAAGTCTTGTTTACCCTCTTGTGCTGCCTTGGCCAATCTCATCAAGGAAACTGAGCAGCTTGCATAGGCAAGGCAAGGCAAGGCAAGGCAAGGCAAGGCAAGGCAAAGCAAGGTAATGTACGGTAAGGTAAGGTAAGGTAAGGTAAGATAAGGTTGCTTGTAGCCCAGCTGACCGCAAAAGGCCATATCAGGTCTTGTCACCAAGTTGAAGTCAACTCACAAGTCTTTATAGAAAAAGAAGAAAAAAAAAACGCACAACCTTTTCAAATGCACCTACAAACATGCTGGAAACTTCATTAAACATCTTTGTTCCATAAAATCGGACATCAGATGAAAAAAAATTAATTTCTTTCAGCCTGCACTAAAACCTGGGGTGTTAACACCAACCACAGTTGAAATTATAAGTGGCAGTGATGACTACCCACATTCTACCTACTGCAATTATCAGTTTCATTTTTCACCTACAATGAATACTGCTATTTCTAGTACTGCTATTCCTGGTGGTGCTAGGCAACTACTGTCCCCCCCCCCCCCTTTTTTTTTTCCATCAAATAATTGGAGAAGTACAAGTGTGCAGAAAGAGGACAGTGCGCAAGGAGTTTTATCCAGTCACATGTAAATCTCTGAGTATCACAAGTATGAATGGCTGTAGTTGCCGTAAACTCTGAAGGAAAATGAAGAAACATTGTGACTGTGTTCATCACAGCCACTGTCATAAACATGGCCGATAAGCAACTGAAAGGGGGACAAAATGAATACCCTTTCTATTGCATTTTTGCTGCACTTGCAGTTTTATCTTCAGCTCAGGAAGGGACGCACTTCCCATGGAGAAAAGTACATAAACACATAGATTAATAACATTAACACATATATTAACAAGTAAACAAAAAGGTAAGCCCCATCCCTCATCTCTCCAACACCAAAATCCCCCACCCCCACCCCACCCTTCACACACACTGACATAGTAAGCACAATCACATGTCAAATGAAAATATTTCAAGTTCGTAATTGTGGAAGATAAATCAAGCAATATTTATTAAGGTCAATTTCCACACCGTTTTTAATATCACGTTTCAGAATCGGTACATATTGCTCCAGTTCATATCTAGATTATACCAGTTTTAAGAAAACAGTTTCTGGCGGCGTATATTTTAACTTGCAGCAAAGTCAACAAACCCATTGTTTTATTTGTAGTTTATTGCTCTGATATGCTGAACAGAATCAAATGTTTCTCAAAAGAAACTGTTCACAACAATCACAGTGTGGTCATTTGTTATCCTGCCAGAAAGAATGGACCATCTAACAGTCCCAGAAAAGATGTTTAACTGTCTGAGTTTCTCGACAGCACAGGTTACAAACTGGAGAGTCAATCAACTTTCTTGTATACAAGTATTCCTCTGTTGGCAGAAGTCTATTTAGCAGTCTCATCTGGAACCACCTTAACCGATTTAATGAATCTTTAATATTAACGTGTTTTCACCATAATAGGTGATATTACATGGAGGAACCACCTTAACTGTACATCTGTAGTGGTAGAAAAACAAGAACTAAATATTGCATCCCAGTTCAATTGTCACTGTATATTTCAGACCATCTCTCAACTGCAGTGGGAGCTATTTCAGATTTCGTCATCACTGATTGCATATGAAGCACTGTTTTCGTAGCTCATGTGTTTTAAGTCAAGTCAAGAACACTGTATTATCTCCAAAGAGAAATTAAGAGTTGCCATACAAACAACAAATCACTATTACACCCACCCACCCACTCGCACACACAGAATACTACGCACACACATATATATACAAACTTTCTGAACCGGATCTTATGGAAAGTTTAGTTATGATTCAGGAATTTGATGGAATCGGGAACAAAACTGTTTTTGGTTCTCTTTGTCTTGACTTTTGGAATTTAGAATCTTAGTCCAGAGGGTAGAACATAGTTTTCTGAAAGAACACGAGAACTGTCGGCAGCAAAATTCACAGCTTTTAGTGTGACATGACTTTCATACAATTTATCTAGCTGTCCTTGATTTTTGCCAATAATCTATGTATTCATCACTCTGTTCAAAATTTTTTATTTTTTACGCTAAGATTTCCAAACCAGCATAAACCGCCAAAGGACAACACTGATTCTACAAAACAACGATAAAACATAATTATTTAAGATGTCCTTTTTGACAGTGAGAGACCGAGGTTTCTGAAGACAGTATATTCTAGATTGGCATTTTTTGTGGGTAACTTGGGTATTTGCACTAAAATTCAGATTATCATCTAAAATATACTGTGCACAAAAAGAAACGCTTATTTTTTTCACTGAAAATATTAAGGAAAATTTTGACAGAAACATGCCCCGTATAGCAGAAAACAGTTATGTTGAACTCAAACTGAAAGGATAAACCCAATCTTGGCCGTCTGCGTGATCCACGTGTCTTCCAAGAATGATAATGCAGTTTGAAGCGCGTGCCCCATGGAATCTGTGCAGTAACCATAAATGACCACATTTGTGGTGAGTAAATTGCTTCCAACCCTGGCAAGATTCACTATAAAAGCCAGTTCACTTTAGTGAGAAATTAAAGGTTTCGAACAAGGAGAAAACATGCCACGCCTGAGCGCACTTGCAAGGGGAAATGCACTTGGCCGTCTGCAGGCAGGTCAGGGGCAAGTCGACGTTGCCCGAGTCCTGAACGTGTCGCAAGGCACCATCAGTAGGCTCTGCACTCGTTACAGGCAAACAGGCTCCACAGTTGATGGTCCTAGGTCAGGCCGACCACGGGTGACTACACCAGCACAAGATCGCTTCCTGGCAACCAGAGGATCAGCAGGCAGACAGTGTGAAACCGTCTCCATGCAGCTGGATTGCGGGCCTATCGACCCCATCAAGGGAATGTGCTGACAAGACGCCATTGCCAGGCCAGGCTGCTGTGGGCAAACCAACACCAACCCTGGACTCTGAGGAACCACTGGCGACATGTCTGGTTCAGTGATGAATCCAGATTTCTGCTGCAACGCCACGACGGAAGGAGACAGGTCCACCGGAGGCTTGGTGAGCGGTACGCTCCTCAGTATGTGGATGAGGCACCTCCGCTTGGTGGTGGGGGAATCACTGTGTGGGGAGCTATCAGCAACACAGGCAGGAGCCAGCTGGTTCGCGTCCAAGGCAACCTCACGGCTGCACAGTACGTGTAGGACATGTGTGTGCATGTCCTGCCCGTGGTAGCCGCTCCAGGAACCATGAGCCAGCAGGACAATGCCAGGCCTCACACAGCCCGCATTACCATGGTCTTCCTCAACACCCACAATATCCACACCTGCCTTCGCCATCACTAAGTCCAGATCTCAATCCGATAGGACATTTGTGGGACGAACTGGACCGACGCCTCAGAGCAGGAGTCAATGCCCCTGCAACACCTGATGGCCTGTTTGCAGCGCTGCAGGAAGAGTGGAACGCCATCCCAAGGCAGACGATCCAGCACCTGATTGCCTCCATGCCATGCAGGTGCCAGGCTGTGATTCGGGCAAATGGGGTCATACCCGGTACTGATCTTGAGCGGGGATTGGGAAGCACGGGAGGAGCCAGGGGGAGGGAACTCTGTTCAGTGTGAATAGTCAGACATAATGAATAGACATAACAGTAGACTGATGTCTTATTTCTTCTGTGGTTGTAATATTTTGAATGCTAAATGACACATGAAATGACTGAAATAAAAATATGCGTTTCTTAAATGCACAGTATAGTATCCAGATACTTATATTCACTTACATGTTCCACTTTGATGTTTTCGATATACAAGTGAGGGACAGGAGCCGGTTTTCTTTGAAAATCAATTACCATCTTCGTCTTACTAACATTCAAATCTAGACAGTTCTCTTTGCACCATGTACAAAAACGTTCCACCTCTTGAACATAAATGGTATCTGAATTTGACAGGTCTTCTAAAGCAGAATCATCTGAGTACTTTACGACAGGAATGACAGAAGAACCAGTACAATCATTTGTATAAAGAGTACAAGAGAGAGAACAGTGCCTTGAGGTGCACCAGTAAATGTGGTTCTAGCTGATATTTTCCTTCAAAGCGTACACACTGTAACCTGTTGACTAAAAAGTTCACAATCCATAAAATTTAGTTAGTGTTTATAGGGTCCAGCGGACTACTAGGAGCCAAATCAGGACCTAAGCTATCATATCTGCTAAGTCTCTAGATACAAATACCCACACTAGTATTAACACACCGATTAAAATTTATGAGGACAAAAGCACAATTATCTGTTTAACTCCAATGACACCTGTATACATTATTAAAACACTATATTTTATAAAATAAGTTTACCTCTTTCAAAAAGAAAAAATAAGATCTACTGAAATCTCATGAAAAAGAACTGATAAATCACTGGTGGAAAAGAACTTCTCTCTGATACACATCAAATCAGCACATTCTGTCAAAAAATGATTAACACTGAACAAGCTGTCACACGCAACACACCACGGGGGGGTCTTCCCTTCTGAGTATCCAACTGTGCGTTATATAGCTGTGCCCAGTATGTAACCGTGACAAAACCGATTCCTCTTTACGGTTACGTACCACCGATGGGAAAGGATTGGTTAAATCTGGGCAAATTTTAAACAACTTATTATGAATTTATTATGGGTTGACCTGCAAAATTTCGATTTTCTTGGCCATAATGTGTGGTTGAATAGTATTAAAAGCTGATGAGAAATCAAACGGGATGCAAACAAAAGAATCTTTGCTTTCAAGATGTGTGTATGCATGGTTTAAAAGTGTGATTATTCCATCATCTGTACTTCTGTTTGTATGCAAACTGGTATGGATCACAAAGCTGTCTGACTTGAAGAATCTGAAGGACAAGGCGTTCAAAAAGACTTCCTTACAATAGAGGTCAAAGCAACAGGTCTATAGCCATTCAAAATTGCAAGTAGTTGCTGCAGTGTATAGCCTTCGCTGGGAGTTCAGATCTTTTTGTTGCATTTCATAGTTTCCTTCATTTGAACGTTCAAAATAAGCTGGGACCAAATAAAACCTCTATAGCGGTGGAGATGTGTTTCTTCATACACGATTTTATTTATGTTTACATAATTTATGAAACCATGTTAAATTCAGTGCATTCACATAGTGAACAACATCCAGTAAACCTGTTCTTATGTCTTAGCAACACTTAAATTTGAAAAGACATAACTCGTTTTTTCCTTAAAAAGTGAAAAAGAAAGATGAAACAAAAAAACACTCACCTGCATTCTGGTGTGGGAGTCTTCTGTGGATGTCTTATTCTAGGTGTTGATCTTCCCTCCTGTCTGTCGTCCAAGTGCTTCAAGGTGCTCTCTCATGCGGCTCTTGTCCCTGCTCCCTGCAAGGTTTGTCTCCTTTGCCCATCATCTCTCTCCAGTGCCATGGACCCCTGGATTCACATCAAATACATAAAAATCAGAATGTTCAGAGAGATTTCTGATGAATCAATGTTGTGCAGAAGTGCAAGCAGAAAACCAGTATGCAGCGCGCGCGCGCGCATGCGTGTGTGTGTTGTGTGTGTGTGTGTGCATGCATGTGTGTGTTATGTGTGTGTGTGTGTGTGTGTGTGTGTGTGTGTGTGTGTGTGTGTGTGTGTGTTCATGCGTGTGTGTGTGTGTGTGTGTGTGCATGCATGCATGTGTTTGTGTGTGTGTGTGTGTGTGTGTGTGTGTGTGTGTGTGTGTGTGTGTGTGTGTGTGGAGAGAGAGAGAGAGAGAGAGAGAGAGAGAGAGAGAGTAACAACAGAGTGGTATTGTGTCCTTTTCCATAAGCCACAGACCACAGTTACAAGTGTTCTGAAACATACAGATTAAGATTAAATAGATTACAGATCAAATGGACAACTCCCCACCAATCATTTTCAAGGATTTCTACCGATGACATTTCACCGAAGCTGGAGTATGGCTGCCCTAATGGCAGGATAAAAAAAAACGGTCATACACACAAAACGCCATTCCCTTTGTTGGGTAGATGGGATTAATCCTTGCCTTTCTATACAGGGGGGGTGTCCGCAGGAGTATCAACCTGCGTACGCAGAAGAAATAATTCAGTCTTAAACTACATTAGCTGTTCTTCGCTGATATTGTACATCAGGCTTTCAGCCTCACCTGTGACCCTGTCTTTGTGACCAGCTGATCTATCCAAGCTACTCCCATTCCTTTCATGTTAGTCTGTCTGGAATCACTTAGCTTGTATCTGGATGAGCATGGGAAAGAAGAGCAGAAATCAAAAATCCGACAATAAAAATTCTCAAATCAATCTGACAGTGTCATTTTTCATCTTGACTCCATAAGGCCTTGGTGCTTAAACTTACGATGTGCTATTTCAAAGTGAGGTGACTGAAGGCAGAAATTGAAACAAATTTTTATAAGACATGTTATTGGTACCGCAAGACAATATGGACACATTATGGGGCAAAACAATGCATTCTGACCTCTTTGGTCTTCTTCAAGTAAAACATTCAGGACAATGAAAACGAAGAACAAGCCATCACTTTTCTCACATTCAGCGCAAAATGGGTGTTGAATGAAAAAGAGGCCGTTAGGAAGGGTACCAAGGGAACTAAAATGACAATACTATAATAACAATAATAATAGTGATGATGTTGAAAATATCTAAATAATAACTGGAGGATTACTACCACTTGTGGTAATCATATAATGATAGAAATAGTATTAACAGTGGCTAAACACAGAAGGGAAGAAAGCAGAGGGGTTACAGGACAGTTAAATAGCATTTTTTCTTTTTTTTATATTATTACTTAGTGGTAGGATGATAATAGTAATGACAGTAAGTAATAAAGGTAGAATAATAATCATGATTAGTAGTAATGAATGAAAATGTTAATAAAAAAAAATTTAAAAAAAGCAAACAAAACTATTGGATGGTGATCATACTTATAGTAGTGATATGTAGCGACGTTGGTACTAATAAAAAATGTTGGAAAGAAATGGAAGTGATCGATGAGTAAAGGGCTATCATTACTACTGGAACAGGAGAGAGAGAGAAGAAAAAAAGGTGAGTGGGAGGAGCTCATATACGCACACACATATGCAAAGGAAAGAGGGTAGTCGAGCTCATTCAAACAGTATTACTGGAAAAGTAAACAGTACTCCTGGATGATGATCATAATGATACTAGTCATGATAAGAGTAGTATTCTTAGTCTTACTAATACTGGTTGGAAAGAAATAGAAATGATCAATGGGCTAATATTTCTACTTTAAAAAAGGAAAGGTGAGAGGGGCTATACACCTTCACCTCCACCTACACACACATGCACAGGAGAGAGGGAACAGGGAAGGGAAACTTGTGTGGAGCAGATCGTATATATATATATATATATCATTATATGTAACTGAAAGAAAAATAACATGGAGAAGGAGGGGATAGATAACTAGTAAAGAATAGATTGATGTAGGGAGAGGGGAAAGGAAGATAACCGCAAGCTGTATATGAGGTAACAAGTGTGTGTGTGTGTGTGTGTGTCGGGTGGGGGTGGGGGTGGGGGGGGTAGTGTAAAAGACAGCTGTAAGTTATATACAAGGTAGATAGTGGGGTTTCTACTGAAAACTGATGACAGAGAGGGTCTACTACTAGTTTCCAATAAAATTCAAAACTGATGATGGAGAGGGTCTACAGCTAGTTTAAAAAAAAAAAAAAAAAGAAATCAAAACTGGTGCGGCGAGGGTCCACTACTAGTTTTCATTAAAAATCAAAACATATCAAAATTCATAGTAGTAGTAGTAGTAGTAGTAGTAGTAATAGGGACAGGCTATTTGCCTAGGCCTCACGGCCTATATACATCCCCTCTTTGACATCATAATGTGTTGTGCGCATTTTATCTCATATTTAGCTTCAAATGGGCCTCAGTCGTCATAATCCACAAATAATTCTTTAAATTTGGGTATTTCATCCAAAAAATTCTTGAAATAGTATTTTGTGCAAATTTTATGTTAGTACGAAGTGCATTCCACAAGGGGGCAACTCGGTGTGAGTAAATGTTTTTCCTTTTGTTAGTGCGGCAGTATTGTATAAAAATCTTGCCTTCAGTATTCCTTGTGTGTGTTGTTTCTTGAAGGAATAAACAATGAGTCAATGCTTATGTCATCAATACCATTAAATATCTTATATGTCTGGATAAGATCCCCCCTTGTCCTTCTACCTTTCAAAGAGTATAAATTCAAATATTTCAATCTTTGTGCATATGACATATCTTTGCATTCTTTTAATAGCTTTGTTGCACGTCTTTGAACACTTTCTATTTGTTTAGACTGTCTTTTCAATTGAGGACTCCATATTGCATTTGCATATTCCAAATGAGGTCTAACAAAGGATTTATATAGTTTTAAGAATATTTCCTTGTCTAAATAGGAGAAACTTCTTTTAACTATTCCCAACATTTGATTTGCCTTGTTTACTATTTTATTTATGTGTAAGTCAAAAGACAACATAGTATCAAAAGTCACTCCCAAATCTTTTTCTTCTTTTAGTGCAGTTATTTCCTGTAAGCCATCATTATACCTCATATAGTAAGTGTGCTCTTGATTATTTTTACCAATGTGTAGAACACCACATTTTGATACATTAAAATACAGATTCCATACTTCTGACCAGTCTTGGAGTTTATAAATATCATTTTGTAAATCTACGGAATGGGATGTATCGTCATAAAGTTTCGTATCGTCAGCAAATATTTTACAAGTACTATTTAATGATAATGGCATGTCATTTATAAAGACCGTAAATAGTATTGGGCCTAAGATACTCCCTTGAGGTATACCACTTAGAACCTTAACTTTACCTGATCTTTCCTCACCCACTCTTACATACTGAACTCTGTCATATAGAAAACCTTGTATCCATTTTAGTAGATTTCCTGTTATGCCATAAGCAGCCAGTTTAACTAGTAACCTTTCATGTGGTACAGTATCAAAAGCTTTTTTAAAATCTAGATACAAAACATCAACATTATGACCATCATCTAATAACTTTGTCATGTTATCTATTACCTCAAGTAATTGTGTTACACAAGAACGTTTCTTACGGAATCCATGTTGGCATTTTGCATACAAGTTATTATCTGTAAAATGAGTTACCACTTGATCTCTAATTATACTCTCCAATACTTTACAAGTAACACACGTTAGGCTGACCGGTCTATAGTTTCCTGGTTCAGCCCTTGACCCCTTCTTAAATATGGCTGTTACTTCCGCTAATTTCCAGTCCTGAGGTAAGATACCCGTCTCTAACGTTTTATTAAATAGTATACATAGGGGAAGTGATAATTCTATATTTAGTTCTTTTAAGACTTTTGGAGGAATTTGATCTGGTCCTTGCGCCTTTTTTGGGTTCAAATTGATTAATTTATCTCTGACCGCTTTGGGGGTTACTATTACTTCTGCCAAAGATATACCATCTGAATATGTACATTCCTCTAATTTTGGTATATTAGACCTGTCTTCCCGTGTAAATACACTAGAAAAGAATTTATTTAGAGTTTCTGTTTTTTCTTTATCACTTGTTGCTAAAGAGCCATCAGGATTATTTAGAGCACCAATATTAGTATTTATCTTTAACTTGTTTTGAATATATTTCCAAAATAATTTAGGATTGTCCTTGCACTCCTTTGCAATCATTTTTTCATATTCTCTTTTCGTTATTTTCAGTAATTTTGTACATTTATTTCTCTCACATATGTACTTCCTATAATTAATTCCTGATTTAGTAGTTAGGTACCTTTTATATAAGTTATATTTCTTTTTAATACTTCTCATTGCTTTCTTATTCATCCAAGTTGGGGTATATCTTTTGTTGTTGTTTTTTCTTGTTTTGGGAATACATTTTTCCATGCCTTCATGTATGGCATCTTTTATATACTTCCAAGTTTCCTCTACATTCATATCTGATAAAGCTGACCAATCATGTTCATTCAGTATACCTTTGAATTTTGAATAATTTCCTTTATTCAGATTGAAACAATATACTGTTTGATCTTTAGTTTTCTGTTTATCTAAATTCAGATGGAATGACAAGACATCATGGTCGCTTTTTCCGACTGGATCAAGATGGACAATCTCTGAAATAAGTCTGTCATCGTTTACCAAAACCAAGTCATCGAGTGTTGGATTTTGCCCTGGTCTTCTTGTTGGGTTGATAACTTTTTGAATTAAATATGCATCATGTATCTGTTTTATTATCTCATTTGCCTTTTCACCTGACCATTTTCCATCCCAATGAACATTTGGATAGTTGAAATCTCCCATAATGCATATCCTGTCGTACTTTGACATATTTTCTGATTTTAAAATATCAAATAATTTCTTATTATTTTCCTCTGCACTAGTATTTGGGTTTCTATATACACATCCAATCAATACTTTACCATTACTCTCACATTCAAAAGTAATCCACACACTCTCTTGATATTTATGTGCATCAAAATCTTTACATTCACGTGCATTCAAATTGTTGTCTGCATATAAGGCTACACCTCTTTGATGGTCCCTATTGATGAACATGTCATAATTTGGAATACAGCACTCTTTCTCACAAAAATTTTGTAAATTCTTAGGTATTAGTTCAGTTATGGCAATAACACTTGGATGAGTATCATCAATTCTAGAAAGCAGTTCATCTTTCTTGTTTAGTAATCCATCAACATTAGAGTACAATACTTGAAATAAATCTAAATTTTCTTTATTTACACTATGTACCTGCTCTCTTCGGAGTCAATGCCCCGAGGAACCTACTTCCTGGGCGGCCTCAGTGCCCCCGCCTGCATGTTGCTGTTGTATGGGGCCTGATTTGATGGTGACTATTTTGCCATTTCGTATGGCCAGGTTTTGTTCTCCTTCATCTTTTCTACTCTTCAGTTCTTCTCTGAGTGCTCTGTTTTTGTCTCTTTGGTTCTTTGTGTAGTCATGGTTTATATAGATCTTAGTATCACCTTGGGATTTGCCCTTGTTTATCTCAGGGGCTTTTCGCATAATTTCCTTTTTTAACTCTTCCCTTTTCACTGTGATCCTGAGAATTCTCGGCCTAGTCCCCAGTTGTTGTTTCCCCAGCCTTATGGGCTCTTCCAGTTCCTCTTCCTCCAGGTCAACTAGCTTACCTAGCAGTGTTTTGGCAGCCTTCAGATCATCCTTCCTTTTTTCTTCTGTATCCGTTATTGCGCTCTCCTTCAGATTTACGATCACTATGTTCCTTTTCCTTTTCTCTATCTCCATTTTTTCCTCCATCATCTCTTCTAGTTTTCTCTCAACCACCTCTTCAATCTTCTCCTCTAGTTTCTCACCCATCCCCTTCTCCATCATTTCGATCCTGGCACTGAGAGTATGAACCAACGGAATAAGATCCAGCAGTTTATCCAGCCTAGCGTCCTGCTTCGATTGGATTTCCTTTTGGTCATCCATGCAGGGTTGGCATACCCACTGGATGCTGGCATTCAGAGGGTCAGTGAGTGTGTAAAAAGTGTCTTTGTTCAGGTCAGTGCATCGAAAGTGACACCAGTTCTTACACACGAAGCACTCAATGGAGTCCTCCTCTTCATCCACTGCATTTTCGCAGTAGTTGCACTGCCATGCAGACATGGCCACTTTGGACCGTCCGCGACTACTATTCTTCCTTTGGTATGTACCGCCACCGTTGCCCGATGCCGAGCCTTTTGGCTTACCAAAGCCAGTGCTGCTGGTACTACCAGTACCGGTTTTACTCTCTTTCTTTCGTTTTTCAGACATCTCTCATTAACTTTGTATGAGATAGAAAAAATAAAATGAAAGTGAAAAACTTTAGCAACTGGGTGATTTGCAATGGTTTACTTTAGTGCAGTGCTCAAAAGAATAGATTGAATAAGTAATTAATAATTTGTCACTGTAATTCAAACAAAAATGAAACCTGAAATGAAAGCAAGTCTAAACTGAACATGCATCAACGTAAACGCGGCACGGTTATGAAGATTTGAACTTAACTGGGTTAGTCCGTGTGAAGTGAAGTCCAAGAATTTTTCAAACTAGAAAAAACAGCCACAGAATCTTGACTGTTTGTTTTCTGCACACCAATGTGTGTCTACTTAGACTCCAAACAACAAAGTTTTAGATAGCCAACTGTAGATGTTCTTGATTTCTTTTGATTTTATGTCACAATTACGACGAGCCATTTGAAAAGCCAACCATCTTGACGCATGCGCACAACAGCTAGTTTTCATGCACTGGCCACAATAATGTCACCTGTATATATACATCTAATCGTTATCTGATCCATGTGTTCGGAGGCACAGCATAACTTTGAGCAATAATCCGACAACTGATTATGGATCAGATTAATATCCCCCCATACAATCATGTCATTTGTTAGGGTCTTCTACCGATGACGTCCTTCGCAGAACACTTCAGTTCTTGAAGACACATGAGCTATCCCATGGCTGACGTCACATTTAAGGCCTTAGCGCTCACCCGTAGCAAAGTAAATCCCCCAGCAAACATCTGATTTAGTGGCCCTTGTAACACTCGCCCAATATCAAAGATCATTTCTTTCCGTCATTTTTTTCCTCCCTTAAAAAAAATCACAGTGAATTATGGGGGGATATTTCCTTTCACAATACCCTCCCGCACTAACGCTTCTAAAGTGTTTTCCCTACACTTTGGAGAAGTTCGTTTATACACTTGAGCACTTGCACATGCACACCCACACACGCCCTACCTTAGCGAGTCAGTCCGGACTCTGGTGCTTTCGTCAAGATTCTACATTTTCAAGCCCTTCAATGGCACCGACTGCCAGTCTGTCACTGTCTGTGTCAGTCTCCGGGCCTAGCAATTGTACTATCATAGCCGTCCTTGCCGTCGTATCCGTCTACGGCTGTTCTGTCGCACTGCAAGGGCAAAACTGTCTCCTACAGCACAACGTGGCTCCTTAACTGACAAGAAGTTCGCCTGCTGCTTGTTTCCCTGCTGACCGTCAGTGAACACTTCTAAAGCGAGGCGCACTTCCGCTGAGCTCGCCTGCATGCGTGGAATCCGTGCGTCACAATATTTCTCTCCCCAACATCAAAAAGTTGAACGGTTGAGACGTTGAAAATATTAACATTTTTATATGAAAATGGCACATTCAGTGGCATTAGATTTCAATGAATTGGATTGGATGTTTGTCGCAAAGCAGCCATGGCACTGAAGGTGGAGGAAGGGTGTGTGAAAGGAAATCATAAATTTTGGGCGATATCTTCCTCTGGTTCGTTTCAGAGAATCAGGGATAGTGGTCGATGGGGACGGCCATCTTTCCTGGCCCAGAAAGGGTACGTGTCATTGTGCCCCCGTCCCATTGTGTCCCCGTCCCATTGTGTTCCCGTCCCAACGTGTCATTGTGCCCCCGTCCCATTGTGTCCCCGTCCCATTGTGCCCCTGGACTGTTCAAAACATTTACGATTTAGAGCGAAAGTGTCAGATTTCGGCATTTTTGGAAGTATTTTCAAAACGGCTGCCAGTTTCTTTGTTTTTTTACCGTCATCTGAAACGGTGTTCAATTGCGAACTTCTTTGTGTAAATCATTATCAAACAAGCAATTTTTACGACGCATTTTTTGAGAATGTAAGGGCGCCAGCTAAATTGTTATACGCACGTACACACAGCGTACAGCTTTAGACGGTTTGTCACTGGCCCAGGACGGAAGCATGACGTCATTACAGGGGTCGCACTTACGCGAAAAAAACTGCGTTTTTTACGCAAAAAAGGAGCAGGCTACGCAAATCTGAAAATGCCGTGCGTTTACAGTACGCAAAAAACAGTGACCTCACACAGCTAAATGCGTTTAGTCTTTTCGTTTTTTGCACCCAGCAGAGAAGGTTTGTAGAGCACTTGCAGTGGGTATAAACGTCTTAGATTTCCCCCGCCCCTCCCCCCTCCCTTCCCCATCCCATCCGGGTGAAGGGATGCTGGTGCCTACGTGACGATGTTCATGACACCCATAGACACTGATCACGCACACACGCCATGCGTGCCATAGAGTAAAATGCACATGCTTGTCTTTATATACTGATGCTGTGGCTCTGTGATCGGCTCGTTTTTTGCGTACGATTGACGTCACTACTGCTGGGCTGCTTACGCAATTTTTTCCATGTTGTACGTTTGCGACCCCTGCATTAACATCACATTCACAATGGCGTCCCTCGTGAGAGGTGAAAGGGGAGGCAAAGTGCTCGTTTACGAAGAATTCAGGTATACCTATCACAAGACCAATGCCCTGAACCAATTCGTTTGGCGCTGTTGGCGTCGGGGACAATGCAATGCAAAACTTGTTACAAGACCATTTCAGAGATGCCATTAATCCAGACATTCAGGTTATGGGGAATGTGGGTGCTCACCACGACCACCCTCCTGATACAGATTTAATTGCTTTTGGTCGAATGAAGAGCCATCTTGTCCAAGAGGCGTCGGAAGATCCCACACGCCCAGCAAGGCGTATCTATCATGCCGCCGCAGAGCTTCAAAGACGGTTGCTTCAGGGTGGAGATGTGTAGGTGCTACCTCCACTTGAGTCAGTAAGATCAACCATTGAAAGAGCCAGAAGACATGTCCCCGCAATACCCCGAACAGTGGCTGATGTTGAAATTGAAGGCGTTTGGGGCCAAACGTGGAACCAGGACAGGTTTCTTCTTGAGATTGACAACCATGCAGGATTTGTAATTTTTGTCACAGATGAAAGCCTTGAATCAATTGGAGATGTACCTGTTTGTTCATGGACGGAACATTGCGTGCATGTCCAAGACCGTTCTCTCAGGTGTTCACCATCCTTGGGAATCTGCACGGTTTTGTAATTCCTTTCGTTCACGTGTTAATGGCCAACAGAGGAGCTGGAACTTACAGACGCATTTTTCAAGTCTTGAAAAGAACTGTTCGACATCTAACACACCATCACTGGCGTCCCCGCATCATTGTCTGTGACTTTGAAATAGCTCTATGGGGAGCTGTGCAGATGGAGTTTCCCGCTGCTGCACTCTCAGGGTGTTACTTTCACTGGACCCAAAGTTTGTGGAGGAAAGTTCAGGATCTTGGCCTTGCAGGTCAGTACCAGCAGAACAGACGATTACGGAAGCTCGTACGGAAGGCTATGGCACTGGGCTTTTTGCCACTGGCCCTGGTAAGAATCTCTTTCCAGCAGCTGCTGCATTCTGAGAACACTCAGAGACTGATTCAAACTTATCCTGAACTTCAAGAGTTCCTTGTGACGTACCTGCAAAATCGCTACATTCTCGCCAATGCTCAGTTCCCACCTGCTGATTGGAATGTTTTCAACAGAGACATGGACCAACGAACAAATAATTCTGTTGAATGTAAGTATGCGCCCATATCCACAAAATCCCTATCCACCCCTTGTACATAAACGTCCAAGAATGATTGCAGTTTGTAAACATCGTTTTAGCCATGTGGAATCTACTTCCACAAATAAAATTCCAAAAATAATTTTTTCAAAGTAACATTACACCAGTTTTGTCAACATCTTTACTTGTGTTTAGTCTCCAAATGAGGAATAGAATCACGTGTGATACATACTTAATGATGTTTTTTTTTTTTTGTACATTGAAAACCCCCTTTTTGTGTTCCCAGTTTTAAAAAACTGGGAACACTTTAGGACAGAGACCGAGACTCGCGTCACGCGTCGGTCCGTAGGTCCGTCCGTCCGCAGTCATATTTCAGGATCTAGTGGACGGATTTGGACCAAATTTGGCACAAACATGCAGGCGCATATGGGACACCCTCCCCTCCATTTGTTAATCCTTCGCTCAAAGGTCAAGGTCACAGGGGTCAAAAACCCTAAAAATTATAAATGTGAATATCGACTTGAGCAACAACAACATGAACCATTAACTTAATGTATGTCAACTGCGGACTGGGAACACATTTGAATGGCTTGTCCATCTTGTTTTTTAGTTTTGCAACCCATGCGTTTCTTTTGTTTTTAGTAGTATATATGAATCCTTTTATTTGGGAGTGTGAGATCATTCTTCCCCTGCCTGTTTAGGACTTTCTCCAGAGCTCTGGTGTGGGTCTTAATTTAGTGGTACAATGAAGTATATTTGATGTTGGTATATCATTTTTTTGTTTTGTTTTTTGTAGCCTACCATCATTCGTTGAACCAGCTGGTCGGTGTTCGCCATCCAAACCTTTGGCACTTCATTCGCAAACTGAAAGACTGTCAGGCGGAATCCGAGACCAAACTGACGGCTGCCGAGCAAGGAGATACCCCAAGACAACGCCGCAGAAAGTGGCGCATTCTGGCAGCACGCATTTGCCGCCTCAAGCAGCAGTATACAAACGGCGCGAGAAACCTGGATTCATATTGGAGAGCTATTACTCATGTCATTTGGAGGCCCCTTGCTTAGTTCGACCAAAGACTTTTGGTTCGATCATCTCAATCTGAAGGCATGCACATCGGGATATCACAGCAAGTGACTGTGCACAAAACATCCTATACTGTTATATTCTCGTTGCTTTAGTTCACTTAATATTTCAGTTAAACTCAATGGTGTTTTACTTGATTTATTTGAATACAGTAAATCGCAAAGTGAAAGCATGCTCCTGAAAGCATACGCATCGGGATATCACAGCAAGTGACCCGTCCGTGACCTTGCACAAAGCATCCTGTACTGACCGTAACATTCTCTTTGCTTTAATTTCAGTTTATGTTTCAGTTAATTAAACTCCGTTGACGTTACATTTGATTTTATTCAATACAGTAAACCGCAATCTGAAAGCATTCGCATCGGGATATCACAGCAAGTGACTGTCCATTCAGTGACGATGCCCAAAGCATACTGTATTGACAATGTAGTTCTATTTGTGACCAAGTTTTAAACATTTTAAAAAATTATTTCTTTAAATGATTTTGTATAATTCATTGATTCGCACTTTCAAAAGTCCATAGAAAATCAGATGCCTACAATTTTGAATTCTTCGTTTTTCTATTCTTTTGTTTTTGTTAAACAAATATTAAGCCATTACATGCTTGTATAAAACAAAGGTAACTCTCTTTTTTTTTTTTAGTTCATGTTTCTATTAACTTGATCAAGTTGTTTCTTTGTTGACTAAAGTTCATTGTCTGCTTGTTAAAAAAAAAATTAAAATGTAACCCTCTCTTTGTTTCGGTTTGAAATTAAAAATCTACATGGCATTTCATTTGACTTAGTCCTGTGATGGATTCTTTTGAATTTGAATTCTTCGTTTTTCTAATAGTTCTTTTGTTTTTGTTAAACAAATATTAAGCCATTACATGCCTGTATAAAACAAAGGTAACTCGCTCTTTTTTTTAGTTCATGTTTCTATTAACTTGATCAAGTTGTTTCTTGACTAAAGTTCATTGTCTGCTTGTTAAAAAAAACTTTTAAAATGTAACCCTCTCTTTGTTTCGGTTTGAAATTAAAAATCTACATGGCATTTCATTTGACTTAGTCCTGTGATGGATTTTTTTTTCATTCTATATTTCATTAATATATTTTAAAACCTGCTTGGGAAAAAACCCCTGAAAAGGCTGTCTCTCTCTCTCTCTGTCTCTCTCTTTCCCTCCCTCCCTCCCTCTCTCATCAAAAAAAGACTGTTTCGGTATGCCGGGTTTTTCCAAAATGGGCACAATGGGACGGGGACACAATGGGACGGGGACACAATGGGACGGGGGTACAACGAGGACCTTCTCTTTCTCGTCACAGCCACCAAAATGTGGGCGATGTGGCTGCATCACACGACCCAGTGCAGAAGTGGTGAAGGAAGATAAAGTGCGAGGTGACTTCCAGATCCGTAAGACAATGGGCGACGTCTGGTCGTGTGCCTTCTTCTCCAGAGCCACTTGAATTTTCCGATACAGTGACTAATCCATGTCTTCCTTGACCTGTTGCATGGATAAGAATGCAAACGTGTTTCTCCTACTGCGGGTCTTCCTTATGTAGCTAAAACATATCAGATGTAAGAAGCTCGACTGCTGATAAGGAAACCTTGCCAATGAGGACGTGAGTGACCTTGGCTGTATGAAAACCTCGATCGTCCACCCTCCTCCCCCCCCCCCCCCCCCCTCATCCCCCCCTCGACTTAGGATGTAGACCGTGTACTGTCACCTCGGTTTGTGACCGAGAACGGGTACTTTGATCATCAGACCTGAAAAAGGGTTTCTTGCTTTCGTCTGTAGTTATGCCGATCTTCCGGGCCGTTTTTATTATCATCCTCGCCTTCTATGCTTCAAACGACGCGCGCGCGCGCGCGCGCGCGCGCATGCTTGCGTGTGTGCGCGCGCAAGCGTTTGTGTGGTGAACTTTCCTAACTGATGCAGTGGGTTTATTAACCGGTCAGAAACCTGGAATGTGGGTTTTGTCGTAAACTGACCCACTTTTTTTTTCAGGGACTCTGGTTTATTTCTCTCACAAGACACTGCGCAGCTATTTGAACATTTGAGGACAACCCCTCCCCAACTCCACCCTTGAACACATGTGTGTGTGTGTGTGTGTGTGTGTGTGTGTGTGTGTGTGTGTGTGTGTGTGTGTGTGCGTGCGTGCGAGTGTGTGTGATCGGTGAGAAATGCAGAAATCGGAGTTGCCTGAGTATTATCATGCCCACCCCCCTCCCCCTCCCCGTCACCCTCCCTCCTTACCGACTTTCCCGCCTTAGAATTTGCCTACCCCCCCCCCCCCCCCTCCCCCCCCGTCTTACTCCGGCAGCTGATTTCGAAATAACCTCATTTTCGTCTTACACAATGCAGGTCAAACGCAAGATGTAGTGATGTGCAAGGTGATGAGGAGGAAGACGATGACCGCGATTCATGAGTACTATGCCTAATTTCGGTGTTTTAACCGGACTTCAAGACTTTCACAGTCGGCACACTCAGATTCAACGGGTTAACTGCCTGGGTAAACCAGAGTCACAGCAGCTCTCGGTATTGATATAGTCTGCTTTTCGTTTCTATTGTCGGGTATAAACCACCACAGTGTTAGTCGGTCATTATCATAATTACTATCTACTTTTTAACCAGGAAGCCGCCATCGTGCGTGTTCCTTCAGACAGGGTGTGTTATGTTATTTCCGTGTATTATCAAACCACCTGGACATGGATTATAGAGATGCATGCGTAGCCCCCCCCCCCCCCCCCCCCTCTATTTCTCACGCGCGCGCGCACACACACACACACACACACACACACACACACGCACACGCACACACACGGGGAGAGAGAGACAATACAAATGTACAGTCAACAATTAACCTCACAATTGAGAAATTAACTTGCCATTATGATATCGGAGTTGGCTCCTGAGATGAGAAACCTCGCTAAAAGGAAAACAAAAATACACACACCTCCCATCCCCCCCCCCCCCCCCCCCTCGACTTGTGACACAAATCTACTGTACGTCATTCAGGTTTAGATTGTCTTAGGTAGGCCTACACGCCTTAAAAACTTCATTTGCACATGGGAAAAAGTGTTGTGAAATGGGAACACAGAAACTGGAAGTCAACCTTTTTCAGGTTTTTGCCGAATGCTGACAGGCAGTATGGGGTCCTTTTCATGCGGAAATGTTACAATGAGCATTTGAGAAGTTTCCCACGATAAGTTGTATTCAACAAGTAAAATTGGAAGAAAAAACGGGTAGGGGAGGAACGGGGACTGGGTGGGGTAGGGGTGGAAGCATGAAATCACAGCGGATACTGAGATGGGTAGTGGAGGGCAGATTTCCTTCTTTCTGTTAGCTGAACTGATGCTTTCTCTTTCCGGTTCTCCTACCTCTTAATTCACTACCTGATAAGTTTGCATGACATTTTTGGTTTGTCGCTATTGACTTGCAAGTCCACCACCACCACCACCCTCCCACCACCCCCCCCCCCACCCCCACCCCCCCCCTCCGCCGCCGCCGCAAGTCTCCTCCGGTAATTCCATATTCACGGTGATAGAAAAAACATAGCGTCTGAATTGAGCATGACACTTTATGATCAAGACCAGTGATTGAGAAAAGACTTCCCATTCTCTGCGGTGAATATGGCGTTTTAAGAGCTTTCACGAATAATGCATCCAATTAGTTGTGGAAACCGCGCGGAATTTGGGAGCGAACAATCCTGTCGGTAAGAGAATGGAGAGACCTTTATAGAATGCATGTGTTAAAGCTCAGACAGAGGTAGTGGAATGTAGTTCCAGTGATTGAAAGTAAAAACGATAAGTTTTGTTTATTATTACTGCTTTGTTCAACAGGAAGCTGTTGTCAAGAGAGGTGACGAGTTCTGGGATTGTGATGGAAGTTCTGTCTTCATCAGACTGCCACATGTGACGAGTCACGCAATGACTGCTTTGAGAAGCCTCAAAGGTAAGCAGGTTACATTGGCAAGAAATTGGCAGTCAGGCTTGAAACAAAACGTTCTGTCAAGATGTGGTAGAAAAAGTGAAAGTATATGCCATCTTTGTTTGCAAGGCCTTTGCAACTGAATCAAAGATTTTATTGATTATGCTTAAAATCGGTGTCATCTATACATGTACCACGTGTCAACCACTTCAAGTTCGATTGTTTTTGTTTTACACTGTGGAAATAGCTTACGATAACACTGCATGGAAAAATGTGCAAATGCCTTGCTTAAGGAATTGGGTTTTCATAACTGGCAGTTAGAACGTTATGATCATTTCATTGATAGACGTTATTTCCTTTCTGTTCTTTCATATGCCTCCAACATGCAGGATGGGTGGTTACAAGCAGATTAGACTGAAAGGAATGGAAAACTTGAATGTGTCAGCTGATGCAAAGATAGGGTCACGGGTAAGCTCTCAGGACAGAAATGTGTAAGCTGAAGTCCGAATCCAGAGCTCCAGATTAGGCCTAAAACGCTATATATTATCTAATATACAAGCTTTCCCCCCAACAGAAGCAGGGGAGGAGGAGAGACCGTACGAAAAGGGGGGGCGTTTTAGTATAAATGTTAAATCCGTCATTGACAGCTATAGGAATAATTGAGTTCTGAATTTTGAACAGAACCATTTGGATATACCCAACTCAAAACTGATTTAGGAATTAAGGAGAGGGGACAGGGCTGGAACGGTTAATAGGCCGGATTGGTGTGAAACTCGTCAAAGAATAGCGGATACCGTTCTGAAGGAATCGTTTTGTCATCTTGCTTTGATTACTCGGCCACTTTCTGGGTCGCGTATGTAAAAACCAAGAACAGAAAAGAAAGACTTGAAACTGTGAAAATGTTGGTCTATTCCCGGTGGGTTTAATTAGTAGGCAACTTTTCTTTTTGCTCTAAGACATGCGAAATTCTCTATGCTTCGTTGGTTTTGAACCAGTTACGAGGAAAACTGCTTTAAGTTCAGTAAAATTCCGTTTTCTGTTATAACACGCGCGCGCGCGCGCGCACACACACACACACACACACACTTATTCCCGCACTCGTTCATACACATTTATTCACGCACTCATTCATACACACACGCGCCCGTGCGCGCGCGCACACATACACACACACTCGCACACATACATACACACACACTTATTCACGCACTCATTCACACACACACACACACACACACACACACACACACACACACACACACACACACACACACACTCGGAACAAATACAGAACACACCCAGAACACAAATACTATACCGTCAATAGTGGACCTCCATTATGAGAAGTGAACTTGACAGAAACTTCTAATATCAGATCCGTGTCTCATCTGACATGAGAAACATTAGAAAGCAAAAATTAATATCCATTCGACTTTGTGACCAAAATCTACGAGGTCAACTTTGAGGATTTCGCGGAATCCTGAGAGGCAGAATACTGTCTTTTTATGCGGAAATGTTCAATAAGCATTTGAGAAGCGGTTTCCCACTAATTGGTGTATTAAAAATAAAGTAAAATTAGAAGAAAAAATGGGTAGGGGAAATTAACCGGGGGTGGGGTGGGGTGGGGTCGGGTCGGTGTGGAAGTATGGAATTACAGCGGATACGGAAGTAGGTAGTGCTGCCAAGATTTCCGCCGTTCTGTTAGCTGAACCGATGCTTTGTCTGTCCGATTCGCCAGACTCTTTATGTACAACGTAACATGTTTGCTTTATTTTTGTTTGTCGCTATTGGCTTGCAATTAACGTGCCCCTGCCTTTCCCCTACGCACAGTGAAAAATAGAGCGTTTAAAGCGACCATGACACTGTATGATCAAGACCAGCGATGACTGAGAAAAGCCCTCCCATTCTTTTGGGTGAATATTGTGGTCACTATGTTGAAAAATCCTAGTATGACCTTTGGCGTGTTGAGAGCTTTCAGGAAAAGCGCGTCTTATTACGTCTCCCATAGTTGTGGAAACGGCGCCGAATTTGGGAGCGAAAAATTCTGCCGGTAAGAGAACGGAGAGACCTTGATAGAATGTTGGTGTTAAAGCTCAGACTGACGTAGTTCCAGTGATGTGAAAGTAAAAACGGTAAGTTTTGTTCATTATTACTTTGTTCAACAGGAAGCTGTCTTCAAGAGAGGTGCAGAGTTCTGGGATTGTGGTGCAAGTTCTGTCATGTTCATCAGTTAGACGGCCACAACATGATGATGATGAGCGAGTCGCCCAACGACTGCTGTAAGAGGCCTCGAAGGTAAGCAGGCTACTTTGGCAACAGATTATGGTAACTAGGCCTGAAACAAGGCGTGATGTCAAGATGTGGTAGTGAAAGTATATGGCATCTTTGTTTACATGGCTGCATAGCAACTAAACCTACAATATTTTCTTGGTTATACTTAAGGTTGGTGTTGTCTATACACGTCCCACATGCCAACTAGTTCGAAGTCTACAGTTTTTTGTTTTGTTTAATAATAGGTTACAATAACAATGTTTGGAAAAAAAAATTAATGTGAAAATGTATTGCTTACGAATTGGGTACTTATAACAGACAAGTAGATATAATTTTCATTGTCTAGAAGTTTCTTTTCTGTTGTATGCCTTCAAGATACAGGATGGGTGGTTCCAAGCAGCTTAAATTGAAAGGAATGAAAAACTTAATGTCAGCTGGTACAAAGATAGGGTCATAGGTAAGCTCATAGGCCAGAAATGTAAAGTAAGATAAGTCTGAATCCAAAGTAGGCCAAAAACGCTATTTACTAGAAAGGTAAAAGTTCTCCAGATGAGTCCCATCATCTGATTTGCTTTGTTCACAACTCTCTGGATGTGAGGATCAAAGGATTGATCTTTATCAAAGGTTACTCCCAGATCTGTTTCTACATCACATGTATTTATTTTCTGCAATTCGTCGTTCACAATCATAGTATATTCAAACTATTAATTTTTGCCCATGTGCTTCATCTTACATTTTGCTACATTGAAGTAAAGGTTCCATTCATCTGATCATTCTTGTAGCTTGTTTATATCCTGTTGGATCTTTGTGCTGTTTGTCGCCTCATCATATATTTTTGTGTCATCTGCAAATATTTTGCACGTGGTTTGAGTCATGTCCGGTAAATCATGAACACTGAATACTATGGGCCCTAGGATACTACCCTGTGGAACTCCACTTAGGACCTCAGATGTCTTGGATCTCACTTCTCCCACTAATTGTGACCTTCCTTTAAGAAAACCTCTGATCCAGTTTAGAACATTACCATTTACTCCATATGCTTTCAGTTTAATCGGAAATGAAATGAGGCAGGGAACAGTTGACGATAAACAGTAAACAAGTTTTTTTTTTTTTTTTGTATGGGAGCAAAAAATACCCGACTTGTTTACTGTTTAGCTTTTAGTTTAGTTAGCAGCCTTTCATGTGGGACGGAATCAAATGCCTTTCTAAAGTCCAGGTACATTATATCAGTTGGCTCCCCATTATCTACCAATTCTGTTATGTTGTCGATTACTTCTAGTAATTGTGTGACACATGATCTGTTTTTCCTAAATCCATGTTGGCATTTAGCATACAAGTCATTTTCAGTAAAATGAACAACTACCACATCCCTTACAAAGCTCTCTAAAATCTTACATGCAATACAAGTCGAGCTCACCGGCCTGTAATTACCTGGGTCTGTTCTGGAACCTTTTTTAAATATAGCTGTGACCTCTGCAGTCTTCCAATCTCTAGGCAAGGACCCTGTTTCTAAGGATTTGTTAAATATATTACATAGTGGACTAGCTATCTTATCACTTACTTTTAACACTTGTGGTGGAATGAGATCGGGACCTTGAGACTTGTTAGGGTTTAACTCTTTAAATTTGCTTTTAACTGCATGCGTGGTTACCCTTACATCACATAGATGCACCATCGGATCGGGAACACTCTGGTAAGTTTGGGACGCTACTTAGGTCCTTGCGTGTAAAAACGCTAGAGAAGTCGTTTAGCGTTTCTGCCTTTTCTTTATCGTTATCTACCAAACTTCCATCTTTCCTTTTCAATGTGCCTATTCCAGTGTTTATTTTCATATCTTTAACATATTTCCAGAATATTTTGGGGTTACTTTTACTTTACCTATTTCTCTTTCGTAATTTTTACAGCTTCTCTTGACAAGTCTGTTGCTTAAATTCCTTATTTCAATATATCTTAGGTAATCCCGTCCTGATTTGGTGCACAAGTATCTTTTGAACAGCTTATATTTCTTTTTGATTGTTTTAAATGCTTTTCCATCCATCCATATCGGCTTTATGTTTTTCACCGAACCTATTTTCACTTTTGGAATGCACTCTTCCATACCTGTTAGTACTCCTTTGAGGTGATTCCAACTATCTTCTACATTCATTTGGTCCATAGTTGTCCCATCGTGATTACTTATAATACTTCTCAGTTGGTTATAATTTCCTTTTAGATTGAAAATATATCTTGCCTTTGGTTTCATGTTGTTAATACATAAATTTCAAAGGACAATACATCATGGTCACTTTTTCCAACTGGATCCTGGTGTGTAATATCTGAAATAAGATTATCCTCATTCACTAATATCCAGTCATCCAAAGTTGGGTTCTGTCCTGGTCTCCTTGTTGGTTTAACTTTCTGCATCAAGTATGCATCATTGATTTTTTTCCACAATTTGCTCACCTTTCTCCCCTGACCACTTTCCATCCCATCTGACAAAGGGGTAATTGAAATCACCCATAATCAATACTTTGTCAAATTTTAACATATCAGATTTTAACAGGTCAAACATTTTTTCATCATTAGCTTGAGAACTCGCATTAGGACTTCCATAGATGCAGCCAAGTAATAGTGTTTCTATCATTGGTATTAAATGTGCACCATACACTTTCCAGGAACTCTGTTTAGTTCTTCACATTCACGTGCGTTTAAGGATTTCTCCGTATATAAGGCTACCCCTCTGATTATTTTGTTGTTTAAGAACACATCGTAGTTTGGAATATGGTATTCTGATTCGATGAAATTCTTAGCTTTCTTGGGTTTTATTTCAGCGAGACCAATTATACTAGGTTTAATATCGTGTATTCTCGTAAAAAAAAACTCATCTTTTTTGTTCAGAAAGGTGTCCATATTGGTGTACAGTACCGAGCATTCATTCACTCCATACTCCATAGGGGGGGGGGGGGGGGGGGTACGGACAGAGCTGGAGCAGTCAATTGCCCGGATTACTGTTAAACTCATCAAAGAACAGCGGATGACGTTCTGAATGAATCTAGTCATCTTGCTTTGATAACTCTGCCCCTCTATGGGTGGCATATGTTAAAACCAAGAACAGAAAAGAAAGACTTGAAACTGTGAAAATGTATTACTGGTGGGTTTAATCAGTAGGCAACACTCCGGTTTTTCCTCTGAAGATCTACGGAATTCTCTGCTTCGTTTGTTTTGAACCAGTTATTGAGGAAAACTTTTTCTTTGAAGTTCAATAAAATTCCGTTTTTTGTTGCAATGCGCACACGTACGCACACACTGTCACCCTCTTTCACACTCGCTCCACACGCACACACGCACACCCCACCACACACGCTCTCTCCCCCCCCCCCTCTCTCTCTCTCTCTCTTGCACACTCTCTCTCGCGCACAGCCACGCACTCACTCATACACACACACACACACAACACACACACGTACACACACACACACGTACACATACACACGAAAGGGGGGGGGGGGAGGGGAGAGAGAGAGAGAGAGAGAGAGAGAGAGACTGTACCGTCTATAATGGACCTGTTGTAAGAAATGAACTTGTCAAAAACTTTTGATATCGGATCCGCGTTTCCTCCGACATAAACATTGGAAAGCAAAAATTAATTTCCCTTCGACTTTCTTGTGACCGAAATCTACTGTACGTCGTTCAGGTTTACCATCATTATCACCTTAGTTGCACGCCCTAAAACGTCATTGTACACGGAGAGGGAGGTGGGGGGTTGAGAACTTAGAAGTCACATGTTTGACGATTTTGCCGAATCCTGAGAGGCAGAATACTGTCTTTTTACGCGGAAATGTTCAATAAGCATTTGAGAAGCAAGTTTCCCACTAATTGATGTATTAAAAATAAAGTAAATTAGAAGAAAATGGGTAGGGGAAATTAGTGGGGGGGGGGGGGGGGGGGGGGGGGGGGGGTCGGGTCGGGTCGGGGTGGAAGTATGGAATTACAGCGGATTCGGAAATAGTGCAGTCAAGATTTCCCCGCTCTGTTAGCTGAACCGATGCTTTTGTCTCTCCGATTGTCCAGCCTCTTTATGTACAAGTTAACACGTTTTTGGTTTGTCGCCATTGGCTTGCAATTAAGGTGCCCCTGCCTTCCCCCTCCGCAACCTGTCTGGGAATGCCATATTCACACAGGATAATTGAGAAAGGAAAAATAGAGCGTCTAAAGCGACCATGACACTTTATGATCAAGACCAGCGACGACTGAGAAAAGCCGTTCCATTCTTTTGGGTGAATATTGTCATTATGTTGAAAAATCCAACTAGTATGACCTTTGGCGTTTTGAGAGCTTTCAGGAAAAGAGCATCTAATTACGTCTCCCCCTCCGCAACCTCCCTGGGAATGCCATATTCACAGTGATAATTCAGAAAGAAAATAAAGCGTCCGAAGTGACCTTGACATTTTGTGATTTAGACCATTGATGACTGGGAAAAGCCCGTCCCGCCCCTCCATTCTTTCGGGCAATTGTTGTAATGTTGAAAAATCCATCTGGTATGTACGTTAGGCGATTTGAGAGTTTGAGGAAAAAATGCATTGAATTACGTCTTCCACAGCTGTGGAAACCGCACCAAATTTGAGAGCGACAAATCCTGTTGGCAAGAGAACGGAGAGACCTTGATGAAATCAAATTACTTGAAAAGCTAAAATATGGAAGTATAGTTCTGGTAGTTTGAAAGTAAAAACGTTTTTGTTAATTATGAATGCTTTGCTCAACAGGAAGCTGTCTTTAAGAAAGGTGCAGAGTGCTGAGATTGTAGTGGAAGTTCCGGCTTCGTCTTCATGTTCATCAGTCAGACGGCCACATGTGATGAACGAGTCATCCAACGACTGCCGTACGAAGCCTCGAAGGGAAGCAGGTTACATTGCAACAGATTACGGCAGCCAGGCTTGAAGAAACACGTTTAGATGTGGTAGAAAAAGTGAAAGTATATATCATCTTTGTTTACAAGGCCTTAGCAACTGAACATAAAATGTTTTCTTAGTTAAAAGTTGTAATCTATACATGAACCACATGCCAACTAGTTCGAACTCGATTGTTTTTGTTTTACACGATGGAAATAGGTTACAATAACACTGGCTGAAAAAATGTTAATGTGCTAATGCCTTGCTTGAAGAATTTGGTATTCATAACGGGCACAATTAGATCGTTATGATCCTTTCATTGTGAGAAGTTATTTCCTTTCTGTTCTTTCATATGCCACCAAGGTGCAGGATGGGTGGTTCGAAGCAGATTAAACTGAAAGAAATGGGAAAACTTTTAAATGTGTCAGCTGTGCAAAAGATAGGGTCACGAGTAAGCTCTTGGGCCAGAAATGTGATGCAAACTAAAACCCGAATCCCGAGTTCCAGAATAGACCAAAAACGCCATATATTATGTAATATAGGCCTACAAGCTTTTTTTTTTTTTTTTAAACCTACAGAAGCAGGGGAGAAGGAGGAGACTGTACTAAAAGGAGGAAGGGGGGGGGGGTTAAAGTATAAATATTAAATCCTTCACAGGCAGCTATGTGAATCATTGAGTTCTGCGTTTTGAACAGAACCATTTGGATATGCCCAGCTACAGTCGACTGTCGTCGTGGCTTTAAATTAGGGTCGTAACTGGCTTAGGAACCAAGGGGAAGGGACAGGGCTGGAACAGTTATTGGCAAACTCGTCACAGAACAGTGGATAACGTTCTGATGGAATCGTTTAGTCATCTTGCGCTGATAACTCTGCCACGTTATGGAGAGAACCGAAATGAAAAAGAGCTGAAACGGTGAAAATGTTGGTCTCTTCCCGGTGAATTTAATCAGTAGGCAACAACTTCGCTTTTCGCTCAGAAGACATGCGGAATTCGCAGAGCTTAGTTTGTTTCGAACCAGTTATTGAAGAAAACTTTTTTCTTTGAAGTTCGGTAAAATTCCGTTTTCTGACACGTACACACACTCGTCACCATCACCACCAACTATTCAAAGTTCCGCTGTGTTAGAATTTCCGCAGCAGCTGATCAGATCAGAATTAGGATAAATTTTGAATGTTTGTTGCTTGCAAGAGATGTTTTTCACAGTTATGTTTTAAAGAAGACCCCCCCCCCCCTTTTTTTTTTCCAGAAGAAACCTCGGAGGGGTGGGAGGTGTGAGGGTAACAGTGTCTTATGCGATTAATGGTTAGTTAGTTAGTTAGTGTTTATAGGGTCCAGCGGACTACTAGGAGCCAAATCAGGACCTCAGCTATCATATCTAAGTCTCTAGATACAAATACCCACACTAGTATTAACACATCGCTTAAAATTTATGAGGACAAAAGCACAATTATCTGTTCAACTCCGACGACACCTGTATACATAATTAAAACACTATACTTTATAAAATAAGTTTACCTCTTTCAAAAAAGAAAAAATAAGATCTACTGAAATCTCACAAAAAAAGAACTGATAAATCACTGGTGGAAAAGAACTTCTCTCTGATACACATCAAATCAGCACATTCTGTCAAAAAATGATTAACACTGAACAAGCTGTCACACGCAACACACCATGGGGGGTCTTCCCTCTGAGTATCCAACTGTGCGTTATATAGCTGTGCCCAATATGTAACCGTGACAAAACCGATTCCTCTTTACGGTTACGTACCACCGATGGGAAAGGATTGGTTAAATCTGGGCAAATTTTAAACAATTTATTATGAATTTGATTACACCATTCACTCTGCCACAGTTCACGACAATACAAACTAGATTTATGACGTAGATCAGAGTGAGGAACAAACTGCATAGGCCTCCTGGAAAGACTTGCACCGAGAGCTTGTTTGGCTGCTTTGTCCACCACTGAGTTACCATAGATTCCCATGTGGCTCGGGACCCACAAGAAAACTATATGCTTTCCCGAAGAGACAAGCTGAGTATGAAGATCATGAATATCAGCCAAAACTGGATGTGAAACTTCTCTTGTCGATAAAGCCGACAATGAATCCGATAAAATAAGGAAATCATTCTGATCTGACCTGGACACCGCACTGAGGGCCAGATTTAAAGCCTTCAGTTCAGCAGTATAAACAGACGACCAATCCCGCAATCTTAACAAAGTAGGCTCCTGAAAATTGTTATCACACACAATGGCAGCTGCAGCCCTCTCACCTTTTTTAGAACCATCTGTAAAAATCTTGATAAAATCTTTATAAAGTTCACATTGCCCAAGATAAAGTTGTTTATATGCAGCACTCGAGGTGACCTCCTTTCGAAATTGAGTTAAATATAAATTAATCTCTGGATTGGCGACTTTCCAGGGAGGTACATCAGTCTGTAATGGACCGTCATCAACAGCATCAAGGTCAATGCCAGCTGCCCCGAAGTGGGGCAAAATACGAATACCCAGTGGAGGAATCTCATTTGGCTTTAGATCATATTTGGCTCTAAAAGGCGGGTTCATGACAATATCATAGGCAGGGTTTTCTGGATTAGCCCTCAGTTTCAGACAGTAATTCATGGAAAGACACAACCTCCTTAGCTCCAGAGGGGGTTCACCAGATTCAAGATACAAACTCTCTTTTGGAGATGTGCGAAATGCTCCCAGAGCAATCCGCAGTCCTTGATGATGAATTGGATCAAGAGCTTTGAGGTAAGATTTTCGTGCAGAACCATATACCACACACCCATAATCTAGCTTTGGTCTCACCAAAGCCCGATACAATCGCAACAAAGTTCGCTTGTCTGCACCCCAATCAGTGTGACTAATAACCTTCAAAACATTCAAACCTGACTGGCAAGATTGTTTAATGTACTTAATGTGAGGCAAAAAAGAAAGCTTATTATCAAAAATAACCCCCAAAAATTTCACTTGTTTGGAAACTTTAATTACTTGACCATTGAGACTGATAGCTGGTTCTAAGACCTGAGATCTTTTCCTATGGAAATGAATACACTCTGTCTTAGTAGCTGAAAACTTAAATCCATTTTCAGTAACCCACTGCTGAACACGATTAACACACAACTGAAGTTGACGCTCAGCTGCAGCCAAAGTTTTCCCCTTGGCAGAGATGGAGAAGTCATCAACAAATAATGACTTACCAATTCCAGACTTTACTGACTGGACGATGTTATTAATCTTGAGATTGAACAGAAGTGGAGAAAGGATGCTACCCTGAGGGACACCCATCTCCTGCCCAAAAGGATCCGAAAAGGTCGAATGAAGTCTAACACTGAAATGCCTGTTAGACAAAAAATTAGCAATAAACATTGGTAAATTACCTTTGAAATCAAGTGCCTTCAAATCCTGAAGAATTCCATGCCTCCATGTTGTGTCATAAGCTTTTTCTAAATAAAAAAGAATAGAAACTACATGTTCTCCATTAATCAAAGCATTCCTGATAAAAGACTCATATCGAACCAGGTGATCAGTAGTACTGCGGTTGTTCCGAAATCCACACTGGGAAACATCTAAGGCCCCCAGACATTCTAACTGCCATAACAATCGAGAATATACCATTCTCTCCATAGTTTTACATAAGCAACTAGTGAGAGCTATAGGACGATAGTTGTTAGGATCCGAATGATCTTTTCCTGGTTTAGGAATAGGGATAACAACCGCCTCTCTCCAAGAAGGTGGAAAATAGCCTGAACACCAAACATGATTAAACAGAGACAACAACACCTTTAAACCCTCAGCTGGCAAATGTTGAATAAATTGATAATGAATGTCATCTGGTCCAGGAGCTGAGTTGTTGGCTTTCAAAATGGCGTCCTTTAACTCATCCATGCTGAAAACGCAGTTGTAATCCTCAGAACTATCTGGCACGAAGGAACAAGATTTTGACTCTGCTGATCTTTTGATACGCTGGAATTCCTTGCAATAATGATCAGCTGACGAATTTTGATGGATAGTAACAGCTAACAAGTTAGCAACCTCCTTTTTATTAGTAATAATCGATCCATTTACTTGCAAACATTTTATAACTGATGTAACCGACTTTCCCTTAATCTTACGGATTAGTTTCCAGACTTTCCTTGAATTGACCTTAAAGGACAGATTTGAACAAATTTTTTTCCAAGATTCTTTCTTCTTAGTTTTAAAAGTATACCGACACTTAGCCCTACACGCCTGATGTTTAACTTTGTTCCCCACCATAGGAAACCTAGCAAAAAGTCTTTGAGCACCTTTTCTCTTACCCTTCAAAGTTTTGCACTCTTTATCATACCAAGGGGTCTTAACATCATTTGGTTTATCACGGGACGTGGGAATAGCTTCCTTAGCACTCTCTACAATCACTTTAGTGAACTGCAAAACAGGATCATCATAACTCCGCAACAGATTCATAGGTAGTCTACTTAAAATCTGTTGCTGATAAAGACTCCAATCTGCAGAGCGAAACTTCCATGTTTCCCGAGGGGACTCCTGCATTTGCTTTGTAAAATAAATAAAAATCGGAAAGTGATCACTCCCGCTTAGGTCCGAATGAACCTGCCACTCTAAGTCCAAAAATAAGGAAGGGTCGCAAATGGACAAATCCAAGTGAGTCAAAGAACCAGAAGGAAAACAAAAGGTCGGTGAGCCTGAATTCAGAAGACAGAGATCATGATCCGATATAAAATCTTCAAGAACTTTCCCTTGAGAATTGGTGCAGTTACTTCCCCACTGTGGAGAATGGCCATTCAAGTCACCCAATAAAAGAAATGGGCGAGGGAGCTGAGAAATTAAACCATCCAACTGACTCTTCGAAATCACAGAAGATGGAGACAGATACAAACAACATATCGTAACGACCTTGTTTAACGAGATACGAGCTGCCACTGCCTCCAGATCCGTCTGAAGTGGAATTTCTGTATGTAGTACCGAATTATGAATATAAAGAGAAACGCCTCTCCTTGAAAAGTCTGCAGAAGCTGGCTTGAGTAAGCAGGAGAAACCAGGAATCTCATGCTTCTTACTTGCAGTTAAAAGGGTTTCCTGAAGAGCAATTACCGAAGATCTATACTCTGTCAATAATAGCTCAAGGTCCCGACAATTTGCTTTAACTCCCCTTATGTTCCACTGGAGTATGTCCATGTTAGGTTGTTAAAAGAATATCTATCAGCCCTCTTCTCCAGAAACTTCACTGTCCACCAAAGAACTAAAACGGTTCTTCAAGACAAGGTCAGAAGCCGATGCTCCTGATAAATTTCTAAGTTGTTTGTTGCCATGCTTGGAATTTGCTCTTACTGGACTGAAACCTGCTGCACCAAATACCTGACTTCGAGATTTTCCCCTAGGAGGGTCTGGAGTCCGAAAAGGACGCTCCTCACTGCGTGCCTGTCTCGTACTGCTGTTATTGGCCTGTGAGCGAGGGGACATCTCTTTCCTCCGATCCTTCACCCCTGACCTCTGATCCACAGCACTTTGTACAACTGAAACACTTCTTCCCTCACCAGCAGGGACTGAAGCCTGTTGTACACTGCTGGACGGAACACTATTGCATTTCTGAGACAAAACCTCAACTGATTGTTCAAGTATAGTAAGCCGATCCAAAACCGATGACAACAATTCTGTCAATTTCTTCTCCAGAGCAGTGAATGGAGCTGCTCCCAGATCATCACCTGATGACCGGTTCGCAGAATCGTTAACCACCTTCTGTGCATAAGTCGCAGCCGAAGGAGTCCTGGCCTCCACTAACCTTCTAGCCTCAAGAAAGGAACATTTCCTCTCAATCTTTACTTTCTGAATCTCGCATTCCTTTTTCCACACTGGACAACTCTTTGAATTTGCTGGATGATCACCCTTACAATTGACACAGTATACAGCATTTATACAAGATTCATCATGCTTCTTCTGTCCACAGTCACGACAGATCTCCTGACCCCGACAAGCTCGGCTGGAATGCCCAAAGCGTTGGCACTTGAAACACCGCAAAGGAGATGGTACAAAAGGCGTAACTTTCACTCGGACATAACCCACTTTGACAAACTCTGGGGAGATGGCATAGCAAAAGTCAAGAATAGCGTGTTGGTTTCGATTAAGTCACTTCCTTTAGAGATTTTAACTCTATGGACCTGCAGAACACCCTGACTTTCCATCTCAGTCCGAATTTCTGATTCAGCAACTCCAGCCAAGTCAACACATCTGATTACCCCTTTCGAGTAGTTGAGAAAGGGGTGAATGGAAACCTTAACTGTGATCTGCATGAGTTGAGAACCATCCCTTTTCAGCAGCAACCGAGACGCCGCTTCCGTAGCACAGTTAACAAGGTAACTACCAGATCGGAGTCTTTTAATCATTTTAAATCCTGTGGACGAAACTCCCTCGAACCACTTGCAAACAGCGAACGGAGAAATCCGAGCAATGGATTCTTTCGGATCTTCTGCTTCCACTAAAAGGAAGCTTGGCCATGTGTTTTGGATACCCTTTCTCTTTGCCACTTCTCTTATCTCGTTATCTGAATCTGAATCTCTACTCATAGTCTCGTCCATAAGCGTGCCATGTCCATCATCGTTTCTTCTCTTTTTGTTAGGGGGTAGTTGTTTAGATGTCATAATGAAAGAAAAAAACTTCACCTCCCCTACTCCCCACCCGCCATCGAGTGACCACAAGGGCGATGCCCCTAAGCGGTCCTCCAGCAAAGGGAAACACCAGGGTTATAGTTCAGGTATACACCGCGTGGCACGCGCTCCACCCCATCCACCAGGCTCATGACCAACTGCCGGGAACGGACAGGAGGCCACTCACCTGGCTTCCAGGACAAGCAACGTGGCACACGGTTTGACCCATGCCATGCCCACACTGTGAAGGCGACCGGTTGACAGCATTGGGCCCCATGCTGCCCCCCGTCTAGGGGAAGTCCGGGCCAAAGTGGCGTGTTGAGGGGCGCGGATCCTACTCCGAGTCCCTCTCAACCACCAGGACACCATTCTCCCCCCGACACGGGTCGCACCGCACGGTCAACACGGTGGACCAAGAGGCCACAGAGAAAATAGAAAGTGCTACAGAAGACTTGTGAAAAAAGGAAAAGAATAGGATAAAGATCCGTAAAGGCAGAAGATAGACAAAACAGAAAACTGCAGATTAATAAGGAGAATGTTGAAAGAGAAATACAGGTGAAAGAACCATGGGTAGGCAGAAAAAAACACAAAAAACAGAGAAAAAGAAAGCCCACTTAAAACAAAGTCCCACCCTCAAGGGGCACAAGAGGGTGACCCTGAGAACTAAAAATAAGACACCCCACCCAGGTCCCCCAGGGCAGACCCCGGTGGGGGAGCGATTAATGGGAAACTACTCATAAAACCTAAAGTGAACAGTGACTTCCCTTTCCTAGACAGTTGCTCGGCGCGAACAGCACTAACAGTGGGCTCGTACGTCATTAGGTCGACTTTTTGGCTACATCTTCTGAGACGCAGTGTTTGTGATCAGTTTCAAATAAATGCAGTTCCTTGTGTGAGAGGATACGCTGCAAGATCTCGCTACTGGAATGGGCAATAATGCATTCATGTTGTATTGTACAAAGTTGACTCGTGGTCGAATGACCGATACACATTTGCCCATTTTACTATCAACGCAGTAGGCTTTTATGCTCTTCTCTTTAACAGGAAGCGCCTGTTCATCGGATTATGCGTGATCCTTTCCATTGTAAAGAAGACCATGTATGTACATCAAGATCTGGTCTTAACAATACGCGATGGGTACAGCAACACAAGTCAGGATCACTTGTATGTAATCCTGACCGACTGCTGCTTGAGTTGACTCGGAGCACTAGAGCAAACGATCGTGATCCATGCGTGGTAGGTTCATAAGTGTCTTGTGGTTGACACTTCGTCATGGAAAGATCCGATCGTTTCCAATTTTTCTCCAGTGAATTCATTGAAGTCAAAGGATGGTCCAGGATTGCTCCCAGCTGGTTTGTTCGGCGGTTGATGACAGTACTTCTCTAAGTCCCACCCGCACCTTTGAGTGTATCTTTTTCTTATTAGGTACAAGGTTATGCGTCGTTGGTTTATCATACTTGTGGTCATTGACGACTCGAAGTATGCTCGCTATCTCTGTCATGAAGTTCAGATCGTTTGTCTGTCATGAAGTAAAGATCGTTTCACATTTCTCCATTCTTGATGTGCGTTAGGTGCCGAAGGTTCGTGAAGTGCTCGGGGTCCTTGACAACTCAAACTATACAATCTTCTCGGGACGCTAGTTTACAGGGTCAAGAGGCTTTATACACGAACCAAAATGCTTTGTCTTCACTCCACCTGGCTTGTCATTTCATTACGGTTGTGATCGCTATGTGCTAATATTGACACGTACCCTGTGTCCTATATCAGCTCCTCGTAGCACGGATCTCCGTACCCATCCGCCTTCTTGTTGACACAAACTTCTTCGCACAATACAGCCCGCTTTGCCATCGGTACACCCGGGCCGGCACAGGGGAAACGGATTAAAATATTGGTATTCCTGCTCCAGTTGACTTTAAACAAAACCTTTTCTGTCAGGTTACAGATTAATGAAGATGGTGAGTAGCAATCTGCAGAAGTAGGTGGGGTTGAAACGGAAGCGAAGGAACTCTCTAGACATAACAGAAGTAGCTAGGTATTGTGAAGCCGGTGGTGGCGTGGGTGCCTGAACATCGGCCGTGTAGGAACAGGGGAGGTATGGTGCCTGGTTAGCTAGGAAGTTTTAAGAACGTTGGATGCATGGAAGTCTGCGTTGCTCAGTTGATGTAAGGACAGAGGGGGTATGTTCCTGGTTCACTGAATACAGGGAAGGTGTACCTCGTTACAATTAAGGTTAAGGTGTCCGATTTGTTAATAGTACAAAAACAATGGGAGTATGCCTGGTTAGCTCAGCTGGTCAAGTAAGGAGATAGGATTCCATGTTAGCTCAGATGGTAGTGTAAGAACATGGGAGGTATGTTGCATGGTTAGCTCAATCGGTAGTGTAACAGTAGAGAGGTTTTGTGCCTGGTTAGCTCAGTTGGTAGTGTAGTGACTGGGAAGATATAGTGCCAGGTTAGCTCGGTAGTGTAGTGACTGGGAAGATATAGTGCCAGGTTAGCTCGGTAGTGTAGGGACTGGGAAGATATGGTGCCTGGTTAGCTCGGTAGTGTAGGGACTGGGAAGATATGGTGCCTGGTTAGTTCAGTTGATAGTGTAGTGACTGGGAAGATATGGTGCCAGGTTAGCTCGGTAGTGTAGGGACTGGGAAGATATGGTGCCTGGTTAGCTCGGTAGTGTAGGGACTGGGAAGATATGGTGCCTGGTTAGCTCGGTAGTGTAGTGACTGGGAAGATATAGTGCCAGGTTAGCTCGGTAGTGTAGGGACTGGGAAGATATGGTGCCTGGTTAGCTCGGTAGTGTAGGGACTGGGAAGATATGGTGCCTGGTTAGCTCGGTAGTGTAGTGACTGGGAAGATATAGTGCCAGGTTAGCTCGGTAGTGTAGGGACTGGGAAGATATGGTGCCTGGTTAGCTCGGTAGTGTAGGGACTGGGAAGATATGGTGCCTGGTTAGCTCGGTAGTGTAGGGACTGGGAAGATATAGTGCCAGGTTAGCTCAGTTGGTAGTGTAGGGACTGGGAAGATATGGTGCCTGGTTAGTTCAGTTGGTAGTGTAGGGACTGGGAAGATATGGTGCCTGGTTAGCTCGGTAGTGTAGGGACTGGGAAGATATGGTGCCTGGTTAGTTCAGTTGGTAGTGTAGGGACTGGGAAGATATGGTGCCTGGTTAGTTCAGTTGGTAGTGTAGGGACTGGGAAGATATGGTGCCTGGTTAGTTCAGTTGGTAGTGTAGGGACTGGGAAGATATGGTGCCTGGTTAGTTCAGTTGGTAGTGTAGGGACTGGGAAGATATGGTGCCTGGTTAGCTCAGTTGGTAGTGTAGGGACTGGGAAGATATGGTGCCTGGTTAGTTCAGTTGGTAGTGTAGGGACTGGGAAGATCTGGTGCCTGGTTAGCTCAGTTGGTAGTGTAGGGACTGGGAAGATCTGGTGCCTGGTTAGTTCAGTTGATAGTGTAGGGACTGGGAAGATATGGTGTCTGGTTAGTTCAGTTGGTAGTGTAGGGACTGGGAAGATATGGTGCCTGGTTAGCTCAGTTGGTAGTGTAGGGACTGGGAAGATATAGTGCCAGGTTAGCTCGGTAGTGTAGTGACTGGGAAGATATAGTGCCAGGTTAGCTCGGTAGTGTAGTGACTGGGAAGATATAGTGCCAGGTTAGCTCGGTAGTGTAGGGACTGGGAAGATATGGTGCCTGGTTAGCTCAGTAGTGTAGTGACTGGGAAGATATGGTGCCTGGTTAGCTCAGTTGGTAGTGTAGGGACTGGGAAGATATAGTGCCTGGTTAGCTCAGTTGGTAGTGTAGGGACTGGGAAGATATGGTGCCAGGTTAGCTCGGTAGTGTAGGGACTGGGAAGATATGGTGCCTGGTTAGCTCAGTTGGTAGTGTAGGGACTGGGAAGATCTGGTGCCTGGTTAGTTCAGTTGGTAGTGTAGGGACTGGGAAGATCTGGTGCCTGGGTTAGCTCAGTTTGTAGTGTAGGGACTGGGAAGATGTCTGGTTAGCTCGGTTTGTAGTGTAGGGACTGGGAAGATATGGTGTCTGGTTAGCTCAGTTGGTAGTGTAGGGACTGGGAAGATCTGGTGCCTGGGTTAGCTCAGTTTGTAGTGTAGGGACTGGGAAGATGTCTGGTTAGCTCGGTTTGTAGTGTAGGGACTGGGAAGATATGGTGTCTGGTTAGTTCAGTTGGTAGTGTAGGGACTGGGAAGATCTGGTGCCTGGGTTAGCTCAGTTTGTAGTGTAGGGACTGGGAAGATGTCTGGTTAGCTCGGTTTGTAGTGTAGGGACTGGGAAGATATGGTGTCTGGTTAGTTCAGTTGGTAGTGTAGGGACTGGGAAGATCTGGTGCCTGGGTTAGCTCAGTTTGTAGTGTAGGGACTGGGAAGATGTCTGGTTAGCTCGGTTTGTAGTGTAGGGACTGGGAAGATATGGTGTCTGGTTAGCTCAGTTGGTAGTGTAGGGACTGGGAAGATCTGGTGCCTGGTTAGTTCAGTTGATAGTGTAGGGACCGGGAAGATCTGGTGCCTGGGTTAGCTCAGTTTGTAGTGTAGGGACTGGGAAGATGTCTGGTTAGCTCGGTTTGTAGTGTAGGGACTGGGAAGATATGGTGTCTGGTTAGCTCAGTTGGTAGTGTAGGGACTGGGAAGATACGGTGTCTGGTTAGCTCAGTTGGTAGTGTAGGGACTGGGAAGATATGGTGTCTGGTTTGCTCCGTTGGTAGTGTGGGGACTGGGAAGATCTGGTGTCTGGTTAGCTCAGTTGGTAGTGTAGGGACTGGGAAGACATGGTGCCTGGTTAGTTCAGTTGGTAGTGTAGGGACTGGGAAGATCTGGTGTCTGGTTAGCTCAGTTGGTAGTGTAGGGACTGGGAAGAACTGGTGCCTGGTTTGTTCAGTTGGTAGTGTAGGGACTGGGAAGACATGGTGCCTGGTTAGCTCGGTGGTGCAAGAACGGGCAGATATGATGCATGAGCAGCCCAACAAATGGTAAATAATGGCGAAAGTAACGTATTTGGTTACTCGGGAGGGTAAGGATTTCGGCGATATAGCGCTGGATTAGCTCGGTTGTGAAAAAAAGGGGGGGGGGGGGGTGCATTATCAGTTGGTAGTGAAGGATAGAGGTATGTTGTCTGGTTAGGTCAGCTGGTAGTGCAAGGACAGGGGAGGTATGGTCAGTTCAACTGGTAGTATAAAGATAGGGAAGTCAACATACTAGGTTAGTTCGGGTGTGCCTGGTTAGCTCAGTATAACCAGTAGGTAGTATGACAGGGGGGTATTGCGCATTGCTACCCCAGTTGGTAGTGGACAGAGGTATTACGCCTGGTCAGTTTAAGGACAAAGGAAGTACGGTACCTGGTTAGCTCAGCAGGTATTGAAAGGACAAAGGAGTCATGTGTGCTTAGTTAGGTCAGTTTGTATTGCGAGGACATAGGTATGGTTCCTTACCTCAGCAGCTAGAGGGAGACATATGTGATGCTTTTTGCTTCAGTTGGTAATGCGAGGACAGGGTAGAGTACCTAGGTAGCGTGAGGACACGAAGTGTGATTCCTGGTTAGCTCGGTTGATATTTTCTGTGCCACTTGAGTGGCATTGCACCCACGCCACTTATTTCATTCCGACTCCTTTGTACACAGCCTGGGCCTGCCTTCGGCGTCTGGTCGTCAAGTAGCAGCCCACTGGAGACACTGCACTGCTGCCGAGTCCCTTCAGGGGTGCCTGTTCTGATTCAACATACGTAGGACGCCACCTACAGACAATAAGTGCTTAGTCTCAGAGCCGGCGTGAGCGAGCTCTCCTTCCAGAGGGTGTCACGACATCCATGAAACTTGCTGATACCGGTGGGAACCAAAGGCCACAGACGTGGAGAGTACATCGACACTGAAGTAGCCATGAGAGGACATGGAGGGCCACAGAATTTGAGACTTTTCTTTTCAATGCTGATCGATGATAATGAGGAAGATGATGCTTAGGATATCCATGTATGGTGTGTGGTAGCTGAGTTGGTAGTGTAAAAACAGGAAGGGTGTAGTGTCTGTCAGGTTCAAATGGGTGTACGACGTCTTGGTTCGCCGAGTTCGTAATTTAAAGACTGGGAAAGGTATGAGGTTGGTAGTGTAAAGGACAGGGGAATTAAGGTGCATAGTTGGCGCAGATGGAAGTTTAAGGCCGAGGGAGGCGTTGTGCCTGGTTTGCTTAGTTAGAAATGTTTCGACAGGGGAAGTTTAGCTGCCCGAGATCAGTTGGAAGTATCAGTGTGGTTGCTTAGCTCGGTTGTACCGTAAAGACAGGGAGTGGCCTTGTGAATTCAGGGTAGTGTGACTGGCGAGTTAAATTTACTTGACTAGTCAGTCTTTCGGTCCTCGCGTGTCAGTACTCTCGGGTCGGTCGGTCGGTCTCTGTCCTTGCATGTCAGTCTCTCGTGTCCGTCAGTCTGTCTCTCGGTCCTCGCGTGTGTGTGTGTCCGTCGGTCCTCAGGTGCGTGTCCGTCAGTCTCTCGGTCCTCGCGTGTGTGTCGGTCAGTCTCTCGGTCCTCGCGTGTGTGTCGGTCAGTCTCCTTGATCCTCGTGTCGGTCTTTCGGTCCTCATGTGTGTCTCAATCAGTCTCTTGGTCCTCGTGTGTCTCGGTCAGTCTCTTGGTCTGTGCGTCTCTCCATGTGTGTTTGTCTCTCCCTCTCCGTGTAGTGTCAGTCGGTCACTCCCTCCCAGGGACTTTGTACCTAGATGGAGGAATTTGCCATGCACAATGCTTTTTGGACAGGTCACTCCTGGTTTACTATACACATACTTTGAGGAGACATGCGGGGGGGGGGGGGGGGAACTTACCTAGAACAAATTCTTAAGGAAATAATCTGGGACGATTAGTTCACTGGGGAAAAAAGTTTAGTCTTAGTCAAGTGTCTAGGTTGGAATGATTTGATTGGATTTATCAAGACATACACCCAAGAGTACTTCTGGCACAAAGCTCAATGTGGAATGCATACAGATGGAAAATTAATTTTATATGCTGTGTTGACACTTTGCCCTAAAAAATAAAGCTGTACATTGAAACCACTGACACATGGAAAGTACCGCAAATGAGCAAAAAAAAAAAAACACCCCGGAATGAACCCACCATTGTGTCCAGATCATGAACGTGATGTCAAAAGCACTGGGGATGAAATGGCGATTAAACAAAAGTGCAGGGGATATAGTAAATGAAACAACACCAAAGAAACATCCTATCCATGATAGGAATGTGGAATCTGCATTTACTCCGTACGTAAAAAGTGCATACTATTGCATATGGTTTCCTACACAGTAGAGTCACAGGTTATTTTATGGAACTTCAGATGAGGAATGATTTCCTAGGGAAGGGAGGGAGGGAGTGCAGCGTGTGTCGGTCAGTCCGTGTGTGTTAGTCTCGACGATTCAACTGGACTGAGATTATCAAGACCTCCACACAAGACGGAAGCATAGTACTTATAGCACAAAGCTCCATCAACACAAGCAGAGACCATAAAATCCTCAATTTGGAATGCATACCGATGCAAAATGTGTGCACAAATCAATTTTTATACGCCATGTTGATGCTTTGCCCTCAAAAAATAGAGCTGTACATTGAAACCACACTAACACCGTTATCAAGTACTGGGAAATGAGCAAAAAAAATTGCCCACATGAACCCCTCCACCACTGTGTGCAGATCATGAACGTGATGAAATTCAAAAGCATTGGGGATAAAATAGTAATTGTTGGCGATATATAATAATTGAAAAATGATTTACAAACCAACACCAAAGTAACATCCTGTACATAACACCTATCCAAAGTAACATCCTATACATGACACACCTATCCATGATAGGAATCTGCATGTACTCAATAAAAGTGCATACTTTTGTAAAAGGTGATTTCTCACACGCTTAACGTGTTATATTACGTTTGCCGTTACTTAAAATGAAACTGACCATTCGCTAAACATGCTTTGTAAAATCTTATGTACACTTCCTATCTCCCTCAATACTCAGGATGGTTCATGCAAACAACACTCAATGATAAATAGGGCTATTAGGTAAATGTGGGAATACATGTTCAAACAAAAGCACCTTTTCAATGGCACATATCACAGTAGAAAATAGAACCTTATCCTGGAAAACATCTACACAATGTTGAATTCGGAAGACCAAGTGTACTCATGTGAAAATTCCGTTTCACGATGTAAACAATCAAATTCACTGTCAAATTGGGAATGTCGTGATCATCATAAGTGTTATATTACCTTTCAATACATTTTGTGTGCATAGATCACCAGGTAACTATTTACAGAAACATTTACATGGAAAGCATGGGTGAAACCAGGAAAAAATGAAAAGCAGAAAGGCCAAGGGGTCCGTCCAGGTGGCCGTGTTAGACCTCCTGGCGGGGTCAAGGGCAGAGGACTGGCTGAGCCAATGATCGCTCTCGGAACACACTGACAATCCTGGTTCTGAGCTAAGTCTACACTTAACCGCTCAACATCATTCATTCAGAACTCTTCCTTGGTCTTTACTGGAATGCTAAAAGGATACATTAATGTGTAGGTTAGACTTATCTACATAAAATGAGGCTTCGTGTCTGACAGTGGCCCATCACCTCACAAAATCAAAGCGCAATGAACGTACTTAGTTTGGGTATTTTAACATTTAAATTTTTTTATGACCAAATAACTATGTACCTGTTTAACCATATGATTTCTTCAAATTTTGTTCTGGTGGTTAGCAAAAATAGGACAAATACATTTTTTTTTAAATCAGAAAATTTTCTAGAGCCAAGGTTCTTGAGTGGCAATTGCACTTGCAGACCAACAGTAGATGGGGAAATCTGACCGAAAACTTCTGCGCATGAACTGGTGCCAAGTTTTTTACATGCCCAGAAACACTGACAAAATCAGCAAGAAAACATGAGTCCATGCCAAACTATGCTGATGAATCTGGTTTAAAATTTGTGCCACAAAGAACCTGCTGTGTAATGGCATATGAAAACGAAACTTGGTTCTCACACTCCATTGATCCCAGACGTATTTCCATTAATCTCACAAACCTCGCAATCAAATTCCGGTTTCCTGCATTTCAGGACATGCGGTTTCACCCATAGGAAAGGCAAGACCATTGAAGAACAATTTCAATTAAGACATTTCAGTTTCATGAAACAAAAACTGAAAGACAAATTGTTCTTGTATTTAAGTACTTGCTATAACAAAATGGAAAGTTCCTTCAGAAACAAGCTTTTGAAATGGCGAATCTCTTAAATCATCTGATCCTTTTCCCCCCTTGTATCTGCACGACTGTACATGACGGCACAATAGATGTGCAAACCATCCCTTTCATGCACAAAACTTGAAATCATCCAAGTTTCCAGGATGATAACAGCTGTGTTTCTGGACATAGTGTATGTCTAAATATGGTGTTTCGTGCCACAATCCTCCATATACACTACAATAAATTTATTTGTGGCACAAATGACGGCATCACCAATTTCAAACTGCTGGCTATGAAAGCGAAAAGCCAACAGAATTTATGGTGAATCACTTAGAGGAACAGCAAGAAATAGAGTTGCAGAATATTTTTATCACTTTAACAACCTGAACTAAAAAACCTGTTTTCTAACCTTAGTGAAAAGGTTGTATGGGCAACTTGGTGACAATTAGATACAACTACTGACCAACTTCCGTGGACAGTAACAGTGTCCACAGCATATCCCTTCTGGGTTTTATCTGAAGTCTCTCTATCTCACAATTTGAATGGTGTGCATCAACACTATATATACAGTTGTCTTAATGTTAATATCCTGGCCTTTAATTTATCACTTTTCATTTTTCTAGTATGGCAAGAAGTACAAACGAGGAATCTGTCCATTCTGGTCTGTAGTGCGATTTCCTTTCACTCCTGTAGTTTTAGTGAACTTGAAGGTAGTGTGTCCGTCTGTAACGGTGGTCAGACCCTCCGTGCCACAGTGGGAAGGAGGCCCCTGAACATAGATCTCCAGAGTGTAGGGTTTGCCCTTCTGTATCTTGATGGGCCTCTCAAACATGACAGGAAGGATCACGCCCGCCCCTTTGATGGAGATCGACTCCATCAAAATGTCCCGTTTCTTGCGTGTGACAATTGTATCCACCTTGAACGCAGCCTCCCCTTGTTTCTTGCTTCCATAGATCCCGAAGCCATACAGGCAAATGTTGCCATCCACGGTAAAGGTGACTGCATCAGCTGTGCCGTCGTTCTCTACGGTGCCGCTCACTTCTTTGAAGCGCGTGATGTGGTTGAATTCTGGCCAAGTTGCCGTGGACGGTTGCCTGGAGTACTGTGACCGCAAGCTCCTCTTCGAGCCAGCCGACGACACCGAAGACACGGACACATTATCTGGCACATCTTCTCCATTTTCCATACTCAGTTCCGAGTAAAGAGGCGGAGGGGTTTCTTCATCTTCTCTAGACAGCTGCCTGTCGGTGACCGAATCCAGGATGAAACGGTGTGAGCGTTTTTCATCACGTTTGACGTAGATCACATCGCCCAGGGACTCCTGTTTGTTGTCTTCGGTGGGCTCGCACATCTTGTCCTCACACTGGCGGCGTGCCCAGCGGTCGGTGACCTCTTGCCGCACAACCGGGCTGATATCCAGGCCTTCCATTGTCAACACCTGCACACAAAAATGGTGGCACATATGTAAGGTTTTTTTTGTTGTTCACAAGTATGGTGGTGTGTCGAAGACAAGAAAACTGAGTTCAAAGTGATTTTTTGATTTTTAAATTCTCTTCCCCGAGATCTCACTTTTCCCTGAGAACTATCAACATTACCTCCCCCCCCCAATCTCCATTCTCTATAAAATGTTCCTGTGATTAGCCTTGACAAGCATGATGGGTAAATGTGCATGAAATGCTATACTTTTCTTGAACTCTTATCTCAAGAATGCCTGAAGCTACAGAAAGTAAAATCATGTGGATAAATAAATGAAATGGACATTTAACATTCTTTATTCACTGACAAAGCGTTTGCCACAATGAATAATTTCCTTCACTGATCCCTTCTTTAACAATATGACTGCTAGCCATTTTGGCAAGCACAAACTTTTGCCCATTTAAAACAAAATTGCATTCTGAATTGCATGCAATTATACAATATGATGCTCAAAACAACTTTATTTACATTTCAAACCATCACTTGACTGACTTGAGGGGAGTACAACAGCTGAGCAAGCACGCACACGCAGCAAAGAATCCAAAAGAACATGTAAATATTTAGCACATCATATGGAGAAAAAAGGCTGAATAGGAATTTTGCTTACCCTATTCAAGCATTCTCTGCACAACTTGTCCATGCCTTCAGTTTGTATCACATCATCTCCATGTTTACGAATGAACAGCATGCATTCCTTGTCCAGATCCCCGTCGTCATGGCGATGGGCCGTTTCCAGAATGTTGCAGGCCGTGTTCACTGTCAGACAGCTGTGGAGGAATCGGAGGCAGATATCACGGGCTGTGGCGACATCGTACTTGTCTGCCAGGGCAAGAACGTCAAACACTGTGTCCGAGTCTGGATAGAGTTCCTCATAGTACATGTATCTGAAAAAAGAAAAATGTCTGTTTACCAGTTTCATCAGTCCTATCATTTATTTTTTCTACTTGGTTCCTTTTTGTGCTAAAAAGACACTTGCATAATATCACACATATGATCAGAAATAAACATGGTACGAAAGGAAAATATGAGTTGCACAGAATATTCATGATGGACTGAGTATGCATGGAATAATCAAAAAGAAAAAAAAGCATTCACTGTCGACGTAAACTGACACATGTTTCACTCACAATGGTAGATTTTCAATTTTGATAATTTTTTTTTTCCCTCTCTGTTCATACAATCAACTCTCCATCATCCAATTTTCATCACTACAGTTTATTTTTTGTCAAATGTCTATGGGTTTATTACTATAACTGCTACACAGTCATATATTCGAGATGTTCTTCAGTAACAAACTGGATACAACTTCCAACCTCCATAAAGATCAAGTTAAAAGGAAGATGCAAACATTCTTCAGAATTAATGACTGCCTACAAATATTACAAACTGTAAAACTGCATCTATGATCAGAAACCATGCATCCTTAAATTCACCACTTTCTAAAAAATCCACTGAAGATAAACTTTGCGGACACAGCCCAATGGCCGTTTCCTTCATACTTGCCAGTGTTCTTGACAACGTACTATTGGGGGGTCTATCATGCTCAGATTCCAGATTTAATACGAAGGTTTAACGATGCACAGATATTTTGAAAGTGCTGCCTCAACTGATTGATTTCCAAGCTTCTAAAAATGATCAAACTTTGGATAACTAAAATCTGCCTTGCCGTTAAGATTTTGCAGATCCGATTCTTAGGAACTTGTGCAATGTTTGCGCTGCATTTATAATCTACTTCTGGCCCCTTCCACAATCCTTTCATGCAAGTTTCCCTGCCAAACAATTAGGTATATTACTGGTGGGTTTGGTAACAAGCGCACAAAAGTGACTAGTAGGAAAACCATCTGATACTTTCTAATAATTTGTATCTGCAACTACTGGCACTGTCAGAAGCCAAGTACAGTATGAGAATTCAAGCAAGCATGTAACGATCAAGGAAGTCCAAACAATCATCAGCAAACGGACAACCAGACCTAAAATTAAGCGATTGCCCCGAAACAAATAACATGCAGCTCTTTTCAGTAAAATATTCTGGTCGTTTAAGAACGGAAACCTGTTGCCTTGGTTTTGATAACACAACTTGGTTTCACCAATGCTGAAGTTCAGACTTCTCCTGCTCTATTTGGGAAAACCCTGATCTGCTGCACTCTGAAAGTTGGCTACATCATCAATACGTAAAAGACTGTAGCAGTGGTCACTAAATACACTTACAATGTCCAGACGCAAACTCAGCGGATGTGTAAAACTGGAGTGCATAATACCTGGGGAAAAAACTGTCAATCAAACAGCTGTCAAAGTGTAAGCACTAGCTGCAGAAATTCTCTAGCCGACTCTTTTCAACTATGTGTTAGGTTGCCAAGGCGTAATCCTACTGCACAATCTCTTGTTACCAGTGCACTTGGTAAGTTAAAATGCCTTTTCCTATCAGCCCTTATTCATGCAATCTTTTCTATATTCTATTACACTTTCTTTTAAAATGGCGTGTAGCTGCCAATACCAAGTCCATTTCACAAATTCACCCTTTGTTTTATTTATGTGTGTTTCATGTTTGCTTTTTTCTTATCAAGGAGAATCTCCTCTGTATGTGCATATGTACCTTAGGGGTGTCAATTCATCGTTGACACTTCTCATGCTTATGTGGACAGCAGAGCTCACTGCATAGAAGCTACATGCATATTTGTTTTGTACTGCTGTTAAATGACAATACATGGACAGTAGGCCACCAGGTATCATTATCAAAGCACATCATTCCCTCAAAAACCTTCAAAGAAGTGCACATCAAAATACACAAGTTTGTGTCATTAAATGTGAAAACAAGACTTAAAAAAAAAAAAAAAAAAGGTTAAACGTGTCTAAATACTACCGTCTGATTTGACCCCCAGTCTTGGGAACAGAGGGTCATGTTGATCCTCACTTTCTGATTCTACATAGATCACTGATGCAGACTCTCTCCTAGTCAGTCATTCAACTACTTGGGGAGAAGGCTGAATATGCTGTTCGTGACAGTCTTTCCAAAGCAAGCTCGCCTACAACTGTTAGTGGAGATGCTTTCAAACCTCTGCCAAAGCAAACACACCAACATGGAACCTCCTGTCACTCCTAGCTGTTGATCGTTCATCCTCCCCTCTCCCTACATACACACTTGGGAGTTTTCTTGCATAACAGTAACTGACAAAATGTGTTCCACCAGAAAACTGAAAAAAAAACCAAAAACAAACAAAAAGGGGCTTCTGATTACACTTGCGTCTGCCGATATGTTGGCAAAATCTTAGGCATAGGAACAGTCTTAAGAAATCCCTTATAGCCAGACCCTTCACAGAGTGAAGTCATTCACTCCAATATGTTCCACAGAAAATCCAGGTAAACTTTGCACCACGTAGGTAACTTTCAAACCATCATTGTCCTCATGCGAGTACTTGGATTGGAACCGTTGGTTTGACACTTTTAAAGAGGATTCTCTCCCTTACATCTGCTCTCCTCTGCTCAATGATAAGCATTCAAAAAAAAAAAAAAAAAAAAATCATTTGACCCACTTAGTTGTGCTTGCTTCTGGACTTGTACCTGTAATGGTCATTTTCACAAATGTGCTGTTTGTTAGAATGCCATTAACTCAATATTAAACTATGGGCAATCCCTGGTCTTAAGCAATTCTGTGCATTCAATGTATCTGTACAAGTTTTATATAATGAAGTTTTGATATGTACTTATTCCAGTCGGCAATTTTTTTCATCTTGTCACACCACATACTTCTGTACTATCATTACATCACTGCATACTTATGTCTGTATTATTTTCTGGCGACAACAGTTTTTGGTTATATCCCTGCATCAGTCCTTTTTATTGTTTGTCCTTATATCTTTGTGCTAAACATCTATCAGTTGATGCTACATCACCCACCTACCTGAGAAGCTGCCACAACACTTTAGGCTGCGTGTCGGGGAGATCGATCTGAGAGCGGTCAGCTCCTGGCCCATCAAACATAGCGAAGAAGACGCCCGAGCGAGACTGGAGAACGTAGCGGTGTGCCCCCACCTTCTCCTGGTGTGGTCCCACAATGAACCAAACATCACATACCAGCTGGTTTTCCAGCATGTGACGATTACAGGCTAACACTCCCTGCAACACATGGATAGTAGTGTCATCGCTTTTATTCACCGTCAGATTCTTGGATTCTAGATTTTCATTGGACCAATCATCCTTAACACTCGCTATTATTAACTAACATATTGTTTTCTAAATTTTGATTGGACCAATCATGCTAACTATTTGATGTAAGTTTTCAATCTTATTTTCATATCACATTGGGTATCGCTGAATGTAGGGAGTACTGTATGTGTATGTGCTTAAGCAGACACAAGCACACAATGCATCTGTGAAAATGCACATGTCTTTGTAATGGTCTGGATTGGAACACCGCCCATTTACTGCTGCATTACAAAAAACTGGGCCAAACATAAATGAACAGACCAAACAATGCGCAAAGTAACAACACTTAACATAAAATGGCCAAATCTTCGAATGTTCTTCACAGGTGGCAAGAAGTAGATATAAAAAATGCATTAAAACATTCTCATGCCGAGTGCAATCTGAGGAGAACTGTTTCTCGCATTTCATGGCTGATGACTTATGTTGAATGTTTGATTTAAAAAAAAAAAAAATCAAATTGTTTACACCTTGTGTGCCTTCATGTTTACTTTGTTTATGAGCATGAGCTTGAATTTATGCGTGCAGCACAGAAGTGCCATTGGATAAGCTAAAAGAAAGGAAACCAAAAGCAGATCAACTTTAAAAAAAAAAAAAAAAAAAAAAAAAAAGCCCAACAGAAACAATGGCAGACACAGTGAGCCTGAAGATCAGATCGATGTTCCTCGCAGCACTTATCTCCCTTACTCCAGTTGAGAGATGAAGGATGAATTCATATGAATAGAATTTTAAGTTTCAGTGAAGAAGAATACAATGATTAATTATCACATTCAACTGTTCAAGAAAAACGAAAATATGACACTGAAGTATTTACTCCTCACAGTTCCTCCCCTCCCCCCCTTTTGTTACCAGTGTGAACAAATCCATCAATTCAAATATGCAGCTACTGCTATAAACAGCCAAAGAAATTGGGGGAGGTATTTTCCAACACACAGTAAGTGAAAGAAGGGTGGTATAATTGTGTGTGTGCGTACAAAAACTGTTACAGTTCAATTATCATTAGCAAGTTCACTTCAAAGCCTTCGTTGTATTTGTATTGTTGTAACAATTATTAACTTTATACATCAACATGCACCTTAATATGTTGCCCATAATGTTCTGATGTTACTTATCAGTTTCTGCAAAACACCTGCACTGAAAAGAATTAAAAAATTAGAAACCCACTCAGAAAGCACAGGCCGTTGTTTACATCAAACAGTCCTATGGGAAGAGGGGGAGGGGCATATTCATAATCATATCATCAGGGTTTCTTGCCATAAGGTTTTTATAAAATTGAAAATTGCAAACTTTAGCTACTGCACTGTGACTTCAACTTACACGTATTTTCTTTTAAAATGAAATTTATATCATCAGGGTTTCCTGCCATAAGGTTTTTATGAAAGTTGCAAAGTTTAGTTTCTGCACTGTGACTTCAACTTTCATGTACTGTCTTTTAAAATGATGTAAGCCATTTCACACCATTTGTTACTCATATGACTGTCAATAGTCTCCTTGTAAAGTAGGTTAGAAGATATAATCATGATCCAGGTTACACAGTTTGATCAGGGCCTATTTGCATGCCCCTTGGGTACAGTCTATGTTGTGATGAAGTTTGGTCAGAACAGGTTCAGTAGTTTTTGCATAACCCTGCTATCAGACAAACCAACACACACACACACCAGTGAACACAATCTCATTGCAGACTAAAAAACAGTAATTATTTAAAAAAAAATCAAAGCCCCAAACAAAACAAAAAAAACAAACAAAAACAACAAAACACACACACTAACAACCACCTACCTCTCTCCTTTTCACATTTCTAACCTATATAAAGACGACCAATGCTGCTCACTCACCTTGGCTCTTTGCCAGTTGCCAGTGGGAGGCTCATGGTCCCCCTCCATGCTGGTGGCGTTGGCATACGTGGGCAATGGGGGTTTCTCCCTCTCCTCCACAGGGCTGGTCTCTCCCAGACCCGGGTACACTCCACCTGTCATCTTGCTGCCACTGCCACTGCCGCCTTGCCCCGGGCCTGAAGACTGGGGGTGGGGCTCAGAGGTGGGGGTGGTGGCTGTAGGAGGCAGGGTGAAGATTGATTTTTCACCAGTGAAGGAGGGGAGCAGCCTATCTTGTGGAAGTCACTGTTATACCCTGCACACACAAACACTTCTATTAAAAAACAAAAAAAACAAAAGTAAAAAAGGAAGCAACATGATTTAACACCGACAGCAATGAATAAATTAGCCAAAAAAAAAAAAAAAAAGCAAAACACATACACACACACCCTGAGCACCTGTTTCTATCTCATTCTACCCACCACACAATAGCACAAAATACTAAGGAATCATGTATAGCACAGGCAATACAGACTCTAAAAATCATGCATTGCACAGACAATGCTTCAGACTCTAAAAACCATGCATTGCACATACAATTAATGCTTCAGACTCTAAAAACCATGCATCGCACAGACAATGCTTTAGACTTTAAAAATCATGCATTGCACAGACAATGCTTCAGACTCTAAAAATCATGCATTGCACATCCAATGCATTAGACAAAAAACCCAGTTTTGTCCAAGCTGTTGGGAAACGTACTAACATTTTATCATGCACTACAGGCCCATACTTCTCCATTATACCATCTTGGTCAGAATTAATACCAGGAAACTATGAAGGGGGAAAACCCATGCCATTAACTCATGTCATATACTAATTTTCAACATTTCATGTGGAGGGGAGGGGAGGGGGGGGGGGGAAGGAACATGCATTTATGAGAGAGAGCTTGCCCTTTTATGTTAATTCTTTCCCGTTTTTCATTTAATTCTAATCGAATATTATCAATGATCTTGCATGATACACACATGTCTGAACCAAGCTTCCCCTTCCCTGGAGCAATCTAAATCCAACAATATAAGCATTGCATGGGAGCATCATCAACTTGTTCGTCCAACCAATCCAGGGTGATTTGTTCATACATTTTTATTCATCATTCACTTTGGCAACATGTTGCCTATGGATGATGTCGGAGTGTGACATGTTTACCATCCATTAAGCAGACAGTGACTGTATGCCCTTGCAACAAAACTGACAAGATATTTTGGAACATCAGTTTTAACTGCTGGCACACCCATATGTACCAGCACTTTGCCGATCCTACAGTCACTTTTTCCCTCTCCCCAGGTTTTGGTTTGTTTTTGTGAATACATGTGGAACGATTGACAAAAAACAAGAACTAGATAAATAGTACGAATGTCGAGTCACAAAAAGCTGTGAACATTGCTGCCAACAGTTCTCATGTTCTTTCAAAAAAACTAGTGTTCTATCCTATGGACAAAGCTTCCAAATTCCAAAACAAATAGAACCAAAAACAGTTCTGTTCCCAATTCCATCAAACTCCTGAATCATAAAACTTTCAATAAGATCCGGTTCAGAAAGCTTGTTTGTTTGTGTGTGTGTGTGTATATATATATATATATAGTGTGTGTGTGTGTGTGTGTGTGTGTGTGTGCGTATATTATTCTGTGTGTGCGAGTGGGTAGATGGGTGGGAGTGATACGTGATTTGTTTTTACAGCCACTCTTAATTTCTCTTTGGAGGTAATAAAGTGTTCTTGACTTGAAACATTTATAAAGATTTTTCAAAAATTCTCATTTTTACGTTCTGCTAAAAGTGAAGAGTGGGAACCATTCACGCATGCACAGCAATTATTTGAGCCTGTCTTTTGCCCTTTGTGTTCCATCAGATATTGGTCTTCACATGTATGATTGTTACTAGTTTATATATATACAACCTCCACACACATCAAGTGTGGGAATGAACACACACACGCACACATTCAGGTTGTATCTAATTAAATGAACCAAGGAACCAACCAATTTGTACTACACTTTCATTATGGCTGAACCCTGCACATAAACTGTGCTGAGCAAGTAACAGGTGGATCGAGTGTGATCTATTTCATTCAGAAGTTCCCAAAACGTGCAACTATAACTGCAGGCACAACACCTTTCTACTTTCAGACTGTCCCAAGGCTACACATGAAAAGCTTTTCACACTTTTCCTGACAAGTAAAGAACAGCATTCTCTGATGACTCCTTTTAATGTAAGAGAAATCTTGGCCCAAACCCTTTTAAAGTGCCATTCATTCTACTGCGCTTCAAATGTGAATACATATTGAATGCTGTACTACTTTAGAGCTTCAGATCGCTGGTGCACCCATATCATTAGCGTCACAAAAAAAAAGAAAAGAAAAGAAAAAAAATGACGCAAACTGATCAGGCAGTATCAGATCACTGTGAGGAGTCATTGTCGGCATTTATAACTGGAGGTCATACCTGCAAAATGAGAAATCTTTCGGATGCAAGTACACTTCATTTTCTGTTTTGAGCTCTGATAATTCAGCACTGGCTCATTCACAAAAACTGCTGAAAATTATTTCAACATGCCTTTGAAGAACTAGCAAACTTAATTCAGAAAAATAAACTGGACTTTTCAACCAATAAACTGATCACATGTGCATTTTTCAGTTCTTACGTTTTGGTTGTTTCTATTATGTGTGCCCTAAAGCTTGGTGAATGTCTTGACTAATGCAGTTGGCAAAGTTTGACCCCATTGAGCCCAAAATAAACTGATCTTAATTCCCATGGAAAAGAAACCTGGGTTCATTCCCACTAGATCATTTTAGTTAGACGAGTTTGCCCCACCCAATCCCCTCCCTCCCTGCTCAGCAAGACAGTTTTTTTTAGCAGCAGCAGCCGCCCTCACTGCACCTTTCCTGATTGTAATTCTATACTATTACTAGTAAACTGTGTGCATTGCAAGGCAAAGTCAAGCCTGGTGTCCACTAGTTTGAGCTCAATTTGTTACATCTGACTGAAAAATAAGCGACTCTCCAGTTGAAAAGAAAAGAAAAAAATCACATCTAAAATTGAAATGGCAAAGATAAATAAGAAACAAGTATGGCAACGCTTCTTCCCATGATCAAATAATTACAGGCCCACAACTCCAAATGACAATGTTTCTTATTTACTGTTTACAGTTCCCTGCCTCATTCAAGATTTCCTTTAATAAAAAGACAAACTTCTTCTGACTTCACACACTCATATCCAAATGAATTCAAGATGTGTACACTGCTTTCACATGGACTGATAAATGGCAACAGTATATCATACCTTGGGACCAATCAGACTGATGAGTCTGTTAACATTCGATAGCCATACACTAGTAATACTAATGCACATAAACAAAATCTGATGTGTAGATAAAATCATTTTTTGACAGTGTTCAGTAAGGGCATCAACAAAAATCATGGTGTCAAGAACAGATGCAGGTGATGATCATTTTAATAAAGAGTTCTTTAAAGTCAATATTTCATTCTCTCCATCTGTTTCTCTTTTTGCCTCTTTCTTTTTCCTTTATAAGCACCTGAATTTTTTTTTTCTTTTTTCTTTTTTTTTTTTTCATTTTCAGAGGTACTCTGCCTCTTAGAATGAATAATTTTCATAATTCCCGATCTGTTTATTGGCAATTAAACTTTGGTACAATTCCTATTCCTCACATCACAGGAAATGTCAATTCTACAGTTAAAGTTATGGAAAATCAACCAACTTTTGGGGGTCATGCCCCCTGAACTGCATCAGAGGCAATTCATCTGACCTTCAGAGGAGTTGTCAATATTTCACCCATAACACTTCTCAATCATGAATTAAAAAACTTAACTTTAGTCTACTTGACAGCCATTCATAGTCTGTACAATCTCTGTTAATGACTCCTGCAAAGCAATCTGAAAGACATTTTGAACAAAATGCTTACAGGCACAAAGATCAGACTTTTCTTTCCCACGAATATCCTTCCTTCCTTCGCTAGGAGGTCAGCTCAACACAGTCAGAGGGTCGACTGAAAAATGAGCTGTTCACTGAACAGAAATCGTGCTATAAAGCAGGCACAGCCCACCCTATATAAATAGCACAGGCACTGTCAGCACCGGTATTGTCAATGTTGACATGTCTCTTGCCAGCTAATCCTCTGCCCACACAAATTCCTCAAACTGCCTGCATTCCCCAAGGCCTCGATTACCTGACCTCACCTGGTCTGTTAGAGTGTCCAGACTGAACAATGCTTGTTATCTTTGTATGGGTTTATCCACTCTCCCCCACCTGACACATACCATGGTGTTGTGAAAGGTATGGGCACAAAGGTGGTGTAATGTGACCCCACTCCCCAAGCAAGTGTGAAGGAAGTTCTATAAAATTAAGGAAACGGGTTTCACATTTAGTTTTTAAGATCTACTAATAATCACCACATGTCGCATATACAGTGGGCAAAATTCCGAACTTTCCACAACCTGTACACTTATAACAAAACAACAAAAACAAAGTTATCCAAAACCTACACATCCCCCCCCCCCCCTCCCCCAGCTGAACAAAAAACAAAAAAAGACCCCCCCAAAAACAACAAAAACCACTAGCAGGCTGAAAGGCTCTTTAGCTTACAAGTTACATGCGATATTACATTGTGTCATGAAATTATGAAAACACCCATGTTCAGGAAATTTTAGTACACTGGGACAAACTGCTTTTCAAAACTGCATGAACTGCACAATCTAAATCAACGCTGATCAAGTTATCTTAGACTTTCAGTCAGCACACACATACACATGCACAGACCCATTCCTTTGCAATAAGGATCAGAAACAGCAGCTTACTTGTCTAATCCCTAACTTTTCTGTGAATTATCTTCAGTTAAAATTATGCACCTTTATGTGGTAATATTCCTTCCAATGTTTAACGAAAATGACGCCTTTTGTTTCGATGTATACCAACTTCTTAACAGGATGAAAGTGACTGGAGGGGATAATGTGCGTGCTAGAAATCTTCCCCCCCCCCCCCCCCCCCCCCCCCAGGTACTTAAAAACATGCGTGCACGCACAAAACCTAAAAAATGCACATACCCACAGAAATGCACACTTACATACTCACATGGTCACAACAACACAACTGGAACTGTTGTACACTTTTTACAATGTGGCACACTGCACAAATGCCAGTAAACTATTCATAGCAATCAACCTAATTTTCACATTAAGCCGTCATACTGAGACCAGCTCATTACTCAGCAAATGTCATGACATTGATATTTGCGCCAGGATGTCTGTTACTCTTGGCACCTGGTCACAACAGTGTCTGATCTTCCCCTGTCTGAAAGCAACGAGTGCTTTCCAGGCATGGATTAATGCCAACAGTAATAACAGCACGGTGCAGTTATGCTTGCATAATCCTCTCTGAAGGCCAGGTGCATGCTAACTGACCAAACGGTCCAAGTATCAAGTGGGCATGGGCTGGAATTGGTTCACCTGTAAAGACACCCTCTTCACTTCATAATCACTTCACACACTCTATTCCTCACCCCCGTTCTCTCCACAGAGTTACCTTGAGAAAAAGAAACTCCAGTGGTTGTGTCACAAAGGATGTACTGAGCTTTGCTGTATACTATTACAGTATGACATTATTATAATCAAGATCAGTGTAATTCTGTGGTGAAACTGTTAAGTGTGCGTGCACACACAAAGAGAAAAAGAGCATGCAACTCATCACCTGAGGAACGAACTTAGGTTTAGAAGGAACCAAACCCAAGGTGAAACTCGGGAGGGGGGGGGGGGGGGGTTGTGGTGGTGGTGCAAATGGCATAATATGCAAACAAAACTGTATCAAGGACAAACAAGCACATGCATGCCAGATTTTCATGAAACTGAAAAAGAGCTGAGGTTTTCAGAAGATGAACACTCAACATCAAATCAAAATGTCCCCCCACTCCCACTCGACACTTTCATTCAAATGCCTACAAACGCACATATTTCCATTACTGAAATAGCTTCCTTCAGTCAAATGCTAACTACAGTTTAATGCAATATCCCATCTTCTTCTTCTTCTTGTGTTTAGGCAGCCAACATCTACAGTAAGACGAATCAGCCGAACTAAACATTAACAAGACACAAAACAGGTGCAAGAAAGCACAACTACTGTGGAAGTGTGGGCATTAAGTTGCAGGTGTTTCAAACACTGTAGCCTAACAAACAAAAAAAAGTATAAAAACCAAGTGTTATGTGCTCCATGAAGCCTGTTGTTTGAAATCATTCCATTCACTGAATCATTTTTGGTTTTAAAGGGACTGTGTGCAAATCCTTTTCTTTCCTACCGAGAGGCCACTATAGTGCTGTCACCACAAAGTAGTTGTGTGTGTGTGGGGGGGGGGGGGGGGGGGGGGGGGGGGGGGGGAACTGACAGCAGGCTGGCAGAGAGGGAGAGGCAGAGACAGAGAGAACAAAGATACAGAGAGACAATGACAATTGCAATGAGAGAGAGAGAGAGAGAGAGAGAGATGAATAAATTACGTGAATATTTCTACTCAAATAAAGTCAACATTTCTTTGAAAGTCACTTATCCATACACTACTCATGACTCTCCTGTGCTGGCAGACTGGAATGCTCATCTGCGCATTCATCAATCGGTTTACGTTCCGACGCTGGGGTGAGATTTGTACACATTCATTGACAAAAGGCATAATTATCTTATCTGAATAATTCTTAATTGCTGAGGACTACGGACACATCGATCACTGCACTCACCGCTACAGAACAAGGACGACAACGTTAACTGGTCACCTACTAATGCCATTTTCCTTTCCAGCACGAAGCTGGTGTCAAGAAAGGTCAGCCCACGGGGCAAGTTACAGCCAGACTTTTTCGGTTTCATTCTTTTGGGATCCCATCGCCTTGGATGCCCAAGCACTCGAGAACAAAACTTTACACGATCTCTTTCCCACAAGTGACCGACTTGTTCAGACGTTCAGGATTAAGGCTACTAGGTGGTCACGCTTGAACCGGCCGGTTGAGAGAAACTCACGGGCAGATCGGTAATCACTGCTTGCACGTGCCAAAGGAAAACCAGTTTTCTTCACGTGGAAGTCGTTGGTGTTTGTGATAACCACTCGAGCTCAAAATCATACCACACAAAATAAGAACTGTAGAACACGATATAGACAGAAAGACCGCCGAGCGCAACGAACAGCCGTGTGTACATGCGTTTGTAACAACTTCGTGGCTGTATGGCGACTCAGCTGGGTGCAGTTTCTATAGTAAAGCATGCATACCCATTCATTGACGTACGCCGGCCTATGGATAAAAAGCAGGTGGAAGAGCGAGGGCCGCCCATAGCTGGAAGGGCTTAAGACCTGAGTTTTTAAAAAAATCTAAAACTAGACTGACCATCAACAGACTGAAAAGTATCCTTGTATGAAACTACCGCATCGGAAATCAGGAATCTGGAAAAGAGAGACGGAATGCGGCCAACCGCCCAATCATTATTATAAGATTGCAATTTAAAAAAAGATTTTAAAAAAAGGTTGTAACAGGCTTCGGGGCTTTCTGTGACGCTTATTCGTTACACTATACTCCTGCTCCCCCTCCCCCCATCTTCTTTCGTTTCTTCTCTCTCTCTCTCTCTCTCTCTCTGTGTGTGTGTGTGTGTGTGTGTGTGTGTGTGTGTGTGTGTGTGGTATCCATCGATCAAATCGATTTCGCGACGAACTTATTTCGTGCCCTTTTAAGGTAACTTTATTCTTAACAGGTGCTATTCTAAAGACAAGTGAACATTTTCATGTTTGTATGGCTGTGAGAATGGCTGTATTTAGTGTTCGTACGTGTAAGTTGTCCCTCTCCCCACTCTGTCCCAAGGAGAGAACGCCCCCTTTCCCCAACACACATTTTCGAGTCCGGTTCTATGTTAGAATGTGCAGGAATCAGCACGTCATTTGAGGTCAAAAGCGAAAAGTAATCGCCTGCTCATAACACTGACACGCAGTTGGCAATTTGGTCAATCTTTTCAAATTCTCATTCTCACAAGATTTTTTCTTCCTTTTTTTCTGCTCACGGGATTGTACACAGGAAACCCACACATAAATCGTGAAAGAAATCAGAACACTAATGACAGCCGTTAAAGAAATGAAAATTTAGACATACAGAAAGGATGACAGTACGGCATTAAGTTTTGAACTAAACAAGTCATCCTATAAAAACCTTCAGATAATTGAGATTCTTCTACCTGAGAACCACATGGGAATGGAAAGGCATGTCGAACGGAAGCTATACAGGACACAACTCGTGACACACCAAACGTGTGGGAAGTGTACCCACAAGCTTTGAACAATACACTGACCACCACCCACCCCCCTCACCTCCCGCTCCCTTCCACCCCTTTCCTGATCCATTTTCCTGATTTACAAGGAAAACCGACAACAGAAAATGGACTTGACACATCCTCACAAGATTCAGGTTATAAACAAACCCCTCTTTTTCAGTTATGCGCTAGACTGATCGACAAACTGATCGTGGGTCCTTCACAGAAGAAGAGATAAGTATCACCGCCCCACCCATACCTTCTTGTTTCTTTCTCTCATAAAGAAGCGAACTATTTACAACTATTCACTCTCGCTTCTGTACACTCAAAATTGCACTCATGCACAACACCCAAAGCAACGACATGAACACACACACACATACCCACACACACACACGCACACGTACGTCTGGATGGTGGTTTTAAGATAATTTCCACATTACTTCCACCCTTCCGCACCCTGATACCAACCCTTCCCGAAGCCAGTGATCCGTCAAAACTCACTGAGCCGTGAGGACGCCAGACCTATCTTACATACACGACAAAAACGCTGTCACCAGGTCGCGTCGCTGTTGACAGATACATGCGACACACTTCCACAAGATATGCAGGACAGATCATGCGAACAGTTTCCCACTGAGGCAGCCCTCCTCTCCTCCCACTGGTTAAAAAAGAAAGGCCTCGCACCAATGGCGTTGTGCAAAATGTAAACAGCAAAAATACCAAAGGTGAAAGGGTGGGGGTGGGGGGACGAGAAGAGAGTAAAGCAGATCAACTTGGGGGACAAGGGGAAGAGAACGCACAAACGTGGGCATGACAGCAAGCGTTATACTCTATCTGTGTGTGTGTGTGTGTGTGTGTGTGTGTGTGTGTGTGTGTGTGTGTGTGTGTGTGTGTGTATGAGTGTGTGTGGTAGTGTGAGAGAGAGAGAGAGAGAGAGAGGAGAGAGAGAGAGAGAGAGAGAGAGAGAAAATGTGTGTGAGAGTAAGTGTGTGTGTGTGTGTATGTGTGTAGACACAGACTTCCTTTCCATCTCGTCCCAAAAATCCCTTCCCCAACCCCTCCCTTCGCCTCTCCCTCCCCTTCTTTTTTTCCCTTAAAGATCTCCGTTCAGTCACTTTTGCACATGCAGCTTCAATAAAACCAATTCACTGTAAACTTGAAAGTGCTGAGTACCTGCTTGTTCTTTAGCAATGTCTGAGTCCGGTTTGTAGTTCACAGGCAGCTAAAATCGATCGGATAAAGCATCCGTAATGCTTTTCATCTGGTCCTTGTTTATCAGGCCATAAAGAAGTATAATGTTAAGGGGGGGGGGGGGGGGGGGGGGGGGGGGGGAAGACATAAATAAATGACCGAGTACATCAGGACTATTGGTAGATCGACGCTGGCTGTCTTAGATTTACGGGGGTGGGGGTGGGGGTGCGGGGGCACACCTTTCTGGCATGAATCGGGAAGAACTAATATCGGGGTCAATAATAAACAAGAAATGTAACGTTTGTTTTTTTGTAGTAAAACCACTACACACCCACTACTTCAATCTACTGCTGTTTTGCGACACTGATTCGCTTTGCACATATGCAGACACAAGGATAACAGAACGAGAAACGAAGTTCAGGGAAGTTTCCTTGTTTATTCTGTATGGTTCTTGGCGGTGAATTAGTACTGCAAGCAGCATCACTTTGGAGTAATGGTCACGGAACTGGTGTACAATGGAATAAACAATTAATTATTATTATTCATTAATTAAGAAAGAAGAACAAGAGGAGTGGGTGGTGGGTGGGTGGGAGGATAACAAATAGACATGCCTGTGGTTCAATTTTCAACCCCTCCCCGCTCTTCCCTTCGACCCGACACATTATACACCTTTCAACATTTCTATACAGCTCTGACAATAACCTTCCCACACTAGTAAGATTTTCATGACAGTGTACAGCAAGGAGGTATGGAGACAGTACCAAAGATTTTTATGACAGTGTACAGCAAGAAGGAGGTATGGAGGCAGTACCAAAGATTTTTATGACAGTGTACAGCAAGGAGGTGGTATGGAGACAGTACCACCACCCTTCCTTGACAAGCAAGTGCTCTACATCAGAGGTCGAGTGTCACAAAGGAGCCGCGATTCTATCTCGTTCTCCCGATACCAACTCCAGCTGGGACGAAAGTCGATCACAGGCTTATACTCCAACCGACAACCGTACCCAGGCAAACCGGCTTGAGCCAAGGCTGTCGTTATGTCTGATCGACGGGTAACGTCTGATGCGAGACCAGGGCTCGGTGAAAGCTGGATGTAACATGAGCACTGCTATTTGCGACCTACAGCTTACAGGTAACAGCGAGCCTGGGAACGAACGAAGCGAGTGAGCTAAAGCTCCAACCTTTCCCGTCCTTTAAAACGGTAATTTCTCTCCCTCTAATGCGCACGACAGTCTGCAAATGACCGACCTTGCAAGAAAATAGCCTTGTCCATCACACACACACACGCGCGCGCACGCGCACGCACACACACGCATGTCTGCAGACCCTCGAGCACTGATTTCGTAGTATTTGGCTGCTGCTTCGTTAAACCGCAACCTCATATCACAATATCCTGTTCACTTTCATTACTATCTCCCTATCTTCATTTGAGAGAGAGAGAGAGAGAGAGAGAGAGAGAGGAGAGAGAGAGAGAGAGAGAGAGAGAGAGAGAGAGATAATGACACAGAGAGAGGGTTTGGGGCTGGATGTTACTGGAGAATCTGAAAGGACATGTACAACCAAGAACTTTCTGAAGAACCGAGGACGGAACAAAACCTCTCATCCAACGTTGTCCCTTGCACAGGTAGGTCAGTCACCGTTTGAGACAGGTGATGGTCGGTCCTACACCGTGACCCTGGGCGGGGTGCCAGTCTGAGGCAGTAAAAAGGGGCCGAGTGGGTGGTGGATGTGGGTGGGGTTAGGTAAGGTTACAACCGAGTTTACTGTCCACACTACCGCCGGCGTTACGACAGACAAGCACACACACCACCATACCGGAAGGGCAGGGCGCTAATCTAACAATCCGCTTCTCCCACCTTCTTATCCACCACACCTACAGGGGCAGCAAAACAAATCTTCACGTCGGGCACCAACAGGATTCGTACTGTCTGACAACAAACTCGATGCTCTATCACCAAGCTCACCAGATGGTGGGTGGCTTCAGGTGTGAGTGCGTGCGTCTACGTGTATGTATGCGTGCGTGCGTGAGTGTGTGTGTGTGTGTGTGTGTGTGCGTGTGTGTGTGTGTGTGTGTGTGGTGGGGGGGGGGGGGGGCTTCAGGTGTGAGTGCGCGCGCGCGTGTGTGTGTGTGTGTGTGTGTGCGTGCGCGCGCGACTGCTTGCTTGCTTGCGTGCGTGCGCGTAGGTGAAGAGGGTGGCGGACGAAGTCCTGTGTGTCTGTTCTACGGTGCTATGGGGTAGTATGGACCTAGTGTTTGCCCATCGCATAAAAAAAGAGGATAACACAAAGAACAGTCAAGGGATATATTGTCGAACTGCACAACGTAAACAAAGGAAAAAAAAAAAAGAAGAAAAAGAAAAAGTTCAATATAATGGAGCAACACAAACAAGCCGTCACTCCACGCAGTCACCTCCCCTGTAATTTGTACGTAATTCTGGTTGTGGCACGGCTTCCTTGGGCTGTGTGCAACTTGACTTGTGAGCACTGATTAAACAACCCGACGACCATAAAGATTGGTAAGATTCAGTACATGTCAGGTGGGGGATGTGGAAGACAAGAATCTCTACGTTAAGTCTTTACTCCTCCCCTTCCGTGCGACACAACAACAACGTTCTGCTGGAAACGATAAAGATCAGATCCGCTTCCGTCGTCCGGAGCATCAAAAACAAAACTAACATCAACGAACATGCTGTGTTAAAAGATTCAGCCAGCACTGTACGTGAATGCGATTTGTGTGAACGTATGAATAGCTGATGAACGGGTCTCATCAAAGGCTGAATCCGTCAGCCAGTCAAGCCAAACAAATTACAAGGAAGTCGCTTCGGAAATTTTAAAACATTTTACCACAGGCGACCAGACTTACGGGGAAGGAAACAGAAAAAGACGGAAAAAGGAACCATCAGAAAGTGCCTGTTTTGGAATGAGTCACGCGTCGTGTAGTATTTAGCCTCACCTGGCTGAACCTACCCCGTCTACGACGAGCGAGCGAGCGAGCGAGAGAGAGAGAGAGAGAGAGAGGGAGAGAGAGAGAGAGGGGGGGGGAGAGAGAGAGAGTATGTGTGCGCGCGCGCGCGCGCGTGCGTGTGTGTGTGTGGTTGTGTGTGTGAGATAGAGATAGAGAGAGAGAGAGAGAGAGAGAGAGAGATTCTTTCCCTCACAACATGTAATGCTCAAACACCAACGCGCCGTGCAAACGTACCAGCACACAGTTGACGCACCAAGTGCTAAAAATGTCAACCTAATCAATATATTCACATACTAGTATCATTTTGTTAAAAAAAAATCCTCCTATCCATGCATAGTAGTGGTTATTGGTGGCTTCAACCTCGACCTCCGTTTTTACCATTTCTAGTTCTACTTACCCACTAGCCTTTGATATCATTAACGCAGGCTAGGCTGGGGTAGGGTATATGTGGGGTATGAGACAATACTTCCAGTTCTGACCGAGACAAAAGTAATCAACACATCCTCAGCACTTTTCTTCAAACTCCTAGATGCCCCCACCCTCCTCCGATTATTTTATCTTACGCTGTATTCATTCATTTTGTTATTTCAAAAAAAAGTTACATGTTACAATAAACATCGAGGACGCACTAAAAATGCCATGGACGAGATATTAAGTTTTTGATTTTCTTCAAATCGAATGAGTATTTGCGCGCGCGCATGCGCACGACACACACACACACCATCCATCCACCTATATTGAACACACTGAAGAGAGAGAGAGAGAGAGAGAGAGAGAGAGAGAGAGGGAGAGAGAGAGAGAGAGTCAGACAGACAAACGGACTGACATTTTTTCCCACTCAATTTTGTAGCAAAATAACCCCGACGAGGCACGCACTTAAAAGAAAAAACGCACACACACACTCGCGAGGAGGCCAAATCTACTCCAAAACTCAGACGATACAAACTTCTCCCCCCCCCTCCCCCCCCTCCCTCAGCACTTGGCAGGGAAAAGCCCCACCAACACACCAAAGATCTACACTCACCTGAATTTACTGACGCGAACTTCGTTCGCCTTCTCGTATCCGATACGACTGTCGTCGTCTCTCAGTGTTTTGCACCGAGAGCAGATATGTGTAGGCTCTCGAGCAGACGGGACCAAGTCGAGGAGCGTCTTAGGGGATGGACCCACCTAATGGCAGCCAAGCCGTGTCACGTGTCATTTGACGTCATCGGCAAGCAGACGACCCGAGGTGTTTGCATAGTGCTCGGGTTGGGTGTGGATCCTGGTGTACTCAGGCTGATGGGGGGTAGTGTGACCTGAGGGGGTGTTGTGCATCTGCTGGTGGGTAGGAGGAAGAGGTGGGGGGTAGAGGGAGGGAGAGCGAGAGAGAGAGACGGGGGGAGGGTGTGTCTGGAAGAGATGAAGTGAGGAGCATCAAAGAAGGAGAGAGGAACGGACAACTGAACAAGATTATGTCTACACAGCGAAGTCTGCCACCTTCAAAATATTGTTTGTCATAAACGAAAGACATTCTCACACCGCGTCACTTAGAGAGAGAGAGAGAGAGAGAGAGAGAGAGAGAGAGGAGAGAGAGAGAGAGAGAGAGAGACAGAGAGCTGTTTTAGAATAAACACTCAGAAAACAAACAAAAACTGAAATACGACTCTGAATGGCTCTGCTCAAGGCACTGAGAAGGTGACATTATATTTGAATCTGGTTTTTAAGCACAGGATACCATGCTGGGAGATGACAAGAGGATGGGGTGACGGCGGAGGCCGCGTCAAAGTAAAATATGTCAGAACTACTGGTTTTAAATGTGCAAGAACGAACTTTAAGATCAAAACACCTTTGTTGTGAGATGGAGAAGTTTAACAGAATGAATACCCACCGGCACCCCCACCCCCACCCACCGGTTTCCATGTTGCCAGCATTATTCCATGATGTCATGCAAGTCTTATGACTTCTCCAAATACCCATCTCGACATCCACACAAAACTAGTTATTTCTCTCTCTCTTGCTCCTCCTCTCTCCCACACACAATCTCTCTCTCCTCTCTTCCTCCTCTCTCTCTCTCTCTCTCTCCACAGAGTTCATACACCCTCACGGTCACGGCCCAACTAATCGTTCTCATTGTTGAAGTCGATTTGACCTGCTCAACCTGCTGATTCTGATGACGGTAACAAGTACAGTGCTAAAACCGAATTTACACACACACAGCTGTTCATGCACCCTGGTAGCAGAGACTCATGGCCCAAACAATCGTTCTCATTAAGTCGATCTGACCTGCCCAGCCTGCTGATTGTGATGACATTGACAGATACAGTTCTAAAATCGAATTTCAATCACCCGCACGCACACACATACACACACAAACGCGCGCACGCGCACCCATAGATAACAATATAATGTTAATATAGTGCATCATACGCTGAATCAATAATACTGATGACAGACTGGTACATATATTTTATGCGTTCGGGACTGACGTTTTGTGAGTGCCATAAATTTTGAGTACAAGTAATTTCAAGCAGACAGAAGTGGTTAAAAACCATTTGAAACCAGCTAACAAGATCGAAAGATTGAGAGCACTTTGGTGAAACTGTTCCACCCCCTTTTCCCTCCCCTTGCACACTCAAAACACACGTACATAGCCACAGCTGCGCGTTTAAGTATTGAGAATGGATCACACTGATCACATTGAATATATCCTTTCATTTACGGTTTTAGATCACACACACACACACAGTCATCCACAGTCTCACACACACGCGCAAAAAAGAGAAGAGAGAGAGAGAGAGAGAGAGAGAGAGAGAGAGAGAGAGAGAGAGAGAGAGAGAGACAGAGACAGACAGACAGACAGAGAGACAGAGAGAGGTAGGGAAGAGTGGTGGTGGTAAAAATTTTGTCCAAGTATTTTACAAATGGCTGAAGCCCTGTCCTTCACATTTACTACTCCATGTTTTCCTTTCCTTCTTCACCGACGTAAGGAAGTGGGCGCCTTTTTAGACTCGCTTGACAGCACTGGCCCCATCCCATGTGGAGTTCTGTAGACCTTCCAAAAATAGAACAGTGGTGACGAGTTGTTGAACTTAAAAGGTATGGTTGCGGTACGTGGTATAAACACCTACCTGGTGTGGGGGCGGGCGGGGCGACTTGTCAGTCCAATGAACATGATCCACCTCCTACACAGCTAGGAAGTGAGAAAGGGAAATGCGCGCGAGCGCGCGCGCGCGCACCACACACACACACACACACACACACACACACATGAAAGAGAAGGAAGGAAGGGGAAGAGACTGGGGAAAGTTTGTACACGCGCGCGCACATACACACACAGTGAAGAGAAGGGAGGATGGGCGAAGAGAGAGAGAGAGAGAGAGAGAGAGAGAGAGGAGAGAGAGAGAGAGAGAGAGAGAGAGCGCCAAGCAGGATCACTATTACAGCCGTACACGTGGTGCATCAGTAAAGTGGCATCAGATAACAAGGCACCCGACATTTAAAGTCGACAAAATGATAACGTACATTAATGTCAATTTTAAATCGAACCAGAAGACGTTAAGATAAAAATGATTAATTTATCACTTTTAATAGTTTTGTCAACACGTCATGCTCTCTCTCTCTCTTTTTTGTGTGTGTGTGTGTGTGGTGTTGTGTGTGTGTGTGTGCGTCGTGCGCGCGCGCGATGTGTGTGCGCGCGCGCGCATATTTGTGTGCGGGGCGTAGCACTCATGTGTGCGTGTTCGTGTGCGGATCACACGAACGCACACTGATTCTGATCTGCGGCATACAAAAAAGGATGAAAGCGAACTCATCGGAATGAGCTTATCTCACACATGACGAGACACCTTCGAGACAAGGCTAAATGACACTTTCACTTATGATGATTAAAAAAGACAAGAATACACACCTAAAACATTGAAAACATTCAAAGACCCAACAGTCGCAGCAATAAACATAGAATTCTGCGCTTCCGTATACCTTAGAACCATCGAGACTTGATAGCGTGGCCCAAAAGGCTTCCACGCCTACATTTCTGCCATGACCAGGAAGACTGATAAATGCGGGTGTGTGTATGCGGGTATTTGGGGCTGGGAGCAGACAGAATGGATTGGAGCAAAGGGGAAGAGTGGGGGAAAGCATGCGTCAGCTAGAGTTCTAAGCTGATACTGATCTGCTTCCAAACTACAGTCTTCCTTCTGTTGTCATTCTTTAATCCTGGTGCGACAATGCGACCAAATGGGTCCGGAACTGAAGAGATTCCTCAGACAACCGATTCTCGCAGAAATCTGAATGATGGATCTAGCTTTGATTTTTTTTCTTCTGCTCTCCCTTTCTCAGGAGTGATATCACACATATTACATCAATTCAAGAGAAGAAAAAAAAAAATCCTGTCAAACCTCTTAACGAAGACCGATCCAACACAGATCCTTGAAATCTGTTCAAATCCACGGAGGAGAGGGTGGAGGGAAGGGGGGAGAGAGAGAGAGAGAGAGAGAGAGAGAGAGAGAGAGAGAGAGAGAGAGAGAGAGAGAGGTTTTGTTGTGTGCGTTGCTGCTTGCTTGCTTGAGTGTGTATGGGTGAGAGAGAGAGAGAGAGAGAGAGGAGAGGGAGGGGGAGGCAGAAACTGTGTGTGGTCTTTATGTGCGCGTTTCACGGAGGGAGGGGGGGGGGGGGGGGAGGAGAAGCGGGGGGCTGTCTGTGTTTATGCTAAGTAGATATATATCCTTCTTCGCCGCCGTTTACTTCTTTCTCTTTCCTCAAAAACCAACAAACAAATACACACAAACCCTATTACGAACGCACAGAACCTTGTAACTTTTTATTCAACAAAGGCACACAACGTATCCGGAACTGCTTCTTCGAAGACTGGTAAAACAGGATTCGGTACAATCAAGGTATGCGTGTGTGTGTGTAAGGAGAGAGAGAGAGAGAGAGAGAGAGAGAGAGAGAGAGAGAGAGAAGAGAGAGGAAGCCGCATTGTGTGGTGTGCTTTATTGGAAAGGGAAGACAGCGTTACCATTAAAATAATGTTACCATTAAAATACATGAAGACAAAGTATCCCCCCCCCCTTCCCTCTCCCCCATCTTTCCACCTTACCCCAGGGGTGCTAAATCGACCGTAATAATTTGATTTCGTTGCTCTCCCATGCAGAATGCAGACAGACCATTTGACATGCACCACGTCTGGGACACCCAGCACTGAATGTCCGGTGTACACCTGAGTGAACGTTATGTAACCAATCTGAAGACAAACTGGCACATTACTGCCGTTTAACATTCTCATGGATTTTCGTGGAAAAGGATGTGAGGAGCAGCAAAGAGAGAGGGAGGGAGGAGGAGGGGGAGGTAGGAACAGACAAGCGAGCGAGATCGAGAGACTGAGAGAGAGGGAGAGAGAGAGAGAGAGAGAGAGAGAGAGAGAGAGAGAGAGAGAGAGAGAGAGCGAGAATGACAGGGAGGTAGACACTACAGGGAGAGCGCCCCGCGCGCGGGAGAGAGAGAGTTTAGGTGTAAAAGATACTTATATGTGTGTGTAAGAGAGACTCAGAGAGAGAGAGAGAGAGAGAGAGAGAGAGAGAGAGAGAGAGAGAGAGAGAGAGAGAATGTCACCAGTGTATTGTCAAAGATGTGTATTGTCAAAGATGATTAGGTAAGTGAAGGATGACAGTCCCAAAGATGATTAGGTAAGTGAAAGATGACAATCCCAAAGATGATTAGGTAAGTGAAAGATGACAGTCCCCAAAGATGATTAGGTAAGTGAAGGATGACAATCCCCAAAGATGATTAGGTAAGTGAAAGATGACAGTCCCTCAGTCGATGTCCAGGTGATGGAACCAGAGAAAGTGGAAGTGCAAGTTTCCACTTTTTCTGATGGAAACTGCGGGAGAATTGCAGGCTCATGAAGAACATCGCTAAGGCCAGGTAAAGCTCTATTTTAAGCCGTCACTATTCGAGTTGTGGGTCTTACGCTGCGGTTTTGTTCAGGCAACTTGAGAAGACATTTTGTCCTTAAAAGGACTCAGGCCAATAGGATGTTAATCTCATCTTTAAGCGACTGAGACGAGGTCGATGTGAAGATCGATTATGCCTCGAGGACTCCCACTTAAAACTGGGAGTCCCTCTAAACTGTAACTTGTAGAGAAGTACTAAGCTAGCGCTACTGTAAAGCAGGATCGGAAACGAGTGGAAGTACTGTGTGAAAACATTCAAGAAGTCGGTGTGACATCCCAAAGTGCATCTGAATGTAAGAGGAATGCAGCCGACTATTTAGACTATGAAGATATTTCTGTGAATGGCGTGTGTAGTGTAACAGCATAGGGAGACTAGCTTTGGAGTAACCTGGACAAAGAAGCAGTGAAGAAGACAATACGTGATGACGGACGGGGGGGGGGGGGGGGGGGGGGGGGGGGGGGGGGGGGCCTTGAAGAACATGGTTCAACGAGACCGATGCGGGAATAAGTCTCCGAACGCGGATGGGAGGCGCAGAAGGTAGACGAGGACTCCGTTTCGGACAGAAGTCCCTAGAAAACAACCATAGCGTTTTCATTTGCTTCCAGTGCAGAGGCAGAAACTATTTTGTTGTGACCTGATCGCGAAAGGACAAACTGATGTTGAGTGAGTGTGTGTGTGTGTGTGTGTGTGTGTGTGTGTGTGTGTGTGTGTGTGTGTGTGTGTGTGTGTGTGTGAGTGGTGGTGTGTGTGCGTGTGTTGTGCGTGCGCGTGTTGTGTGTGTGTGCGTGCGTTTGTGTGTGTGTGTGTGTGTGTGTTGTGGTTGTGTGTGTGTGTGGTTGTGTGTGTGTGTGTGTGTGTGTGTGTGTGTGTGTGTGTGTGTGTGTGTGTGTGTGCGGCGCGCGCGCGCACGCGTGTGTGTGTGTGTGGATTACCTTCAACTTCTATTACTTTTCTGCACCTAAAATTAAATGTGTAAATTAAGCAGGGAGAGAAAGAGAGAGGGAGAGAGAGAGGGTGGGAAGGGAGAGAGAAGGGCGTGAGGGAGGAGGATGGGGGAAGGGAAGTTTAAGAAGGAGCAGGCTGACATTATTTGGTGACAGATTCGATTTTTGTACTCCCAGTTCTTATAGAACAGGGAGTTCTTTACAATGGGAACGAAGAAATGCTGTCTGTGTGTCTGTCTGTCCGTAGTCAAAATGTGTTCCACTCGCTCCAGACAAAACTTCTGGGCCGATCTTTCTGATAATTTGTATGTATGTTCATTATGGGTCACGGATGATGCCCGATGTTTTATTTTACCAGAATAGCCGTTACTAACGGCTATAACGGCCCAAAACGGTTTTTCTTCTTTATGAAATATCTCAGAAAGTACTTGTATTCAAGATAAACTGAGAGTACGTTTATATGCTTTGCATCTTGTTGTATTTCAGTCCCTACGCAACAAGTGTGACAAAACCTCTCAAAACTAAGCAGGCTTGTGGGAGAACGCGGATCTCCATCAAGGTTGAAAGGATCCCGGATCCTCTGATCTGGATCCACACCAAAACTTAACAAGTTCGTCCTTAGACCACACATTTTATTTTCCCTCCGAGTTTCATTAAAAACTGCTTCTGTAGTGCCATTTGCTAATGTTCCTGAACGTTTGCTGGATCCGCAAGGAAATTTACTGCGTTCCTCTTTCCTTTCAATCTTGTCACCATGCTTCGTTCAAATCGTTTCTGCTGTGTTTGTGAGATTTTGTTGAACGGACCCTGATGATCTCTGTGATCAGAATCTGCACCGAAATTTAACTGGACACATTTCATCTTCCAAAAGAAGTTTTGTCAAAATCTGTTCAGTCACATTTGCTCGTCAGCATACAGACAAACGCCATCGACAAACATGGAGTGAAAACGTAACTTGCTCGACGGTTATCACGAACACACCACACCTGTTTTCATCTGGAGATCTTGAGGGACAGGGTCACTATCTGTGCTTTTGCCTGTCGGAGTTGAACACATTCACCACTTCCTATCGATCTAGTTGACTCTTGTGTCTGTCTTCCGTTCACGGGCTGGCTGGCTGTTCAAATTACACAGCAGTTTGTGAGGGACTCGTCAAGTGTGAAGCGCACGCATGGTGGTGATTCAAACGCAATTCGCATTCAAACGCGACATATACGCAGGCAGGCGACCTCACTGCATAGCTCACAAGAAACGACGTATTCGATGAGAGGGCAGCCCCGTCGTAGTGAACGATTTTCTCGCCCAGAAGTGGTTGGTTACCTGCGCAAGAGAGTGGGAAAGTTCACACTTAACAGTGATACCAATCCTCTTCCATTTACTTATGGTTTTGTCACAGTTTTGTGTGCAACCACAAGCCCGTACACTCCATTCCCATTGAGTTTTCGGTGTCTCATGTTCATAACCCTCATGACATTTAACTGAGTATAATATAATGTCGACATACGTATATACGTACGCACAAAAGTAATCATTTTATCTTATGTCATATCATTATCTTCATAACGTCTGGTGACCGATTAAACCAATGTAGGTAAAGTGAAAACTTTCTATCAGGAAGACTATAACTTTCCAATTAATCGAGAGAGAGAGAGAGAGAGAGAGAGAGAGAGAGAGAGAGAAGAGAGAAAGAGAGGGAGAACTGTGCGTGCGTGCGTGCGTGTGCGTGCATGCGCGCGCGCGGCCGCGTGCGTGTGTGTGTGTGTGTGTGTGCGTGCGTGCGCGCGCGCATGCAGTGAACACACGCGCTAAACCATCTCATCTTGTCAGCTGTTCTAAAAAAAGAGGAGGAGGCATCCTCATGACTAATCCAACACGGAAACATCTCGTGAATATCACTTGAAATCAGAAAACGACCAGTCATCTGATATTGACACACTTCACACTTGACATAGTTCCAAAGGCTAACCCGCTCACAACAGTATATGCCAAACTGGCCATCTTCATCGTTGTCATCATCATCATCATCATCATCATCGCCGATACACTTTAATCACCATACCCCTAGGCCACCATTTGTTAGTGTCATGACTTGCCTTAGCTTCTCAAGTGTTCCTGCTCGACTCTCCATCACTTGGGCTATGAATACTCTCTACCCTTGATGCCCTTAGGTGTTGTGGCAGGTATGTTTGGTACAGTGTGAACATACCGGTTCTCGAACGACAACGATCCAGTTTTCTGTGTACTGATTATACAGCTAGTATACGTGCATTTATACACATGTCTATATGGAGAGCCAACGCGAGCATGGGCGTGCCTGAGTGTGTGTGCATGCGTTTTCACACATAACAGTTCTGTATTTTCGCCAGTATGTGAATAATGTTTCATGTCTTTGTGGTGTCGCTAGCATTTTAGACAGAGTGAATTTCTCTTAGCCGTTCCAACTGTAACCAACACACGAATTACATTCATACACACTTTTTGTTACAAATGTGTGACGCAAGACAGCGACTGAATTCACGCAACTGGTCACGATCTTTCTCGACGTCTCTAATCTACTTTGCAGTTGCACGACACACAAAGCCCGCATGCAGACAACGGGCTTAGTCTCTCGCACACCTGCAACCTACGTAATGACATTCAAACGCACAACCTTCTGGTTGTACACCTCTACGCTTACTTACGAGCGGAGGGCAGGAGAGGAAGGGGGCGGGGTGTGTGTGTGTGTTGTGTGTGTGTGTGTGTGTGTGTGTGTGTGTGTGTGTGCGGGGGGGGGGGGGGGGGGGGGGGGGAGGGGGGATGAGTGGGAGGTGTGGATGAAGGGGGAAAGTGGTGGAGGAGGGAGGGATGGGTGGGAAGGAGGTAACCAAATTTCACTCGCCCGACCCTGAAGAACTCTTCCAGTTTTTGTTCATCTGTGTGGATTCGGATTCCCGAATATAATATATATATATATATATATATATATATATATATAGTGTGTGTTGTGTGTGTGTGTGACGCGCGCGCGCGCGTGTGTATGCACGTTCAAGCGCGCGTAAAAAAAGAAATAACTTGTCTGGACTGCAACATCCACAACGTACACTGCAATGCACAGCTTTTACACAGCTCAAGCATGCCTCTCCTCCCTAAGCTTTACCAACATTCTCAATTTGTTCCCGTCAGTTCTTTTGTTCTCCTCACGCTGCGCACAGGACTAAAAATGGGAGCAGATTATTGTTCTTGAATTCTCCTCCGACTCTGTGTGTGTGTGTGTGTGTGTGTGTGTGTGTGTGTGTGTGTGTGTGTGTGGCGCGCGAGAGAGAGAGAGAGTGAATGTAAGGAACCTAACAACAATAATCACACCAAGTGCTATCGTCTGCTTGCAGCACTCGCAACCTGCACAGCAGGCCTACAGCTTACATGTAGGCCTAATGCCACCTCCGCTCTCCCTTTTCACCACTAAAATTTTGTTCACCACATATTTTCTTTTGTTCTCATCGGCTCAGGCCGCGCGTTGGCGTTGTTAGTGCGAGCAGGATGTCATTCTTGAATCCTCCGACCGCCTTTGAATCGCTCCTACCGTGTGTGTGTGTGTGTGTGTGTGTGTGTGTGTGTGTGGGCGTGTGTGTTGTGTGTGTGTGCACGCGCGCGCGCAGCATTTCCACAAGATACAAAACGGACGTTGGAACCTTTCACTGGACTGTTGGAGGTCAATATGCATATCTGGACTTGGGTGCGGTTATATAAATAGGGGAGACGGAACATCTGACGTGACACAAGAACGCACGGTAGAAACTTTTACCATCCTCCGCTCCCCCCCCTCCCCCCCCCCCCCCCTCCAATACCTGATAACCTTGTATATTTTTTTTCAAATCATAGCCAGACACTAACGAACAGTTGGACCGCAAATTACAAACGTGCATCGCTAGTAGTGGCTTGTCTGCTTTATTTTATTCAGGACCTGAGCTCGCCGCAGGCGATGTTTTATCTCTGCATGCACGAACACAAAACATGTTTGTGTAGGCAGCCGCGGCAACGATGATGTTAACGTGGGCCGTCGCTACAGGTCAGTCGTTGAAAGGTGACACGTTAGGACAACTTTCGACGTCGGACGACAACAAACGTTATATACACACAATACAACCCATGCACGCGAATACTGTTTGAATGACAACTTCAGAACGCTGGACATAGTACACCACTTTGGACACATATATTACAAAAATATCGTGGGTGCAGCATACACACGCACGTGTAATCAGTGTGTGTGTGTGTGTGGTGTGCGTGCGCGTGTATATGTGTGTGTGCGCGCACGCGCACGGCATGTGTGTGTTGTGTGTGTGTGTGTGTGTGTGTGTGTGATATTAAAAATGTTTAGTTGAGTTTCAATTTTTGTTTGTTTTTCTTAACCATGCGGTGCCATTACAAAACACAGAGAGAGAGAGAGAGAGAGGGGAGGTAAGGTACTGTTGCTTATAGCCCAGCCGACCGCAAAGGGCCAAATCAGAGCTGTCACCGCACTGGTCAACTCACGAGAGAGAGAGAGAGAGAGAGAGAGAGAGAGAGAGAGAGAGAGAGAGAGAGAATTTATACTGACACACACACTGAGGCCACAGAACCAACGACGCCCCCCCCCCCCCCCCCCCCCCCCCCCCCCCCCCTGCCAAACTGTACACACATCCTTTCAGCTTCTGTTTTCCATTTCAACGCACAAACGCACCCCGCGGCTCTCTGCATACACGCTGTTCTCACCTACTTTCCACATTTGTGTCTTAGGCACAGGCAAACCTGTTTGAAGTTTTTAACACTTGACGTGATGTATGTTGGAGATGCATACTAGGGTGAGATTGGATGCTATATAACACTGCATTAAAAAGAAGAAAATGAAGAAGTTTATGCGATGGTGACTGTGTTTGGTAACTTGACTTGAGCGCCAATTTCTATTATACTATATTGCATGCTTATTTACTGGGCGGTAATGGTAATGTTGCTTATAACCCACCCGACCGCAAAGGGCCATATCAGGGCTGTCACCGCGCTGAAGTTACTGGGCGGAAAAACGCAGAAAGAATACAGAAAATGCAAAAGTGATAACCACAAGCTTGTGGAATTAAAAAGGACGTGTCATGAAAGAACACTGGAAGAGGAGCATGCGCAAGTACGTTGATATGTTGACAAGCTGGTAAACCTAGTTACCTGCTGTAATAAAACTAAGAAGCATACAACTTGAAGGCAAAAACAACAGACGAACAAGCAAACCTGAGATAATCGGTGCAAAATCCACGCAAATAACTGAATTAACACCAACTACAGACAGGCATGGAATGTTTTAGCTATTACCCCCCCCGGCATCACTTACTGTTCATGTCATGCTAATCTCTTTCGCCACCTAAGGTTAATGTTAACAGTCTGGTCAACATTTCATGGCTGTAACAGCAAAAAGCCCTGTGACTTTCTGCTTTACTTTTCTGACTCACCAACATCAGATCAAGCGTCCTAGCTCATTAAATCATAAGCAGCTGTGACACTTTGTTTCACATCAGACTCTTAGGTTTCAGCAGAAGAGCTTGTTTGGATTTTCAGTCGTGGCATTTCAACTTGTATATCACACTGTAGTACTGTTTTATGCTACTGACCATCTTAATGTAGGCTCCCTGGCCAGATGGGTTATGAACATTATAACACGACTCGATTGGGGGGTATAACACTACCAACATTTTTAGCAGGGGGGGGGGAGGGGGGGGGGGGGGGGGGGGGGGGGGGGGGGGGAAGGAGGAGTCCTTGGGCAATGGGAAAATTCTTAAATTTGACATACAGAAGAGAAAAAAAAGTCTGTAGGAAAAAAGGCAAATATGAAACATGCGAAGTGCTGTACCCATACAGTTGTGAGAGAACATCATGGTATGATGTGTAACAGTACTTATTGCCAAGCATGTACATGTATACACCTGCATAAACATGTGAAAGCATATGCGGAACCATGGTGCACATGTCTGTGTCTCTATCAATTATATAAAGACAGTCTTAATACACTGTTCCTGTGTGAGATTGGGTGAACTATTAAGATATCAGAGTACTAGCTATAAAACTGGTCTTGTGTATCATGTATGCAATTCTTCCATATATGGTGAGTTCTTGATAAAATATAAACAATGGACAACAGATTTCATCCTTAACTATGGAACATGGTTTTCCAGAAAGCCTGCTTAACTGCTGAAAGTGCTCTACAGAACAATATCCACCCCTTTCTCACAATACAGCATACTTTGCAGTATACAGAGAACTTCATTTCAATGTCTAATGGCAATAATTTGTCTGTCTGCGTATAAACTAAAAAGTTCTCCCTCACCCTCCCACCCCTTTTCTTTGGTGGAGGGGGGAGGTCATATGAAATTGAAATATTTTCTAATAACAGTTATTCCATTTTTTTCTAAATTCAGCGCAACAAATACCTTTCACTTTTGACTTTTTTGAGAAAAGCTTCTCTGCAATTAAAATCCACAACTACTGTTTTTAAAAAGTAATTTTCTGATCCAGCTTCTGCTGTTTCGTATACATGCATATATATATATCCTGCTCCCCATGCTTCTATTTGATCTAGACCTTCCCAGTTTTGGTCAGACCATTTGCACAGCTGCTATATCAACATATGAATTCCTTATAAGCGCCATTCCACAACATTGTCACAAATGACTAGTGATGAATCTAATGGAGTGTAACAGTAATGACTAGTATGTGCTGAATGAGCTTTTCTTTCTTTGCAGAGCTCCAACGTTCAACAGAACAAACCGGTTAGCTCAGACTGACACATAACAAAACTCAAACCAATCTTACTATTTTGCCTGTGTAAAGACATAATATATTAAGACATATGGACAACAACAGATGAGTCATTTTTCATTCTTTGTTTGTACTGTCTTAAAATGTTAAATGTGATGTATTTTTCGCCTGAAGAAGACCCAAGAGGTTGAAATGCATCGTGTCTTGTCGTGTGCTTTGTTTGTCAATGTCATTGGCGGTAACTGACACCCTCTCTTTCTAAATTAAGACATATGTGTAAAAACTGGATATGCATCATATGATACATATATATGCACACATGTGCAACATGCACTATGACCTACAATGGCTAGTCTCACTATGCAATCAAAACATCTTCAGATGAATTCAGTCGAAATGATTGAGAGGGACAATGACAATGACATTGGTTCTTTCACCTTTTTGACTGTGCTCCCTCCAATTCTGACCCCCTCCCCCTTCCTTCCCTCCCCATCCCCTGTCTCTTCCTGCTTCGAGTAATTAAACATGATTTATGTATTCTGATAAATCAGGTATGAAAATCATGTACACTTGTATGAATACAGTGGGTGTAGACACGGTAACAATGCCGTCACTTCATCCTGTTCGAAAGTCATGTCTGAACAATGTTGAAGCTGTACGTTTTCTACGTAGTTGTACATTTTCTAAGCTGAAGGCTTGATTTAAAATGTGTTTATAATTTGAGCAAGGACGGCAGCTGTGGTGGGACAGGGCTTGACAGAAAAGAAATACAATTCTCGCCAGCTACTGAAATCGATTTTTCAATTTCAAAACATTTTTGAGGCTGCAATCAACTGAAAGTAGACTGCAAACTGGAACTTCCAGCTCAATAAACAAGTGGTTTTATTACAACTAAGTTGTGGCAATTGTTCTTTTTAAAAGATGAAAAGTTCACCATAATTTTACTGTATGTCCAATATTCACCTTTACTGCTAAATTGTGGCAATCATTCTTTCTAAAAGATTAAAAGTTCAAAATAATTAAATTACCACATGTCCCATTTTCACCTTTACCATTAACTATGATTAAGTTGTCATAATTATTCCTTGTAAAAGATAAAAAGTTCACCATAATTTTACCACATGTCCAATATTCACCATTACTGCAAAGTTGTGGCAGTTATACTTTTTAGAAGATAAAAAAAAAGTTCACTGTAACTTATCACATGTCCAGTATTCACCTTCACTGCTTACTTTTCATCCTGACATGTTTGGTTTATTTAACTTTCTACAGTTATGCTTTTCTTCAATTGGAAGGTTCAAATAACATTAGCACCGTTTCAATATTGACTACAGACACTAGTAACTTAGAAATGATACTGATCATCATCATCATCATTAAAAAACAAATCAAACTATTGACAGTTTAGTATATATCTTTTTTACACATGCACCTAACACTGTCTTTCACTTCAGCCATTATGTGATCTCTGTGATTGGCTATGAACTTTGTAATATCATTGTGACTTTGATACTTTCTTGATACTCTTCTCATGTACCCCCCCCCCCCCCCCCCCCCCCCCCCCCCCCCCCCCCCCCCCACATCCCAATCCTTAATCCCTTCTGGTTATTTAACTGCTTTGTTATCATCATCATCATTTTTTGAATTCTTGTTTGCACTCTTTCTTAACGTTAATTAATATAAGATTTGTTACTACTGACAGCATGTTATTTTTGCACCTGACACTGTTTAGTATTTATCGAATTCATCTGCCAACTCCAAGAAAAATTCTCAATGCTTTCTTGACGAAACACATTTCTACTGTTGCACAATAAGCTTAACTTTTGTATCATCCGCAAACATGTTTTATTATGAAGCACTTTATGATCATCACATCAACATAGTAAGGTAGATCCAAAACACTGCCTTAAGACATACCAGTAACTTTGTTCATTTTCCAGTAGTTCCATCTTCCATACTGACACATGTGCTTCGGAAAAAGACCATTATCTGACTGAACAGATTATCCTTTAATAAGTTTAAATCAAGTTAATGCCATATCCCCGCAGGTTATGTGATATATATGATCCTTTATGAAATCAATGTTGACCACACTTCTGATTTCAGGAAGTAGCTTACTAACTATGCCCCATGAAAATTTTTCTTAAAGGGTTTTCATTCCTGAACTTCAATTTCTTTTTTTTTTTTTTAAGATAATATAAAGATAATCAATAACATGCCATTCTTGTATGTTAGAACTGAACACCTGATTTTCTGGTGCAAAAGCATTTGTCTTTGGAATCAGCTGCTGACTTCATATCAGCTGCTATACTGTTTTCACAAGTGGACTTCTCTTGTTCTTGTTGTTGTTGTATTAAACATGCAAGTCAATTCTTTAAGCAAAAATGTTTTAAAGGATTTCTCATACTGCACTGCATGTGTGTGTGTGTGTGTGTGTGTGTGTGTGTGTGTGTGTGTGTGCGTGTGTGTGTGTGTGTGTGTGTGTGTGTAAGAATCAATTCTCTTGAAATAACTTAGTTCAAAACCAATGACGCATGCAAAGGTAAACTTTGGTCAAAATGCAGTCAGTTGTATTCTTATGAGAAGAGCACGATTCAAACAGAACATTGCCCATTTTCATTAAGTTTTAAGCTGATGGAAAATTGCTCTGAATGAAGAATCCTATATATTATGTGCTATTTTCTAAAACCTGTTGAGGATGAAGCCATTCATTACATCAAGCCAAGCTGAACATCTGTCCTTGTCACTGATCCCATGTTCACCAGGGTCATGAACCCTGCACAATGTCTCCACCTTTGAAGGTTTAGCGAAGTGCCTGGGATAACATATGACATTGACAACCATCAGTCGCTCCCTACTTCCCCATCACCATGCCTCCCCTCCCCTGCTCTCCTGTTGGAGACACTTGTAATGGTGTCAAACAGCTCACAAAAGACAGAGACTTGACCATTTGTACTCTGTTCTTCTGTGTACTTGGGACAGATACCATTATTACAGTCGGTAACCACATGCTTTCCAATGTGGCTTTCTTTTATCATGCCACTGACTTCCGATTCAAAATCAGTTTGTGTTTGTTTGATGCCATCTGACACCAGCATCTCATTACTGTTATTCCCACGAGTCCCACGGACCGGCATGTATACCTCAGGTGAACTGACACAACATGAAATGATATGATTGCAGTCTGCATGACCATAGTCCCCCCCCCCCCCCCCCCCCCCCCCCCCCCCCCCCGCCCTTTCTTTTGGCCACAGTAGGATCATCTGGAGCTTGAAACGTAAAAACTGTGGATAATCATAAAATCAGGCAGGTCTGGAAATGCTGCAAAGCTCTTCCCATTCCACTCAGCAATTTTGTCTGCCCACCTCTTTCTCTGTCTGCCCCACCTCCTCTGTCCCATCACTAGTTTTTTTTTAGTACGGGCTTGGTCAGTCTAGCTTGTTCTTGTTTCATGTCCGTACACATATGTGTCTACATATTTCAGCTTACTTTTCCTCACTGTGGTCAACAAGTCTTTACACTACAGTGACTCACATTCACAACCATTTATTCCCTGATGATTCTGCAGACAATGAGACTGTTGTTTATGAAAACTGACAATCCACCATAGGATTCTCATCTGAACCAGGGGTGCACAAATTCAATTGCTGGGTCATCTTAGGTGAGTGCGAATACAGGTGGGCAGGTATATTTCAAAACTAAACAGTGGGTTAAACGACTCAAAAATGTTTCGTATGCACCGATCATTTATGTTTATGAAAACCTTGTCCTTTAATCTTTTTTGACAATTTTGTCCTCATTTGCTGTGCATGAAGCTGCCCTAGTTGTAACATCTCTGGTCGGACAGTTATTTTTAGATGTAAATAAGCCTCTAGTCTGGTCAGCGCTCATTGGCTTGCAATTGTGAGCTTTACGGTCAGGTCTGTTTCATGGTCAGGTCCACTGCATATTCATCTCATAGTCAGTCTTCACTTCTGTATGAAAACATCTCTACAAACTACAATCTTATAAAAAATCAAATATTCAAAACAGCAAGCAAATGCAGACTGAGTGAAGAGGGGTTAAACTACATAAACCGCAACAATTGTACCCACACCTTTGTCGTACACTGAAGTAATCTAAATGACTCCGTCAAAATTCTGACAAAAGCACTGCTTAGAGTGAAAATATGACTGTTTGCCTAGGACTTTCATGAAGCTATTAAACTCTGGTTTTGATGTTGATTTTTGTAATTAAAAAAAGAAATCTTTTGCGGGCTGGAGATAGGAGAAATTTCAACTAATACGATTAGCTAGAGAAAAATTTCAACCTTCTCAAGCTATGTAAAGCTTCTAATCTCAACTGCTTGGATTGTCCTTTGCAGTTCTGCTGTCAGAACATGATCTGAAAGAGGTAAAACCATTCACAAACCCACATTTGGCAGAATTTGTGAATTGTCCAGGTTACTGATTATCTAGCCTTGGCCTACATACACGCTATTTGACCTGCTCTAAACAAGTATCATGAAAACCCAGTTGTGTTATGATTAGCCTATGTACACACACAGACAATAACACTCAGGGTGGTTTTTGTTGAGCTAGGTTTAACTTTCAGAAAAAAAAAAAATAAAAATATATATATTATATATATATATATATACCATTCATTATTCCATACGCCAGTCTGGAATAAACCAAGTAAACGCTTGTGTTCATCAAATCAATACTGTCAAAACATTATGGACAAGTTTGACATTTGAAGGTTTAATGTTTTTTGCATATATATATATATTTTTTTAACCAAAATCGAACTCCACAACATCATAAACTGTACATAATACTGCTTAGATAATACTTAATAGACAACACAGTACATAATACTGCCGAAATAATAAACAAACTGAGTTATGTGGACCTGTATCATGTAACGTAGGTCTATAAATAATAGCAGGATTCTACTAAACCGAGTCGCGCACAACTTGCCATTACAGATTGCCGAACGGCCTCCATGTTCACGGGTCTTGACAGTTCATGAAACAGTTAAGTTGTTCATCTGACTACATAATTGTGAAAGGAAGTTAGCCAGCAGCGGCGTATGCGAGCTCGGACCCAAATATGACTTGACTGAAAGTTACTTGTATCTGTCTAGACTTCAGTTTCCATTCTGAGATGGTCCTTCTGATACCACCAAAATACTTGTGAACTTGCGCGCTAAACTTTTCAAAACACAATACTATCGATTATTTCGTCATGAACAAAGTACACACGGTACTCACCTATGTCGTTTCACTTCGGGCGTTATCTTCACTTGCGACACGTACGTCAAAACGTAGCAGCTTTCACTTCAAGGAGTGGTGAGGTTCGCCTTTTGTGTTTAAAACTCATTCTTTTTTTTTTCTTGAGCAGAAAACTGTCACCAAACAGCTTGACCTGTGACCTCAGTGGTTCTTGACGTCAGACGCGCATGCGCTTCTACAGACACTTGGTCAGGCCTTCCAAGGGAAATAACTCCATAAAGAGCTCAAATGAGGGACGTTCTTTTGTCCCTTCATTTGTACTGCTTTGATCCTCTTTCGTCGACAGTCTTGTCCGTTGATTGTGTCTGCGCAGCAGTATTGTCTACAGCAGCAAGACGAAGATCGTCCCAGTCCCCCCTCCCTTAAAAATAACCACACAAACAAAACAAAACGACAAACAATTGATATGAAGGTGCGGGTGGGAACAAAACAGTCCTCAAACATTGATGTTTTAAGTGGTATTCCCTAGGAAAGTATCCTGGGCCCAGTACTTTTCACAATTTTTATAAATGATCTCCCGGATGACATACAGAGTACATGCAAGATATTTGCAGATGATACTGAAGTGTATAATCGTTCCCAGAATTCAAATATAAACAAACTCATACAATGGTCAGAGAAGTGGAGTCTATACTTTAATGCAGGGGAATGCAAGGTATGATAAATCCAAACAAAGGATATGAAATAACTCATGGCTCATCTAAGCATGTTTTAGATGCTTGTACAGAGGAAAAGGATTTAGGAGTGATATTTGATTCAAAACTCAAATTTGACAAGCATATTGCAACAGCAATAAATAAAGCCAATA
>CM065722.1:30750014-30790014 GCA_033310375.1 Conus canariensis | reverse complement strand
AGAGATCCTTTTTTTCATTCTTTTTTGTTTTTTCTTAGAGATCGACAGTGGCCCCAAAGTTGTTAAGCCCGGGGATGGCGGAGTGGAGAAAGGGGGCGGTCAGAGGTGGGGTAGAAGGGACCTGGGAGGGGGGGGGGGGGAAGGGGGGGGAGAGAGAAGGAAGAAAGTGAGAGATGACAGTTCTGGTGTTAAAATGAGATCGGCAAACAGTTGTTGGGGCAGGATGGAGAGAGAGAGAGAGAGAGAGAGAGAGAGAGAGAGAGAAGAGAGAGAGAGAGAGAGAGAGAGAGAGAGAGAGGGTTAGTGTGGGGGTCTACAATATGTTTTGTTGATGATAATGACAATTTCTTTTTGGTCATTATACTCAGTTTATTCCATTTCGTCCTCTTCTTCTCGCTCTCCCGGAAGGTGCTCTTGAAAAAAAAAAAAAAAAAAAAAACCAAACGAAACAAACAACATACATACAAAAAAAAACACCTTTCAGATTTTTTTTTTTTTTTTTTTTTCTGTTTCTTTGCGGTACTGGGCCAGATTTCTTCGCCTTCCGTCTGATCCTCACCTGCTTTATGTAACTAAGGAAGTAACCAATCCGGTGAGTGTTGCCTCCTCCGCCAAGGGAGGTTACGTTTATCATCGGCTCGTCTGTGTCTAAGAAAGATCGCGCGAACACTGCTACAAACCGAGTTCAAAGGATAACATTTTGGTGGAAAGGTCGAGCTTAACCCAGTTTCCCTCTTAGTTTCGTGTAGAGCCCTTCGTCGCGTCGTACAAGAAAGCGCGCTTGATTTTCCGATTCCTACTGCTGTTGCTTTCTTTTTTCTTTCTTTTCTTTTTCTTTCTTCTAATCCTCTATTACATATTTAAGTGAACCGTACCAGGAGACTGGACGGGCACACGCACGCACGCATGCTCTCTCTCTCTCTCTCTCTCTCTCACCACACACACACAGAGGCGCGCACGTGCGCGCGCACACCCATATACGCGCACATACACGAATACTAACACTACACAAACAACGAGTAAACGGTACGAGTCACACTACACCGCGGACAAAGATCGGATTAACACGGAGATATGTCCTAATTCCGGTATCATGTATGTTTATCCGTCAAATAACATGAAACAAAAAAAAGGTCCCCCCCCCCCTCCCTTCCCTCTCTGGAGGTCATCAACAACATCATAATAACAATGAAGATTAAAACAAAAACAAAAAAACCAGGCGAATCAAACATTAAAAAAAAAAATAGAAAAAAAAAAAAAATGTTCCTTAGACTGTATAACGAAAAACGCAACCTATCTGAACTGTGTATGATCCACAAAATCATAACAATCACATCACAGTGTTTCGCACAATATAGCGAACACTGGCGAAGGAGGGATGCGGAGTCACTTGGACAGCATTCAGAAGATCCATCAAATATAAGAAAAAAAAAAACACACACACACACACAAAAAGACTATATTTGCAGATCGGTTGTCAAAAGATTTTTTTTTTTTTTTTTTTTTTTTTGCAGCTCGGCATACGGGTCACAAGATTCATCAACGGCAAAACTAGCAAGGACGATGAGGACAAAAAAACGATAGCAACAATATGAGCTTCCAACATCTGTAAAAAATAAAACAGCAATAAAAACAACAACAGTAATGATGGTAATGACTAAAGCAGAAATAAAATCATGATCATAATCACAGGTTCTTGTATGCAAAAGAGTCTGTGTTTACTTTGGGAAAAAAAAAGACTGCCAAACATAAACGTCACCGCGGTACAAAATGTCACCCAGTGATATTTTGTACCGACGTGGCGGTACAGAATGTGACGCCCAGTACGAAATGTCACCCCGGGTAAGGTAAAGGTAATGTTGCTTGTTGCCCAGCCGACCGCTAAAGGCCATATCAGGGCTGTTACCGCGTTGAAGTCAACTCACAAGTCAATTGAAAAAACAACAACAACCCCCCCCCCCCCCCCCCAAAAAAAAAAAAAAAAAAAAAAAAAACAACACCCTAATTCACACAGCCGTCTGAAATATACCCTCTAAAAACACACGGGAAATTTTGTTAAAAATCTTTCTTCTGTAAAATCTTAGATCGGATGAAAAAAAAATGTTAGTTTCTTTCAGAAATTCAAAGATCACACCAGGTGGGACATCTCTGATCAAGGTTTTCACGGGTACCGGGATGGTACCGTGGATGACATTTTATACCGGCAGGTCACGTATTAATAACCTCTGTGGAACAAATTGTTTCCACATATGTATATCTATCTATATCTATCTACATCTGTCTATCTATCTATCTATATACATGTAGGATTCTACAGTGGTCGAGTCTGACCTGTCACGGTTTTGTGATCAAGGTGGACATGGAACGCCCGCACCGGCTACTTTTGACGACGTTCTTATGGTGATGGTGATGGTTTTAGCGGCGTTGGTGTGAAGAAAGCAAGTCTAGCTTTATACATACATGACTCTACTTATATCCACGCACCGCTGTGTGGAACAAAAGACTTTATGTCTCTCAGACATGTTTCTCACTATATATGAGGGTCTGCTTTAAAGACACACTCTTCCGTTATACGTAGCACGTGTAATGCTTGCAGTATTACATACACATATGTATGGGCAGTATTTCATAAGAGTATGTATGGACAGGGTTAGTGTTGTCTCTGTAGGTGTATGCCACTGTACGAATGAAGTATGAGGCGATGAACGATTGCATGTGAGAAAGACATAATCTTATTTCGTAAAGTACGACAATATTAGTAATATAGTATAGTGGCAGAAGCAGCAGCAACAGTAGTGATGGTAGTCCGTAGAGTAGTAATAGTAGTAACGTCGTCGTCGTCGTCGTCGTCGTCGTAGTAGTAGTAGTAGTAGTTAGCGATAATAGCAGTAGTAGACGTAGAAGTAGTAAACAGCAACGGTATGCAGTAGTAGCAGCATACTAGTAGTTTAGTATCAAAGCGTGTGTAGTAGTATAGTAGCAATAGTAGTAGGAGGAGAAGAGGAGGACAGGAGGAAAGGAAAAGGACAGAGGGAGGGGAGGGAGGGAGGAGAAGAGGAGGACAGGAAGAGGAGAAGGAGGAGGAGGAAGAGGGGGAGGGGGAGGGAGGAGGAGGAGGACAGGAAGAAGGAGGAGGGGGTTAGAGGAGAAAGAAGAGGAGCAGGGAGGGATGGGAGGGAGGGAGAGGGGGAGGTGGGAGGGAGGGAGGGAGGAGGAGGAGGATGGAGGAGGAACGTGGCGGAGAAGCAGCAGCAGCAGAAGTCGAAGCAGTTGATTTGGGAGACAGAGGAGGAGGCAGCAGCTGCAGCAGCAACTGGGTAGTAGTAGTAGTATAGCGAGTAGTAGTAGTAGTGCAGAAGTAGTAGTAGTGGCGTGGCAGTATAGTAGTAGTGGGCAGTGACAGTAGTGCATTGTGGTAGCAAAGGCAGACGCAGTATAATGTTAATTGTCGTCGTAGTGTCTTTTCTATTTAGGAATTTATTATTTTAGAATAGCAGCAATGCATGCAACGAAGAGGACTCCTTAACCGACGACGACGTCGATGATGACGATCATGATGTCGATGACGATGATGGATTTGACAATAATGATTATGTTAAAGAAGATCAGCACAGGCACTCTTTGTAGAGGCAAGTAACAACTGAAAGATCCACGTATTAGTAAAAAAAAAAAAAAAAAAAAAAAAAATTTTATGGAACGGAAAGAAATAATTTAGACTTTCGTTTTCCTTTTTCGGCGCTCAAACACATGATGTATAGAGACAGACAGAGAGAGAGAGAGAGAGAGAGAGAGAGAGAGAGAGAGAGAGAGAGAGAGAGAGAGAGAGAGAGAGAGAGAGCACAATAAACATTTGAAACGTATTTTTCCTTCAAAAATCTTAAAACGCATGCTAGCTGACAAATTTTGTAAAAACAAACAAACAAACAAACAAAAAACGAATGACCGAAAGACGTGACCAGCACGTCATATGCCATGGTCTGTTCTGAATCCCCACCCCGCCCCCTCCCCCTTTAATCCACCCCCCCCCCTCCCATCCCCACCTGGAAGTAGGTATTTGACGAAATAAGACATTATCCCGCGACAGCCAAGCCCAGGGAGCCGTGGCAGACTCCCACTACTAGGTAGGCGTGGATCTCTTTGAACTGCAGCTCTATGCAAAGATTGGTTTGATCACTGTTTTTGGCGACCATCACACTGAGCTTTTGTCACTACGAAGGGAGAAAACCCTGTCCTGTGGAAACGGAAAATGGAACATAGCCATTCACAAAGCGCGTGTACATCAAATTTACCACGCAAACACTGACCTATTGACATCGTTTAGATCGGCAAATCTTGGAGCGGTTGAGGTCACCAGACATTCCTCTTAATTGTCTGTTTCATCCCCGATTTAAAAAAAAAAAAAAAAAAAAAGAAAAATTATTTAAATAAATGTAAGGAACAGACAGTGGGCAAATAATTATTGTCAACTAGTATCCATTCTTGACAGTGTACAGTATCATTTTCTCGAAGCCGGAGTACAACGACGAGCTGGCATGTTATAAATGATAATTACAGAAACAGCTTGAAGACCTTAATGAGCTCACACACACACACGCACGCACGCATACACGCGCGCGCGCGCGCGCGCGCGCACACACACACACACACCATGCGCGCGCGCGCACACACACAAAACCGAAGAAAGTTACTATGGGGCAGAAAATCAAAAAGTCAAAAAAACAGTGGACGAAAATTTAAAAAAAAAAGAAGGAAAATCAATTCCATGCAGTCTTAAGAGAGTAAAAGAAAAGAGGAAAATGGTAGCGTAAAAATGTCCAGGTGGTGAGGAAATACAGGTGGTACTGGTGGGAGAGAAACTGGCATCTCAGGGCCCCTGAGGGCAGGAAAGAATTGTAGCATGGCAACAAAATAACACTGTAGCAGCAAAAACAAGGAATAACAGGTTAATAATTCTCAAAAAGAAAGAGGGGAAAATGTCGGCTAAAGCTGTTTAAAAACGTCTGACCAAACTAGCATATTCCGGCACAAAAACAGAAAATAATGTTTGCGAAACCATTTAATGATTTGCCTTTTCGAGAGCTCACCAATCTGCAGCATACCTATTTAAAACAAAACAAAATCAAAAAGAAAAAAAAAAGCAGTAACAAGACAAGCATTCGTCGGTTCAAAAGGATATGAGCAAACTTGTCTTCCAAAATCATCTTACTTGTATAAAAATGACTCATGCACAGCCTGCATGATATAATCAATCCCGCAAAATTAGACAGGCAAGAACAAAACCGTGGTTCTTCAAAAACACGTAGGTCGTCTACACGAAAAAGATGGACATTGAATGCACAAGAACAGGATCTGGCTGTACAAAAACAAACAAACATAGTTGTCCGAAGATGGTAGGTCTACACTGAAAAAAAAAAAAAACCCAACGAAACCACAAATAATTAAGCCACACAAACAGTACCTGGCTATGTTAAAAACATGGTTGTTAAGAGAAGGTAAAAGAGAATGAGGGCGATTTTCGCTTGAATCATATCAGCAATTGAGTGGTGTGGTCGATGCTGAATATGAGCATGCTAACACTTTCAGAGGTGGTGGTGTGTGCGTGCGTGTGTGTGTGTGTGTGTGTGTGTGTGTGTGTGTGTGTGTGTGTGTGTGTGTGTGTGTGTGTGGTATGTGTATGTGTGTGTGTGTGTGTGTGTGTGTGTGTGTGAGAGAGAGAGAGAGAGAGAGAGAGAGAGAGAGAAGAGAGAGAGAGAAGAGAGGGAGAATTTTACTCTGTAGACTACGACTAAGAATATTTATGAGTACTAAAGAAACTGCTGTTGCTTTGGGATATTTAACACTTGTAGGCCTAACAACATGTCAGCTGCTTCTCCATCAGTTACCTCGTGGGTTAGTAGTGTGGGGTAGAAACGTCACAATGAAAAATATAAACCTCTTTGTGAACACTCCCGTCGTCATTGCATCTTCATCTTCTCTCAAGCTGCTTCTGGTTTTCATTGTCTTGCATATATGCTTATGAATCAGAATTTCAAATGTTGCTTCCCCCCCCCCCCCCCCCCCCCCCCCCCCGAATATCTGAGCTTCAGTTAGAGTTGCAAAGCGCTGCCCCTAAAAAAAAAAAAAAATAGAAGCAACGGTGGGGTCACAACCGAACAACTCAATAAACAACCAAATAAAGATATACATCAACATGTAAAATAGATATCGCTGTCTAAAAACAGCAGCTCAGCTTTGTGATTTCGGTTATGACTGTAAACAAATTGAGCTGGAAACTAGACTGGTTTGAAAAACATTCTGCACAAGAAAAAAACCAACAACAACAAAACACACATCCATCCTCCGATTGAAAAAAACAAAAACAAAAAACCCCACACCAAACGAACAACAAAAAAGAAGAAGAAAAAAAAAGACGTTGAAAATTTCACAAACACATTCCACAAATAATTAACAGCAATTCATTATGGTTCAGAAAAAGTTATCTTTTATTTATTTATTTTTTTTAGAACCCAGTTCAGTCTTTCCTGGTATCCCCGCTTCATATGCTCAGGTCCGTCAAAGGCAATGGGAAAGACGCAGTGAGGTCACTTGATTCTTTTGTCCTGTCTCTCTCACATCGCTGTCTTAATAACTGGAACGAATATAACGTACAAAACACGTCTCTCTTATTTTCTGGGTTTCTTCGAAGACAGGAACGGAAAGATGACGATACCAGAAACACGGCGTTTCACCCCCTAGCAACAGCAACAACAACAACAACAAAAAAGAGAGAGAGAAAAAAAAGGGAAAGTGGGGGTAGGTGGGGACCGGGGAGGAGGAGGGGGGGGGTAGAGATGGAGACAAAAACAACCCCAAAACACAGCAAAACCCCACAGGAAGGGGGGGGGGGGGGGGGGGGGGGGTTCTTCACCTGCTTGCTTTTACGGTTCATCGGCCAGTTTCTTCTTTGGCGTACACCACGTGCATCGCAAACTGACATCTGACAGGATTCTAGCAGACTTCATGATCGTGATCAATGTAAAGTTACGGCGTTTTAATGCTCCCCGTCCTCACATTCATTAAGTGAAAAAAAAGTAAACATACGTCAAAAAGATGGGTAGATGAAATTAACATTGAAAGTAGCCGAAAGGCATTCAAGCACACTAGCAAGCGGGAGGGGGGGGGGGGGGGGGGGGAGGGAGGAGAGAGAGAGAGCGTGTGTGAAGGCGAGTGAGCGAGCGGGCAAAAAGAGAGAGAGAGAGAGAGAGAGGAGAGAGAGAGAGTTTTGACCGTACTAAGTAAACTCCACAACTGTGAACAATGAATTTTTAAACCGTATAAAGCGCATGTGTATCAGAATCACAATGAAAACCACTGTCCCGCCACACCACAGCGGGTGACCGGAAAAAACCACGTCACAATACACATAAATTTACTGTGCACAGTTTGCCCGTTAAACCAACGCTGTCCTTCCCGCCCAGGGTACGCAGGAGCTGCCCTTGGTGATTCAAGCTCGACAGCGATACGCGTATGGCATACATTACAAAACAACATACAAGAAAAACAAAATAATCGAAAGAAAAGCATCAGTGGATACAGAACTCCGCAGTGTGAGGCGATATAGTGTCATCAGCAAAACGTCTCTTCCAGTATAGCCTACCCAGGCATGGCTGTGCTCACTGATAGACGTACCTTTCGGCTGCAAACGACTGTTCCCTCTTCTTTGCTTTAACGTCTTAATTCAGCCCTTTGATGTCTCTTCAAAAACAAACAAAAAAAAAATGTTGTGGATGCATTTTCTAAAGCTGGAAATATCACAAAGCGAATAACAAGTAAACAAGACTGAGTGAACATGAGAACACACACACACACAAAAAGGAAAAAAAAAAAAAAAAGGTTTACGAGAGAAAACAACGTTCGATAATTTGCAAGACACCATTTTTTGTGAGTTCCTTCTCAGTTTTCACAACCAATGTCGCTGTCTGGGGAATGGCGCAACGTGTTTGTTGCCCCTCAGGAAACATTTGGTGTACCCGTTCAACTTTTGACCCCAGAAGTAACTTTCCCGGCGACTGAGAGTTCACAAAATCAAATAACTCCACCACACAAGTGGCAAACCTGCTGGCATGCACACGTACGCAGGTCAGCCACATTTTTTCAGGTCACGTGACCTTGTTCTGACATCACTTCCGTCCTGCTGAGTACTCCCCACAATACAGTTTTGCACGTAACGACGGCGACGTCCTTTTGAGTGAATTTGCACGTCTTTGGGAGGGTCTCGCACTAAACGCTGTCCCCCCCCCCCTTTCCCCCCCCTTCCACCATTAAAAACCAGTGTTCAAATGCCCCCGTGTCTCGTTAAAGTTCCAAATGACGGAGCTGTCAACTACTTTCAAACAATTTTGCTGGTGACTTCACTCAGCGTCGTAGGGACATTCATTCTTCTGTTCATTGGTTCAGGTGCTTTGCACAGGGAACAACACAACGTCTTTGGTAGCAGGATGGACACAGCGACGACCATGCAGGCTTTTACATTTCCAAACCCGTCATCCAACGACGTGGCAGTGTTCTGCTCAGTAGCACACTGCACCGTTACGATTCCAGTGGTACACATTTGAGTCGCCCAGAGAATCTGTAAGCAGGTGATGGTAAAGAATGTCAATCACACACACCTACTCACGCACGCACCCATCTCGCGGCTTGTTCTGCTTGCAGCATGCACAGTGGAGGGCTACTGAAACGGATCATTCCCTGTCTGGTGATTTCGATGTGGAACTGTTCCCGAGAACGCTAGCTGCAGGGACTGTGGAAAGTTCATGATCTCCTGCACTCTTTACCAACGGTTATAATGCAAATTACGTTATACACACCCTATTCTTGAAGTTATCAACATGATTCTGGAACAAATATTTGTTCTTGGTAAATATCTTGTGTATGGAAATGAAAACAAAATGGTAACAAATACCCAGCAGAAACAACAACAAACAACACACACACACACACACACACACACACACACACACACACACACACACACACACACGCATCACAATTTCAAATAAAATGCTGGTATCTTGAGACCCCTTTAGCATCAGCACTGACGAAGAAAAGTTCGCACACTGGTATGATTTGACTGTCCTTCTTTAAGATTAACCTTCCAATAGAAATACGTTAACTCGTAAGTGACGAGACCCCCCCCCCCCCCCCCCCCCCCCACCCCCCCCACACACACAAAAGGAAGAAGAAGAAGGAAAAAGACAAAAGAGAGAAAAAGTTCAGTTCTGGAGCAGAACAGGCAGTGGCGAATTCAAGACTAGCAGACGATCAGGTCGTGGGAATGGGAAAACGGAAACCACATTCATATTTGTCACGTATAACGTCAACCGACGCTGTGCTAGGTTGGCCACCACTGATAATCACACATCTCAAACCCTCTACACGATGTTCAACGGCTGACAGAGAGGGAAGCTGATGCATGGCTGGCACAGGCCAAACTCGGCAAAGTCCTAGGATCTGATGGTTTGGGGCCTTTGGATAACACTTAGATTTTCATGAAAACTCGTTCTTAAATACTTATCTAAAAAACAAAACAAAACAAAAACAAACAAACAAACAAACAAACAAACAAACAAAAACCTATAAAAATGTCAGTTTTCTCGCGCACTTTGAATTTCGTTTTGATTATTCAAAGTAGTCTTTGACTAGAGTGTTTTCAAAACATCAGACGCCTCAGCTCTCGCTTGGGAAATGTATTGTTAAACTGAACGGCTCTCGCTGTGGTTCTGTACATTCCAGGCTCGTGTATGTGCTCGGTATACATTAAAAAAAAAGAAGAAGAAATACGGCATCTTAACATTGTCAATAATCGTTAAAAAAAAATTCACTTAGCTGATATAAACCATTCATCATGAATGACTAATCATCACTAAACCATCTATCATGCAGCGCTGGGAGCAAAACAGACCCGTGGATAAAGAGAGGTAACTCCTTTACTCCCGAGAGATTGTGCTGGCCTTAGCTACTGCCCTTGTCTTGAAATCTGGGGACTTACACTCGCAAAAGTTTTAGTTCCAGAAGGGACACGCTGTTACACACAGCTGACAGAAGACGTTGATGGAAGAGAATAGTCATACTTATCATTTACGATTAGAAACATCGATGTGACGACCTTGACAGGGAAAAGCTGATTTAATTCTGGAACACGACATGCAGACTTCAGATAAAACTGTCGACATCACTAATGTGAAAAATACCCAAAATTGAGAACCACTCAGTTTCCCCATGATCTTCTCAAGTGAAGTGTAAAAAAGAAAACATTTACAATCAATGTAATAAAAACAATGGTTTATAGTACAATGGTTTGTAACAACAACAACAACAACAAAAACAACCTCAAGAGCAGACCAGATGTTAAAAAAAGTATAATTGAGTAGAAATGTTACATGAGATCATCTGCGGATTGTATTAAATATAGACGACAACAAATGTTTCTGTTCTACTCATTTTCATTTGGTGTTGTATTCAGCGCTGTCAGTTCTAAGACTGCATGGGAAACAATCGAAGAAAGACCAGACGAAGTGCTCGGTTCGACTGTCACCGGAACACACTTAGCCTACTTAAGTCAACAGGCGAGCAAAACATTTTCAACAGCAGAAAGCATATGTTTGTATTTCATTTGTAGTTTTAAGCAGTGGTTTTAATAGCATATGAACAGATATTCCTGTGCAAAGACTGTTCAAACTGTGAACCGCGGGCCGATTTTGAGGGTCAAGAACTTCTTGTCTGGTCGTTCACGGAAGTTGCTCAGTGGCGGTCACAAAATGGCTGGTTTCACATCTGATGACCTCGCCTTGAAGAACGGAGAATCTGTCCTTTCTTTTTGAACCATGGGCATGATTAAACGTCCGCCCGTTTAGTCTCTCAAACTGGAAATGCGGGGGATGCCACGGTGAGATGTTTGATGTGATTTAGGGTTTCCTTCAGGATAAAAAAAAAGAAAAAAAAGATGATGTCTTCATTTGGTGGCCATTAGGTTTACCAATGATTTGACTCCCCACTTCACAACTCTAGCATACATTTCTTTTTCTTTTCTTTTCTTTTTCACTCTGAGGTTACCACACGATGGATTCAGCGATCAGCAAACTACGAGTAAGACTTTTGCACACATTTACTGACACCGATCAATTGATACCCAAACTCCTCCGTTTCCACGAAAAACAACAACAACAACAACAAACAAATAAACAAACAAACCAGCTGCTGCATTGCTTTTTTGAACATACTATCAGTGATTAGGCTGAATGTCAACCTGTCATCGGTGTGTCCCAAAATAGTTGAGTGAACTCTCTACTTCATCAATGGGCTTCGCGAATGAGGCACATTCATTTTCTAACACGCATTTCATACTGCGTGATTGACACATGTCCATGCCCATATCCACGGGCGTTGTGTGTGTGTGTGTGTGTGTGTGTGTGTGTGTGTGTGTGTGTGTGTGTGTGTGTGTGTGTGTGCGTGCGTGCGTGTGTGCGAGTGTGTGTGTTTGTGCATAGCCGGGAGGAGGAGGAGAGAGATGGAAAAAGGAACATGAGTATGCATAGGATTTGGAGCAGACGACTATGATTCATTTTCATTTTCTTACATCATAGGCATTTCAAAATGCTGTTTTGCTAGTGATTTAAACAAAACTGTGAAGCAAACGCCACTGTAAATATTAAACTAAACCGAACTAAATTGCTTTCGGAATTACTGTGAATTCTCACGGGTAGAGTATGCACTCACAAATATAAACAAATTAAAAAGAAACACCGCACCTTAACAAAGTTACCAACGTACACAAAGGTTGCTCTGCTCAATTAAATCATTAGTGTTGTTTTATAGTGGATACAATGTTGCTCAGCTCAGACGAATCATCAGTCATATATTAGGCTATATAGTAAACACAACGTGTTGGTAAGCAAAACGGGGCAGAAGGTTGTGTGCGTAAGGGGAAGGAAATCCGTCATTTCGAGAGATTATGCGGGCCGTAGTTTTAAGGACAAACACTGCACCAGTGCACTTTGATAGAACCTGGTGGTTAACCTATTTCGGACGAATTCCGAGGTAACACGTAACAGCACAGCGTCAGTCAGCACCGACTTAGGAGTATATCTGTAACAGTGACTCCAAGACCAAAACTTGTTCATCTTCACGTTTCTTTTTTTCAATGCATATCATGTTTCACGATATTTTTTTTTTCTGTTTTCCTTCACCAGTCTTCCAGCTTTCATTTGATTCGCATGTGTCAATATTTCTTTGAATTTTAACGCTGGAAAGTCTGCCGACTTGTCATGATTGGGTGTTGATTCGACTATCCTACCATGACAAAAGGAGTACCGTGCCTTTTTTTCTCTGAGCCACGAAGTTAAAACGTCCGCCTGACTTATCTCTCAAAGTGACACAAATGCAGCGGATGTCACAGTGAGATATCGGTCATGATCACAGGGAGTCTCCTTCGGAACAAAAAAAAAAAAAAAGGAAAAAAAAAAAAGAAAAAGAAGAAAGTGGTGATGGTTTTATCGGCCCATTTCACAACTCTAGCATACTTCAGTTTTTTATTTTTTATTTTCTTATTTTTTACGGCAAGGTTACCGCACAGTTAACTGTTTCTGCAAAGTTGAAGGACAGCAAACTACGAATTAGATTTTGTATTCAATTTCTGATACCGACCAACTGATTCTCAAACTGCTGAAAGAAACGACTGCTGCTCTGCCCTTTTAAAGATGCTCTCAGTGATTGGGCAGAATGTTAACCTGTCAACCTGTGTGTGTCACCAAATCGAAAAAAGTCTGCTTCTATCAATGGGCAGCGCGAATGAGGCACGTAACATTTACTTTTTTAAGATATGAATTTTACGCTGTTTGATGCATACATGCCCATGTCGCGCGCGCGCGCGCGCGCGGTGTGTGTGTGTGTGTGTGTGTGTGTGTGCGCGCGCGCGCGCACGCGCTGGAAGAAGGAAAAGGGAAGGGGAAGAGGAGTAAAAATGTGCACAGAATTCGGAGGAGACGACAATTATTGATTTCATTTACCTACGTCGTATGCCATTTCCGACCCTGTTTTGCTGGTGACTTTTTTAAACTGTAAAGAAAATTCCCCGGTGGATATTAAAAGTAAACTGAACTGAACTGAGATTATTGTGAGTTCTCAGGACAGAGCATGCACTCAGTAAATATAAACAAATATGAACAAATAAGAAACAGGGCATCTTAACAAAGTTATCAAACTACACAAAGGTTGCTCAGCTCAAACAAATCATCAATGATGTGAAGCGAAACAGCCGAAGCTTATGCTGGGGAAGGGGAAGGAAATCCTCCACTCCGAGAGATTGTTCAGGCCATAGTTACCGGCCTTGTTTTAAGGACCGATACACCAGCGTCCTTTGTTAGAAGAGAATATGGTGTTCAACGGATTGCGGATGGATTCCGAGGTAACTGGTTACAGCAGAGGGTCACTGAGCGCCGAGTTCAGAGTATACTTGTAATGGCATTTCAAGTCTACAAGTCGTCTATGTTCATGTTTTCTCTGTAAATACTGTTTTCACCATTCATTTTCCTTTGTCAGTCTTCCAGTCTTCATTTGATTTGCACGCGGTAGAATCTGTTCAAACTGAAACGTTGAAATTGTCAGCAGGTGCAAGCAGGTCTCAAATCCAATGAGACTGATGTGCCACGAGTCCGCCAGCTTGTCAATTGAGCTAATAAACTCACCTTGAAGAAAGGAGCACTGCTTCCTGTCTTTCTGAGCCATGGGCATGTCAAAACGTCTGCCCGATGAGTCTCTTGTCAGTTGCTAAGCGGTGGATGTCACGCTAACATACCTATAGTGATCAACTGGGGTTCCCTTCGGACGAAAAACCAGTGATGACCTCACTGGGCGGGCATGAGGTTCACCATTGTGTCTTACTGACCTACTTCACAACTCTAGCATACTTTTTTTTGGTGTAAAACTATGAGGCTACCAAACGACAGCGATGTTGAAGGACAGCAAACTATGAATAAGATTCTGGACACGTTTTCAGACACCAATCAGCTGATCCCCAAATTCTGCAGAAAGAAACCTTGTGGGCGGTGATCAGGCAGATTGTACACCCGCCATTCTGTGTCAGTGTGTCTCAAAGAGCTGAAAGTCTCTTTATATTCAAATGGGCAGCGCAAACGAGGCACGTGACATTTTTTTTCTGTTAAGCATTTTCTGCTGCTGGATGCCCACACGCCCATGCCCGACTATGTTTGAGGGGGTGGGGTGAGAGGGAGGGATGAAAGGGAAGAGGTTTAAGAATGTGTATAGAATTTTGGAGCTGACGAATATCATTCATTTCAATTTCCTTACAACAATATATCTTTCACGCTGCTGTTTTGCTGGAATCTCTTAAAACTGTGAAGCAAATTTCACTGTGGATATTAACATAATCTGAACTAAATTGCGGTTGGAATTATTGTGAATAGATCCGAATAGAGCATGTGCTCAGAAAATATGAACAAATATAAACGAATCAAAATGAAATACGGCATCTTAACGAAACTGAAAATGTACACAAAGGGTGCAAAGTTAACAAAAATCATCAGTCATATATTATAGTAGACACAATGTTGGAAGCGAACAGAGCCGAAGATCACGTGCATAAGGGGAAGGGAATCATTCACTCCGAGAGATCGTGCGGGCCATAGTAACTGCCCTGGTTTTAAGGACAGATAGTCGCATCTATGCATTTTGACAGAAGCGAAGACGGTGTTCAACTAACTACAGACTAACTAATTCCGATATAACTCGCAACAGAAGAGTGTCACTCAGCGTCGACTTCCGAGTATACTCGTAACAGCGTTTCCAAGTCCAAAACTCGTCTGTATTCATTTTCTAAATTCATACTGTGTTTCACGAATTTTTTTTTCTTTTCTCCAGCCTTCATTTGATTCGCTTGTGGCAATCTTTGTTCAAATTTTAACGTTGAAAACGTCAGCAGGTGTCAAGGTGGCCTCGAGGCCAGTGAGGTGGGAGTGTCAGGAGTGTGCCAGCTCGTCAGGAATGGCTCTTGATCTCATGACTTCACCGAGAAGAAAGGAGTACCGTGCCCTTGCAGAATCATGAGGACATTAAAACATCTGCCCGGTTTGTCTCTCAATCTATCAACGCGGCGAACGTCACCGTGAGATATCTGTCGTGATAAATTAGGGTTTTCTTCAGGAAAAAAAAAAGATGACCTCACCGGGCGGATATATCATTTACCAATGGTCTGACTGGTTTACTGCACACATCTAGCATAATTCTTCTTTTTTTTCTGACAGTGAGGCTACCTACCATGCTTCTGATTCAAAGAAATTCAAAGTCACCAAACGAATGAATAAGGGTTTGTATGCATTTTCCGTCACCGGCCAACTGATCCCCAAACTGCAGAAAAAAAAACCCCAACAACAAAACACACACACACACACACACACACACACACACACACACACACACACACAACAAACAACACGGCAGTTGCGTTGTCCTTTTGAGAATGTTATCAGTGATTGGGCAGACTGTTAACCTGCCATCCTGTGTGTGTCCTGAAACAGATGAAAGACTTTTGACATCAATGGGCAGCGCGAATTTTTTTTTTTTTTTTTGTATGCAGGCTAATACTCCTGCGGAGTATAGACAGGCAAGGATTAACCCCATCTACCCAACAAACGGAGTGGAGTTTTATGAGTATGACTTTTTTTCTTTTATCTCGCCATTAAGGCAGCCATACTCCAACTTCGGGGAAGGTGCATGCTATGTGCAACGTGTCATCGATACCAACGGCCAGACTGGCCTTCTCTTCCGAAAGTTGGTGATGGGATTTTACGTGTGTGCAAGATGTTATGCGTGCGTCCACACACGGAACTTGGTTTATAGTTTCATTCGAAGGACTATTTGGGAAATGGAGTCAGAACCAATGTTAACTCCGAGGGAAAAAATCCCCCTGTACAGAAACGGCCCAGCGGAGATTCGAATCCGCAACCCCAGGATCACCAAGATTACGAGTCCGGCGCTCTACCACTGAGCTATGCGGCAGCGCGAATGAGGCACTTGGCATTTATTTTTGTTTTAAAAATATGCATTTTACGCTGATTGGTGCATACATGCTCATATGTGTGTGTGTGTGTGTGTGTGTGTGTGTGTGTGTGTGTGTGTGTGTGTGTGTGTGTGTGTGTAGGGATGAGGAAGGGAGTGAAAGGGAAGAGGATTCAGAACGTGCACAGAGTTTGGAGCAGACGACCACTGTTGATGTATATGCCTTCTTATACCATATGCCTTTCATTATGCTATTTTGATGGTATTCTTTGAAAAAAAAGTTATGAATCAAATCCCACGGCAGATATCCAAGTGAACTGAACTTAATGACTTTCGGCATCATTATGAATACTTCAAGACAGCGTATGCGCTCAGAAGATATAAAGCAAATATTAGCGAATGAAAAACAAACGTTACGGCATCATAACCAAATTACCCATGTATACAAAAGATTGCCAGCTCAAATAAATCATCGATCATGTGTTAAACACGGTGCTGGAAGTAAAACAGATCCGGAGAGGGGGCAAAGGATGGGACACCCTACCCGTGTTTTGAGGACAGACAGTAACTTTGCACCAGTACACTTTGTCAGAAGCGGACATGGTGTTTAACGCAGCTGAAAGGTAAAGCTGAGATATGAGAACATTCACTCTTATCAACACAATTATCAGCATCATCGACGATGATCTTCCAATCTCAGCTAAGACAGGATGGTTTAATGTTGAGCGCAGAGAGCTTGAGACAAAACTTGTTTAGAAATACTGCAAAACAGGAGAGCAACAAATTTTTCTCATATGAAGTGAAAGAAAGAAAAGAGGTATATATGAAATAAACAAAATTAGTATCTATTGATTCTTTGGGCTGTGGTTTGTGTAAATAAAAAAGTTTCAAAAGCGGATGAGAGGACATCGGCTATAAAACTGAATCACCGATCATACTGAACGTATGTGTGAAAGATCCTTCATGGATTTCGTAAATCGAAATGAATTTCAGCTTCACATATTTTCAGCTGCTGTTTGTCTTCAGCGCTGTCATTTCTAAGACAGACTGGAAAATATCCGATGATGCATTAAATCACAGAACAGCATGAACAATAAAAGTGTAAGATCTTCCACTCTTGTCAGTAAGTAGAAATAAAAGAAACAAAAACAACAACCAAAACAAAAACAAAACAAAACAAAAAAAAAGTCATTACAATGTAAGTTAACAAGATGATGTTCGAAATTCTGCAAGGGAGGTAACCTGTGTTAGAGCTCGCGTTAAGCAAGAGTGACCCCGCCGTTTTCACGGAACAGATGCAACCGGCAGGCACGTTCAAAGGAATTTTAACCCTACCGGTCAACAGTTCAGAGACAGAAAAAGCTAAAATATGGACGTGAAACGGAGCCTGGTATGGAGACAGTTGATATCCCGATCGTTTATCCTAGCGTGCGCATCAAATGTTTCATTCTCTAGATCTAGTTGCTAGACCCGTGAACTGAAAAAAAGGTAACTTTTTGCATTGAGGAGACAAGCGTTATCTTTCCTCGATTTTTTTTTTTCCTAAATAGATTTATAAAAAGAAATATAATGAAAAGAAATGAGGGTATGAAGCTCTCAGATTAGCGCTAATGACTTGAGCAATTAGTTTACCGTATGGTACATAAGACAGCCTTGGAAACTGACTGCATCGTCCCCACCTGTTTCAGATCCCCAGCTGCATACTCGTTTAGAAATGAGATTTCAGGCGTTACTATTTGAGATAAAATGAGTAGTCTGCTTTTGCTCAGGTTGTCCAGTTCGTTAAGTTTGTCACATTTTACTTTGCATACGCAGGCCTGGTTGAGTCAAAAGCAGTCAAAACTGAAATGTTGATGTCAAAAAGGCATTACAGGCTGAAATAACATCATTACCAACTACATCTGGAAAATGGTATGAATAATGAACCGTAAGTTAACACAGGAAGACAGACAAAAAAACAACAACAACAACAACAACAAACAAACAAACAAACAAACAAACAAAAAAACAACCCAAACCAACCAACCAAACAAAAAACCTTCCGACAGCATTCAAGAGAAATACAGAGACAAAGAAAAAACAACCCAAACCAACCAACCAAACAAAAAACCTTCCGACAGCATTCAAGAGAAATACAGAGACAAAGAAAAAACAACCCAAACCAACCAACCAAACAAAAAACCTTCCGACAGCATTCAAGAGAAATACAGAGACAAAGAAAAAACAACCCAAACCAACCAACCAAACAAAAAACCTTCCGACAGCATTCAAGAGAAATACAGAGACAAAGAAGAAAGCAAACATGTAGACGAAACAGACGTTCGGCAGTTTTAACACACATAACGGAACATCGAACAGAACATGCGAGTAAGTGACGGAATAACGAATTGCTATCCGAATCTGGAAGTATACACAGACAAATGGTCGGAAGCCTTTAATGCCCCTAGCTCATGGCACACGTATGGAGGGCCCCCGTTCAGTTCAAAAGTCTACGCCATAGTTTTCTACGCAAAACGAATGATTCTTTTGATCTCCCTGAAAAGAGTAATCAACATCGTATAAATGTTTTGGTAAAAGCGATTTTCTTGCTGTCCGCATGGTTTTCCTGCCACCTGGTAACCAGGCATCACCAGGCAGGAGTGCATTGTCAACACTATTTCACGCCAGTGCAGATGACTTTCAGCAGCATAGGTCAACATGATTTAGAACAATCGTTCTGGGTCTTTTAATGAATTCTACGATCAAATTAAAAGAGTCAGAATCAGTCAGAATGAAACTGTTCATGTCTACACGGTGTCACGCGCTGTGATGACGATTGTCAACATCGCAAGACAACCAGAGTCGTGGCTGTACGCTCTTTTACGCGCACAAACTGTGCCGCTGTACGCGGCATCTTGGTTCACCGTCTCGTCTGAAATAGTAGTACCCAAGCCACCACTCAAATTCCAGCGGAGGAGGGAGGGGGGGGGGGGGGGGGGGGGGAGGGAGGAGTTCCCGTCCTGAGTGGGACTTGAACTGCCGACATGGGACTTCCTGGTTTCTTAGGTGGGCGCTTTAACCACCAGGCCGCTACCCGACCCACAGCAAGTGTCACGGAGACGTCTGATCGAACATTCAAGAAAAAAAAAGTCAGTCTGGTATTCATGCACTAAGCTTTACTCTTCCTCGTACCGTTCTAAGCTCTCTAAGAATCTAGTAAAATAAGGCAAGCCAAGTCACACTACTTATAGCCCAGCCCACCGAAGAAACCATATCAAGACTGACCCTAGTCCAGCGGCACCGAAGTCCAGTCACATGGCGTTAGAGCATTCGGCGACAGCGTATTACGAATAGAAAATCCACCTGAAAACGAAAGTAAAGATTCGTCGTAGCAGAAAGGGATTCCTGGAACCATGCTCTGATCACTGAATGAAGGCAAAGTCTGTTTGATTGATTACAAAATAAAGGGGGGAAAATCAGCATCGTTAGTTTCAAGTCGTGCAGGGACGGGGGCCAGGATTGCCATAATTCACTGTTCTTCAGAAGACACATTGCAGCCCTTAAGAACTCTTTGATCAAGGCTGGTTGGGAGGGTCAGATCAACAACAACAACAACGAAAGCAACAACAGGAAACTGGAAGTTACTGCCCCCCCCCCCCCTCCCCCAGCTCAATTTCAAGTGCAAATAAAAAATCTACAAGAAAATAGAAGAAGACACGTTGTGCCAGAACCGATTCCTGGATCTTCTGATTCAGTATCAAAACACAGTTTGGTATTGTGACCGACATTTTGAATCATAAAATGAAGTAACATTTGAATTCATCACGCAAACATTCAAGCAGTTTTGTGATCAGCCATACGATGAGCTTAGACAAAAGTTGTCACAAGACCGTCTTTTTCTTCTTTTTTTTCTTTTTGTTATTGTTGAATATTTTGAGTACATTCTCCTTCAGTTTTTTTTCTTGTTTTTTTTTTTTAGCTCGAACATAAGTTAAAAAGTCCACTTTACAAACGAATTTGACAAAATTCAGAAATTTTGAAAACTTTCGCAGTAACTTGCGAGACGGTGCTGTGAATGGACAGAGAGAGGCAGACAACAAACTGACAGACGCACAGATGTGACGCTACATTCCAACTGAAACAATTTTCAACTTCAGAAAACGCCGTCGCAAGAAAGAGTTGTGATTAAGAGAGAGACAGAGAGAGAGAGAGAGAGAGAAGAGAGAGAGAGAGAGAGAGAGAGAGAGAGAGAGGAGCAGACCGACAATGACGCCCACATCGGGAATCCTTGTGATTCCACTGAGACAAGGGCCTGTCTGTTACCTAATCCCCTGGTAAATGTCTCTCTAAAAAAAAAAGAAAGAAAAAAAAAAAAAGAAAAAAAAAAGAAAGAAAAAAAAAGTCCACTCTGCCTTGCGTAATACCGATTGCGTAAGACCGATTTTCACAGTATGGATTAAAAAAAGAAAAGCATGAAAATACAGCAACATATAGTGCATCAACGTGTTTATGTAGTAGTGTCCTAGAACAGCAGACTCCACAGAAAATGTTTCTCTCACTGGTCTCGACACCCTCCGTCCCACCGCAACGGCCCCTCCCCCTACAAAAAAAAAAAAAAAAAAAAATCAACACCCTGCCCCACCCCAACCCACCCTCCTTTCCAAACTGAAAAAAAAAAGAACGAAAAAAAAATCCCCGCAAGTTCTGAGCTCAAGCTGGACTTTTACAGTGTCGAGTAATGTTACCTAACATCATCATGCAAGTTATGTACTGAATTGATTCACTGTCACACAACACGGATGCTGTAGGTCTGGTTCCACAAAAATGTCAAACTGTCCTATTCCATAGGTTAAAAAAAAAGTATACAAGAAATATGTAGGAATACCGGCAATTCTGAGGTAAGAACAGCTCTCGAACGAGAGAGCACGAGCCCATATTTGTATAAATGTAGATTACAAGAGAGAGAGAGAGAGAGAGAGAGAGAGAGAGAGAGAGAGAGAGAGAGGGAACAAAACTCCCAACAGTGAAACTGGCAACGGAAGAGGAACCCGACGAAGCTCGTCGCACAGGTGGTCGGTCACTCACTCTTCCCGACGTGTGTTTTCCACAGTCTGCGCATCCAACAGAAGCGCCAGTAAACAACAACAACAACAACCAGCACAACAACAACAACAGCTGTTCAACAAGACGAGTTCGTGTTGCATCACCACAGAGTGCTCCTAGTACCACCCACAGACACACACAGACACGTCTATTTCGTCATCGGTTCACCATCCTGCCGCAAATCGCTTCTAAATCCAAGCCGTTTATGGTCGAAGATGACCCAGGATCTGCCAGGATCTACAAACTGCCACGATCCACAAACTACCATTATCCACAACCTGCCATTTTCCACAAACCGCGGCGATCCACAAACTGCCACGATCCACAAACTGCCACGATCCACGAACTGCCATGATCCACGAACTGCCACCGGTGGCGTGAGAAGGATGTCCCCCCCCCCCCCCCCCCCCCCAAAGACGAAGGAACCGTCCGTTGTGACGCTAATGGACGTGCATGACGTAGATCGTGAGGATGACGATGACGACGAGTTGCAAGGTGGATGACGTCACGGGGTCCTGCCCGCCCCCCGCTTCTCCCGTGGCGTTGCTGCTGGTTGCCAGCGTACCTGCACAGGACGGTGAAAAGTATGTAAGGATCGTCTCTTTGTGTGACTGTTTGTGTGCTACTCTACGATCGCTAACTTAGCTGTCAACGCGTGTACCTGTCATTCTCATGTTTACCTTCCTTATCTGTCAGTCAGTCAGACAGCGGATAAAAAAAAAAGTGCAGGAGTCGAAAGGCTTTGGGTAGAATTTACAGGAGTTCAGGGTGACTCCTCTTCCTCTCCCCCCCCCCCCCCCCCCATCATTCTACAAAATGGGTGTGGATGGGGTGGTGGTGGTGGTGGAGGGCGAAACAAAACCCACCTTTCTACATTCCACACACACACACACACACACGCACGCACGCACGCACACACATGTACACACACACGCGCGCGCGCGCACACACACACACACACCGCGCATACACACACACACACACACACACACACACACACACACACACGTGCACATAATCCCCGTGACTGTAGCACTGGCGGCGGATTTTTGTGTGAAAAACCGCCATGTTTTTCTTAGTCGGCAGATCCTCTAAGGGTTCCGCGCTCGTAAATAAATTCTCACACTTCCTACTTCGATCTCACGAGAAGAATATATCAGCTTTACTGTCTGCGTCAGACGTCCGTTTAACAGTCTTTTTGAGCAGTTCTCTGACCTTGTACGCTTATGTATGTCTGTGTGCACCAAGTACGTACGTGCGCACACAGGTATGTATGTATGCTGTACCTGTACGTACGTTACGTACGTATACTGTATGTATGTATGTAGTAATGTATGTATGTAATAATGGATGCATGTATTGTGAATGCGTACGTACGTGTGTATGTCTTGTCTGTCTGTCTCTGTCTGTCTGTCTGTCTGTCTGTCTGTCTGTCTGTCTGTCTCTCTCTCTCTCTCTACACACACACACACACACACATATATATACATACACACACACACACACACACACACATATATATATATATATATATACATGTTTATATACATGCACCGATGGGTGCACGTGTGTCATGTACGTACGTATGCACGTATGTATGTACGCACGTTTGTATGGATTGATATATGTATATGTCTGTCTCTCTGTCTGTTTCCCTCTGTCTGACTATATGCATACGTGCATGTATGTATGTATTTATCTATACGATTATGGCCAGTCATTTTGCTGATAACTATCTGTAATAAATGATATTAAATTAAAACATATAGATGCGCAACTGGTTACTTAACTTTGAGACTAGAACTTGGGATTCTGTCCTTACAAAGACACTTAGACATACGTGTACACGCAGTCGCGCGCGTGCCCCCCTCACCCCCACCCCCCACCCCCCACCCCCACCCCGCGCAGGCACACACACACACACACACACACACACACACACACACACACACACACACACACACACACACACACAATACATACATTCAGTATAGGCAGATTTCCCATGTATTCTTACTTCCGCAAAGTTGGCAAGAGCCCATTTACATTGGGAAATGGCCATTTAACATTGGATAATGGCCATTTACATTGGATAATGGCCATTTACATTGGATAATGGCCATTTACATTGGATAATGGCCATTTACATTGGATAAACTGGCCTTTCATCACAGCCCCATTTTCTGTTTACTTCCAACTGCCCGTTTTTTTTGTTTTGTTTTTCATTATCGTTGGGTTTAGCGATCAGCACCGTTCGTATATTTTCGAAAATCATCGTATGTGAATGGAATGTCAGGTTAAATCTGAAGAATATTAGCTAGCCGGGAAAATGGATCAAATTTCCGAAGACATTATCTGAAGCTGCTGAAGAAATATCACAAATGATTAGTGACGTATTGTTTCACAGGAGAAGAGGAGAACGAAGATACATGTAGATATGATTAATCTCATTTCTAGAAATGGGCTCGGTAAGTGAATAAAAAAAAGAAAAAAGAAAAAAAAAAAGACCCCTACTCTGTTCTATCCAGAGGTGTGTAAGACCATCACGTATGACTAGCAATAATCTGCTTGATTATTATCATCAAGCTCTTTTTCGTTTAAAACTCATAAAATGGTCGATTCAAGTGCCTGTCGTTGATTGTCTTGGTTTATTTGCGTGGACGACACTTTCAAAACTACTTTGATCTTATCTTGTACTGTTCTTAAAAGAGTAGAAAAAAACTATTAAGGGTTAGAGAGAGAGAGAGAGAGAGAGAGAGAGAGAGAGAGAGAGAGAGAGAGAGAGAGAGAGAGAGAGATCTTACCTCGTCTGACATTCGTTGATCCAGCTGCAACCAAATGATGTAAGGTTAAATTTAAGCATTCATTGGAAGAGATAAGGACAAGCGTTTTAAACTGATATTATTTCCATAATGGCACAATTCTTATTGATTGAAAACACACACACACACACACACACACACACACACACACACACACACACGCACGCACGTACGCACACACACACACGCGCACGCATGCAAGCACGCACACACACACGCACACATACATATACGAATGAACGTTCGCATGCACACACACAAACACACATACGTGCGCGCGCGCGCACCCACCCACCCACACACCCACCCACCCACCCACCCACCCACACACACACACACACACACAAACATACAGATAAGCACATGCACGGAGCGTGCCGTAACTGCTCACACGCAGTTCATGTTTTGTTCCCCTAAATTGAGGTCGTTGGGATGGAGTGGTTTTGAGTCTTCTCTTTTGCTCAATGAATCCGAAACATGCCTTTCCTTACCACAGGCAATAGTAACATTCACATCTTCCAACCATTTTCTTTCATAGGCCGGTGTTGAAATTAAAGAAAAAATGGCCATTAAATGCTGTGCTACTCTAAATAAAACCATGGCTACAAATATCACCATCAATACTTTTGACTACTACCACCACTAATCTCGCTGCCACTGATTCTGCGCTGGCCTTGACCTTCACTGTTCACTACCATAATATATTTTGTTCCCTCCGCAAAGGAAATTACGTTTATTTCCCATTCCATCGCTGATGACATGTATGGGTTGAAGAGTGTTAAACTGTTGCTTCCTCCCGCCATGAATCAAAATATTGAAAAAAAAAAAAAAATCAAAGGACTGAAAAACTTATATTAAAAGGTAATCAAAGAGAACTTTTATTGTTGTCATCTGTTTAAATCCAAGTCGATCCCCGACACCATTTACATGTTGAAGAATGTTTAAAAATAGCTGCTCCGCCCCCAGCTGGGTAGAAACGATCGCAAAACAATGTGTATTGAAGGACGGAAAAACAATGTACGTTAGAAACAGTAAAAAAAATGAATACTGAAGGACTGGAAAAACAAGCTACATTGAAAAAAAAAAGCAACGAAGAGAAATTTGATCGTTGTCATTTATTCAGATCCCAGTCGACCGCTGAAGCCATACGAGTTGAAGAATGTAACCCCCCCCCCCCCCCGCCCTCTTCCCCTCAAAAGGTCGCCCCACCTCCCACTATTCAGTAAAGGATTGAAAAACAATATGTATTCCCAGAATGGAAAAGCAGACTATAACCAATCGCAATCAAAGAGGTTTCATCGTTTTTTTTTTCTTTTTAACATTTTATTGACCTCTGAATATACAGGTCAAGGAAAGTAAAACGAACAAACAAACACCAAAAACTAAACAAAAAACAACCCCCATCCCCTCCACCACCCCCCAAAAAAAAGAAGAAAAAAGAAAAGATGTTCCACACCCAGCTATAAATTTAAGGATTGAAACACAATGTATGCTTGAGGACTGAAAAACAATCTATACACGTTTAATGACTGAAAAACAATTATAAATGTTTGAGGACTGAAAAACAATCAGTAAACATTTAAGGACTGGAAAACAATCTAAAACAAAGAACATCAGACTGAAAAACAATCTACACGCGTTTAATGACTGAAGAACAATATATAAACATTTAAGGACTGAAAAACAATCTGTAAACATTTAAGGACTGAAAAACAATCTGTAAACAGTTAAGGACTGAAAAACAATCTATAACAAAGAACATCAGACTGAAAAACAATCTATAAACGATTAATGACTGAAAAAACAATATATAAACGTTTGAGGACTGAAAAACAATCTATAACAAAGAACATCAGACTGAAAAACAATCTATAAACGATTAATGACTGAAAAACAATATATAAACGTTTGAGGACTGAAAAACAATCTATAACAAAGAACATCGTTGTATGGAGGAAACCGCTGTCGTAATGGGCCGTTATCAGAGGATTTATTACACACCACTGAACATCAACATGAAAGATCAACTAAATGCATCTTCAAGAACTACAACAGCAACAAGACAGAAACAGCCACCACTGCCATCCTGCACAACTAACCGTGACCCCGCCTACCGTTCAGCACGTGCACTTTCATACTGGTGACCCCCAGGTCGCTGCTCCGACACACGTACGTCCCGGCGTCGCTCATCTCGCTGTACTTCTTGTCCAGCACGCTCACCAAGGTCTCCGTGCCCGCCGCCCGGAATCGCTCTATGCGCACGTGCTGCCAGCGGTCGGCCGTGACCTTGAGGCCGTCCTTGAACCATTCGAGGTCATCCGGGGTGGCCTCCGAGCCCGTGGCGTTGCAGGTCAGCCTGATGGGGTCGCCCTTCTCCACGAAACTGGTGCCGTTCATCGTCAGCGCTGTGCAATAGGAGGTGACAAAGGGAAAAGAAGTTCATCCACATGACTGAAACGTTAGGCCGATTTAGAACGAAACGGTGAAGGGATTATGACGTTCATGGTCATCTTACCAGTCGATTTAGAATGAAACGGTGAAGGGATTATGACGTTCATGGTCATCTTACCAGTCGATTTAGAATGAAACGGTGAAGGGATTATGACGTTCATGGTCATCTTACCAGTCGATTTAGAATGAAACGTTAAAAGGGGTTATAAATGAACCACACGGTCGATGTATCAGGCGGATATAGAATTAAACTTAAAGGGGTCATAAATGTTCTTCTACGCACACTCAGACAGGCACCACCCAGAGGCACTGACGAACGTACGCCGTACGGTGAGGCCCTCCATAGATCCATAGAGCTTTTCCCTCGTGGATGTGGGTCATAAATGAACTTCATCGTCAATATATTAGGCCGCTTTAGAAGTAAACGTTTAAGGAGCGATACATGAATCTCCGTTGAAGGAGGGCGCAGACGAGGACGGCAGAAAAGGAGTTGGTCCGACAATATAAAGGACTGGACCAAAATGACCATGCCAGATCTCCTCACGACAGCCACCAACAGAAGAGCCTGGAGAGAAACGGCGGCTGCCTCATCACGTCCCCCAACCGATCCCAGCGGTCAGGGGAATGGCTGACTGACTGACATGAATCTCATCATCATATATCGGACGGGTTTGGAATTACGCGGTAAATACGTCATTAATGAACCTCATGATCGATATGTTAGACTGATCTAGAAGAAAACCGTAAAGGGGCGATAAATGAACGTCACGATCGACAGATTAGGCCGATTTGGAATCAAATGGTTAAGGGTTTATCAATAAACTTCAAGACTGATATGTGAAACCGATTTAGAATTAAACAATGAACAGGTGATACACAAACTTCATGATTAACATACCAAGCTGATTTGGATACATCAGTAAAAAGGGGTGACAAATGAATTTCAAGATCGATAGATCGGATGATTTAAAATCAAACGGTAAAAGGGTGATGAATGAACCTTATGATCGATAATGATCAGATCAATTTGGAATTGAATAGTATGAACCTAAAAATCGAGATATCAGGCCGATTTAGAATCGAACGATACAGGGGGTATAAATGAACCCCCTGACTGATACATTAAGACGATTTAGAATTAAACTGTAAAGGGTGATAATGAACCTCACGACTAATAGGTCGATTCAGAATGAAACGGTCACGGGGTATTAAATGTCAAAGTAATATTCAGCCTTTGCAGCTGTGCCATACTGGCTGTTTTATCTGTTTCCCCCTTTCTTTTGCCCCCCCCCCCCTCCAACCTACCGCTCCCTTCATCTGCAGTTATCCCTGTCCTGCAACCCCTTCCTCTCTTTTTTCTTTGTCATGAGCCTGATCACAGTTGCTTCCCTTAGATCCGCTTCGAATCCTAACATCGCTTCGCTACATTTCTGGATTAAGATCCGCCTGTTGAGCACATAAGTGATTTGTTCTGCGTAATATGATAATGAGTCAATAGAATACATTTGGATATTAGGAAAAAAAAAAGAAAAAGGATGTAGAAGATAGACAGGCACACAGGCAGACAAAACGTACTTAGATGTCAGGTTCATTTATCGCTTGAAGCACAGGTAAACACATAAGGTCGTATGAGGGTTGATGAACATAAAGACATAACTGAATGTAAATTCATTTCTGACATGTAGGCTTGTCTGAGCGAAATGATTACTATATATGCATATTAGAGATGGCTGCCGGTTTATTTCATATATCACACAGTACAATTATGATAATGGAGAGAGATTTGAAGCATGAGTTAATCGCGCAGATTGGGATGGTAAGGAAAGGGTGTGGTGGATAGAGGATGAGAGGGGGTGGAAAAGTGGTAAAATATGAGAGAGAGAGAGAGAGAGAGAGAGAGAGAGAGAGAGAGAGGAGAGAGAGAGAGAGAGAGAGAGAGATTCAGGCCCATATTATCATATTCATATTTTTATCCCACTCACATGGTCGTGTGTCTGGTACATCCACTGGAGGTGACGTGTTTGGAACTGAAACAAAATTGGGAGCATACATATAACACGAACACTGAACATGCGCACGTCCCAAGAAAAGTATGAAAATGTATATTCATCTGTGATGTTTCCTCTTCAACATCCAAAGTAGAAACAATAGTTGTAACGATAAAAGCTTCACGTAGTTCATCCAACAGAAGGTAGCAATCGACTGATTTTCACAAATTAGATTTAAGAGAGTAAGAGACATGCAAGAGGCAGTGCCAGTAGTCCGCTTCAACCTTGTTGTTTTCATATCTGAAAAAAAAATTATATGTGAAAGTTTTATTGTTTTTATTTAACTGGGTGATGTCGTGCTCCTCCCTCTCTTTTGGTGACCCTGAGGAAGCCTCATGGAGGCGAACATTTGGTTATGACAATACAGAATTTACGAGCGGAAGGCGAGTGCGGGGTTTTCTGTTCAATTTTCATCTGACAAGTCTGCTTTAATCAGATAGTCATTGATACTCCAGCACCGACATTGTGATGTGTTGCCAGCAGCTGCCGGGAATCATTTGTGTTGGATATGCATATAAACCCGAAAACGTTAGAAAAAGATCTAAAGACGTTTCTACCGTTTTCTGAACACAACCATTATTCTGTAATTTGTTGTAATATGTCTCACTCTATGATGCCTGACGAGGTTTTCAGATATGGAGCCTCCTCTTGCGTACACTGGAGTTTCACAGTGTAGTCGGCACCCTCCAGACTTAGCACGTGCAAAGAGTACTGCGAGGGCGACATGATTATCGTCTGTTTTAGTGCAACCACACGTTGATGCACCTCAGTCGTGGATGATCTGAGATGATGATTTCTTTTCGGAGTTATTTAAAGGCCGTTCCTTTTGCTTCATGTATTATCCTCCTATTTTAGAACAAAAGCAAAATGTTTCCTTGTCATTTTCTTTCTTGTCTTCAGCTGGCTGACCAGAATTTCAGATGAACACAAGCGGCCGTGGGAAAGTGGTTAGCGTCGCGGACTTCCGGCTGGGACGTTGTGGGTTCGATTCCCACCACAGCCATTTATTTGTGGATTTTTTCTGCCACGACCGGCTCCTATCAACAGTTGAGTTTGCTAAGAATTCAGTTGGGAAGACTGGGACCACACAGCCGAGTTTCATCCACTTAATGGATGCGTCTCTGACAGTGTTGCTCGAATTCCATGACCAACACTGCAGCGTCTGTTATCTCTCGGGCCTGGTTGACGCCAAGATATAGTATGAAAGTAAACGTAGAGTTCAGCCCTATCATGCAGTCTCAGACCAGAACGGAAATCCGCAGCATCATCTTCCTCATCCTCATTGATCAGCATTAAAAAAAAAAAAAGGTCTCAAACTCTGTGGCCGTTCATGCCCTGCTCCCATGGTGACCTCAGTCTCAATTGTCTCCCCACGTCTACGGCCCTGGTTTGATACTGTCGGGATCACCTGTATCGGCAACTTCATTGGAATTTTGTTGGACGGATGTGGTGGTGCCCCCCGGAGCGAGAGTTCACGCCAGCTCCGCGATTAAGTAATTATTGTCGTCAATAGGGGGCTTAGTAGGTAGTGTCCTGTGTATGTTGGATCAGAACAGGCGCCACTGAACACCAGCAAAGTGACTGGGCAGAAGAGCAGCGTCTCCTCTGGTTGGTTGCTTCACGACGACTTGACACTGACTGCCGATGCCGTGGCAGTGCCTGGTCGGGCCGGGCTGAGACTGTGGACGAGGGGAGTCGGAAGGAGCGGCGCGGATGCAATGCCACTGAGGTGGCACATAAGGTGGGACATCCCCCACCCCCTAAAACGTATTCCAGATGAACCTGGTATTGGCAAGTCGTATTGTGAACTGATTTTAAAGATGGATGTTTTGAATGTACCGTATTGCACCGTTACCGAGGGTTCCGAAAATGGCAGTAAATAGTTTATCATGTATATGCGTTTACGTTGCGCTAAGTTTAATCACGATCTATGGACCCGAAGCTGGCTATGAATAGTTTAACATGTAGGTGCAGAATACTATGTTAAGAAATCTCCCCCAAAGAAATAAATCGATGCGTTTCCCGGTTTCCTTGACATATACAAATTAGAAACAAATTCTCAAAAGATGCTTATAAACATCTCACAAGTAAATATCAGGGAAACCGTAAACTAAAGGGAAAACCTGGATGGGTTTGTGTGATTAATTATGCATTGTCGGACCAGTGACGGAGGAGGAGAACGAGGAGAGGAGGGGAATAACTAGGAGAGAAGGAGAAGAAGGAGGCGAAGTAGAAGGGAAGTTTGGAGAAGAAAAAAAATCACTACTCTCAACAAAGGCGATGCCATCTAAATAACATGCATAGGCATATTTATTTAAACCTCTACATCTATCAATAGGGAAACATGCAGTCTACAAATAAACGGTATAAATCACCCCGAGACCTTCACAGAGCGGGGCCTACTCTTTTTATCTTATGCTGTGCTTCATCCACGCTATTTTATTGTACATTTCAAATGCAAGCGACATTGATCAACATCTATATAAAAACCATCGGCCCATATACCACACAGAAATAACAAACTCAAATAATTATGTCTCAATGCTTCTTCATCGATTTACAAAAACAATGAACATCTAAGATTTTTCAAAATGAGTTTAAAAAGCACCACTTTGGCCACTGGGTCTACCCTGTTAAGTTTGCGTTAAAAAACCCAGATTGGCTATTTATCTGTATACCATTTGTCACGATTTCTGTCATTCTCTATTTACATTAAAACCAAAGGTGAGGACTAAAAACAGTATGGTGATATACACGTGTATCACGATAACCAATCATGGTTTCCGTCGAAATTATATATTATCACAACACATAAGCAAACACGCATTGGCTTATGCCCATGTGAGCGTTGGCAAACTGCCAAGGTCTTTGTGGCACCCATCAAATATGGTGAAGTGGGAACCAAACGGATCTCCATTCCACTTTGCTACAGGATTATCTTGGGGTAGGATTCTGTCAACAAAATCCCCACTTCAAAATGTCAGAGGATTACCACAGCGTTGAAATTTGTCTAACGCCCACTCCATTTTGTAACAGGATTGATGTGGAGTAGGAACTTTTCCTCTAGATCTCCAATCCACAATGCAAAAAAGCTCCACTATGTCACAGACTTGTAAGAATTTATCTGCTCGATCCCCACTTGACCTTGCCTCAGAATTACAGTGGTGTAAGAGTCTGTCCACAAGATCTCCATTCAAGCATGTCGCAGGATTACCGTGGTGTAGAAGATTGTCCTCTTGATACCCACTGAACTATGTCACAGGATTACCGTGGTGTAGAAGGCTGTCCTCTTGATATCCACTGAACTATGTCACAAGATTACCGTGGTGCAGAAGATTGTCCTCTAGACAGTCACTGAATTATGTCAAAGGATTACCGTAGTGTAGAAGATTGTCCTCTAGTGGTCACTCAATTATGTCAAAGGATTACCATAGTGAAAAAGATTGTCCACTAGATGGTCACCCAATTATGTCAAAGGATTACCGTAGTGAAAAAGATTGTCAACTAGATGCCCACTGAACTATGTCACAGGATTACTGAGGTGTAGAACATTGTCCTCTCGATACCCATTGAACTATGCCACAGGATTACCGTAGTGTAGAAGATCGTCAGATGCCCATTGAACTATGCCACAGGATTACCGTAGTGTAGAAGATCGTCCACTAGATGCCCCTTGAACTATGCCATAGGATTACCGTAGTGTAGAAGACCGTCCTCTCGATGCCCATTGAACTATGCCACAGGATTACCGTAGTGTAGAAGATCGTCCACTAGATGCCCATTGAACTATGCCACAGGATTACCGTAGTGTAGAAGACCGTCCTCTCGATGCCCATTGAACTATGCCACAGGATTACCGTAGTGTAGAAGATCGTCCACTAGATGCCCATTGAACTATGCTACAGGATTACCGTAGTGTAGAAGATCGTCCACTAGATGCCCATTGAACTATGTCACAGGATTACCGTAGTGTAGAAGATTGTCCTCTCGATACCCATTGAACTATGTCACAGGATTACCGTAGTGTAGAAGATCGTCCACTAGATGCCCATTGAACTATGTCACAGGATTACCGTTGTGTAGAAGATCGTCCATTAGATGCCCATTGAACTATGTCACAGGATTACCGTTGTGTAGAAGATTGTCCTCTAGATGACCATTGAACTATGCCACAGGATTACCGTAGTGCAGACCATTGTCCTCTTGATGCCCATTGAACTATGTCACAGGATTACCGTAGTGTAGAAGACCGTCATCTAGATGCCCACTGAACTATGCCACAGGATTACCGTAGTGTAGAAGCTTGTCGCAAAATCATTATGGTGTAGGAGATTGTCCAACAAATCCTCAAACAGCTCTGTCACAGGACTACTGTGGTGTAGGAGATTGTCCAACAAATCCTCAAACAGCTATGTCACAGGACTAGTGTGTGTAGGAGATTTTCCACTAAATCTCCAATCAGCTATGTCACAGGATTATTGTGGTGTAGGAGATTGTTCACCTAATCCCCAATCGGCTATGCCACAGGATTCTTGTGGTGTAGGAGATTGTCGAACAAATCCTCAAACAGCTATATCACAGGATTATTGGGGTGTAGGAGATTGTCCAACAAATCCTCAAACAGCTATACCACAGGATTATTGTGGTGTAGGAGATTGTCCAACAAATCCTCAAACAGCTATGTCACAGGATTATTGTGGTGTAGGAATTTGACCAACAAATCCTCAAACAGCTATGTCATAGGATTATTATGGCGAAGGAGATTGTCCAACAAATCCTCAAACAGCTATGTCACAGGATTATCATGGTGAAGGAGATTGTCCAACAAATCCTCAAACAGCTATGTCACAGGATTATTGTGGTGTAGGAATTTGACCAACAAAGCCTCAAACAGCTATGTCACAGGATTATTATGGCGAAGGAGATTGTCCAACAAATCCTGAAACAGCTATGTCACAGGATTATCATGGTGAAGGAGATTGTCCAACAAATCCTCAAACAGCTATGTCACAGGATTATTGTGGTGTAGGAGATTGTCTACCAAATCCGCAATCAGGTACGTCGCAGGATTATTGGGGTGTAGGAGGTTGTCCAAAAATCACTAATCGGCTACGTCAAAGGATTAATATGTTGTAGGAGATTGTCCAACAAATCCTCAAACAGTTATGCGACAGGATTATTGTGGTGTAGGAAATTGTCCACCAAATCCCTGATCAACTACGTCACAGGAATATTATGGTGTAAGAGATTGTCCATCAAATCCCCAATCAGCTATATCACAGGATTATTGTGGTTAGGAGACTGTCCACCAAATCCCCAATCAGCCATATCACCGGATTATTGTGGTTAGGAGACTGTCCACCAAATCCGCAATCGATTATGTCAGAGGATTATTTAGGTGTAGGGGTTTGTCCACAGGACGACTGTGGTGTGGAATTTCCATTAGATCGCCCAAACCTCCTCGTAAAAATTACCATAGTGAAACAGCAATTCTCTATTCTATTCGCAGATCATCATAATATGGGATTATTGTGGACTGGGAGATCTCAGTTAAATCCCCATTCCACTATGTCGCGGGGTTATTTTGATGTAGGAAATTGTCCATCGATCGGCATCCAACTATGTTATAGGAAGACTGAGGTGTGGGAGTGTGCCTACTAGAACCGCACTCTGTTTGGACCAAAGATTACCCAGGTGTAGAAGATTGTCCACCAGATCCCCCACAGCAATACTTCACGGGGATTATTTTGGTGTACGAAACTGTCCATTAAATCCCAACTTCATCATGTCATGGGGATTATTTTGGTGTACGAAACTGTCCTTTCAATCTTCACTCCACTATCTTTCGGGATTATTGTGGTGTAGTAGATTGTCCATGACATGGAGCCGGCTGTTACGAAGAGCCCAGGACAGAGACGCCTGGAGGTCCTTGGTCGGCGGCCTGTACCCCAGGAGGGGTAATAGGCGATTGAAAAAAAAAGTAGATTGTCCATCAGATCCCTAACCTACTTAGTCACAGAATGACTATGGTGAAGAGACTGTCCACAAGATGCCCATTTACCTTGTCATACAACTGCCATGGTGTAGGAGATTGTCTGCTAGATCCCTACCCTTGTATGTCACACAATTGTTGTGGTGCAGGAGTTTGTCTACTATGCCACCTCCCATATTAAAGTCACACGTTTAGCATGTATAACAATGAGGAACAAAGTCCTGTTATTCGGAAACACTTCTAAGCACGTAGAACGCAGACTACGGCAAATGACAAAGGTTGGTTGTAATCTCTCAACTTGATCCAACATGTTCATATACAAAGCAACATGCATATACATACTGACATACACAGGCCTACAGAGAGACAGGCAAGGAAATCGAAACTAAAAGATAGAGGTGAGACAGGCAGGGGAGGTGGGGGACGGGGGTGGGACAAACAGGCAGAGTGACAGACCAACAAAACGTAGGAAGAAAAGAGTCATACAGAAAAAAACGGAAAGGAAAGAAAGAAGTAATACAGAAAAAGTAAAGCGACTTTAAAACGATGCGAACGGAACCTGAATCTTTATAAAAATCCTATATGATGAAAGTCACTGGGACGATGAACGAAAGAAATAATAAACATCAATGATAGTTGGATAAATTGATGAACACACATACACGCGCACGCGCACTCACTTACTCTTTCTCACACACAAACACACCCACCCGCCCACCCACACTCACACACACACACACACACACACACACACACACACACACACACACACACACACACACACAGAGAGAACAATACAGTAGATGATAACTTTTCAGAAGCTGTCAAGCTATGGAAATAACAGAACAATGAACCTCTTGATGATGAGACAAGAAATCAACGAAAAAACAAACCAAAGCTTTAAAAGAAAAGCAAAGAAAAAAAATCCATGCTCTAGGGGGAGATACCTTTCTTGAAGCTGTCGTATTTCTGCCGCTGGGGCCGCTCTGTCACTGTAATTAAAGTCCACAAAACTGCACCATCACAACACCTGGCTACCAACAAAGCTGCAAACTCACCATCAAACACTACACACCACGGTCAACTTCAACTCGGCGGCAGTGCTCGCAATGTCAGCCAACAAGAAAACGTTCTCTGACTTGAACAAAAAAAAGTCTAAGCCGCGTGGCCAGATGTTCACGCAATTAGCTTTCCGCATTGTTAACTTTGCTGGCGAAAAAGAAAAATATATGATCATTAAAGAATATGTCGGTAAACATGAACGATATGGTACATAGACAATGTAGCGTTATACAGTCATGTAGAAATGTGATTGGGTTTCGGTTATGAACAATGCAGCGTTGCAGAGATGTGCGCATGGATATTTGCAAACATGCGAGAAAAGCATTGCGGGAATATGCGGTTTTCTACATGGTAACGCTAAAATCAAAGCATTATGAAAGTATATGTAAACTCCGTGTTTAAGTAACACTGACAACCTCTTGCAGCTGTACTTTTAAAGCAAGATTCGGATGTCGAAGGTAAATGCACCAACAGATATTGAACCCTTTCCGTGTGCATCCAGTTTCATGTTCCTTATAGTCTAACTGACCACGCTGGCGAATTTTAAGCAGTACAGTAATGTTACAGCATAGCTTTATTTAAGAAAAAAGGGTATGTTGTTTATTACTCTAAACTACGCCATTTTATTTCTAGCATCACAGATAAGTTTTCCTCAACATACCATTTTTGTTTGCCATTTATTGTAAGTGGACGTTGCGAGCACTGCACAGTACTGAACGAAAACGTTTGGTCTACTACCGTCCTTCTTGACACTTTTCATCTACTGACCAAAAACCAGGACATAAACAAAGAAAAGGATATTTTTATGAACTATCTCACGTATTTTCAGTATACCCGGTCCAGCTCCTTTCCTCCACGGGTGCACGCCAGAAGTGTTTTTATGCCAGACTCAGATTTGTAGCCCCACGGAGACATTTTCAGTATGCATGACAAAAGGCAACAGCCAATTTTTGTGTGTGCAACATTTGAGTACCGTGATACATGTTACATAATCTAACATGAAATCAATAACAGTGTACACGTTCCAGGGACCAAAGAACAAATGGCATCACAAATATACAGACTCCTACTAAATACCGAAAACAGAAGAGTCCAGTAAACGCTGTGATACGCACGGCAGAACGATGGAATATAAGACAACGAAAGAAAGTAATGACTGAAAGTAAGAAATTTGCCTAGATCATCATTACCACATCTTGTTCCTTTTAGCTGTGTCTGTCTTTCCAGATCCCCGGCCAAGACAAAGGGTCAGTTCGGTTTTTATTTCTTTAATTTTTAATTTTTTTTTTACAACAAACCAGTATGTACGACCAGACTCTGTATCCCTCAGGATATGAAAGGTAGGACCATCTAGATTGTGGCGCATGGATTCTCACGGTTAAAGTCAAAGATCTGTGCACGAGCATGCTCACTGGAGGTTTCGCAGGGGAGGAAGAACGCACGAGACGACTGGGTGCTTGCGTGCTTTCAGTTCTGCCCCCCCCCCCCTCCGCCCCCTTTTCCCTGGAACAACAAAAAGAAAGATATCACAAACAAAAGAAATAAACACCTAAAAATGGATCTGAGAAGAAAAGTGTAGTCTGAATCTGGCTTGCTACTTCTGGCGTGTCACCCCGTCCTCCTCCTCTGTAATCAATGGACAGTTTAGCGTGCCGTGCGTGTGTAAACGAATGAGTATTTCAGGTGCGCAGGTGGTGCATTTTATCACGAGAGGCACGCTGCTCTGAGCAGTAAAACAACAACAACAACAACAACAACAACAAAAACATGAAAATTCAGTGTTACTTTAACTCACACACAGTTATTGAAAATGACCATCGACCAGAAAATAAGCAAAAGTCCATTAATCAGATCGTCATCTGCATATCGGTCGGTGTCAAGCAATGTAAATGTGTAATGAAATTCAAAACGGTTTCATGAAACTGTTAAGTAACAAAGCAAAGCACAAATCAGGATATAAAATCTAGGTAATCACTCTTTTCCCATGTGTAAGGTTTCTTCACAGTTTCAAAGGTTGACGAGACAAGAGCTACCATAGTTCACATCCAAGCAATGCACACCCTTCAGAGCTCAAATCCATATTCTGACACTGGCAATGTGCAAATGAAAAGAAGAAAGGCAGACCTTTCAGACAGATTCTGAATTTGAATTTGCTACATCAACACGATTCTATCAATCATACACGATTATTTTCACAGTCTGAAATTTGATGAAATATAGCATAAAATCTGATTTCTCTTCGTGTTTCTGGTAGTGTCATCGACTAGCGAGATAGAGACAACGAGAAAGGCAGGCAAACAGGATAACTTATAGGCAGACAAATAAAACAGATATATAGAAACACGAACATTCTGATACATCAACAGAAATATACAGAGACAAAATATACAAAACTGGTTGTATTTTGAAGATTGCAATCAACTAAAAGAGTGATATAATACTAATAAAAAAAGCCCCTCTGATTCGCTTTCCTTTCCTATGACTTCATTGTAAATTGTAAATCTTGTCTTTGGTCGAGGTGATTAACCGTGAAAGATGAAAATAGATTTTTACAGAGAAAAATGATGTAGGCTTCAATTACTAACAATACGCAAGGCTGAAATTTAAAAGACAAACAAATAACATTTGTGTGATCTGAGTTTTTGATTTGATATGGAAAAATATGATAAAATGCAATTTCTGCACCTGTATTCTAAAACTGACGTCCTCTTTGACTCACGTAGGTACACCTTGAAGTTGGCATTTTCTTGCCTATTATAGAGGCAGACAAAAGGAAACTGGCAGAACAATACATGGTGATAAGACCTTTCCAGCCATTTCCAACAGGAAGATGTCACCGGATGGTAAAGGCTTCAAAATCTGCCGTTAACGTTTTCTGCAATATTTAAATGTTATAGTATTGACATTTTCTATTATAAGTCGTAACCAGTTATAATTTTTGTTTTATACAGGGATACCAGATAGATCTTGGGTATTAGATGCATGTATTGTAAGAAACATTAAATTACATAATATTAAGACCAGACAACTAAGTGCGGTGTTAACTATGCAGTGGTGCAGAATAGAAATAAATCTCTTATTAAATATGAACCGAGAACGGCCACATATCAGTGCACCTTGCCTGATACAGCTGATTAAGACTGTATGGATTCATAATCTTTGGTAAATCAAACAAAAGAAGCAGCTTTAATGTAGCAAATTATGCTTGTTTACTCGTTTGAGCAATACGACTCGTGATCTCTACAAAAACTATACGACCGCAGTATCGCAAATTTTACATCGTTGCCAAAATGACAGAAACCGAAAGTTAATCCTGAGGAAATCCGAATACATGCATCAAATGAACTAACATGGAATATGTGTTCCGTCATAACACTACGTCATAGATGATAACGTTAACGTTTCTCAAAGACACACATATAGACCGAAGTCAGACTTTTAAATAGCGAGAAGAACCCAGACAGAGCAAAGCATCTTTCAGATCTACGCTACTGACTGCAGATATAACCATTGTCACCCCAGGAAATAAACCGATGGCACTCCACGTGTGACCAGACCTCTTCTTCACTTCACCCACCATCCTTTTATCCGCACGCTCCAAAAATTCCCCAGTGTTTTGCCTGACAATCCGGTGTCGTATAACATCTGGGAACCGTGATACCTGGGAACGCGTTCCCAGATTTACCGGGATATCTGGGAACGCGTTCCCAGATTTCCTGAACTTCCAATCGTGAAATCTGGGAACTGGTGTGAAATCTGGGAACATCTCAGAGAATAGACTAAATGTGGCCTTCCTAGCAGATTTTGCAATCACGCCAAGAAGGCCTCAATAGAAGGCCTCAGAAAAAAAAAAGTTTTTCATTCCTCGATTTTGTGAAAATTTGTTGAAATTACGCAAAGAAGGCCTCAGAAAGAGAGTACTTTGTGAAAACCATGCCAAGAAATTAATGAAAAAAAAGTGACAAGAAGGCCAAAGATCTAAATAAATTGTTTCCTACCTTATCTCGAAAATCCATTCTTTTTTCGTCTTCTTTCTGCCCTTCTGAGCTCTGAAAGACCACGTTCCCAGACATCACGGGCCTTCCCAGATATCACAGTACATTCTGGGAACGCGTTTCCCCCAAAATCTGTGACATCTGGGAAGCCTTCCCAGATATCACGTTCCCAGATTTCACGCGACACCGGGTCGGCTGCGTGCGGTCTTTGACTGGGTAGGCAAGAGTGCGCTGGGAAGATCTTCAAATGTGCTGGACTTTCATCACCCAAAGTTTGCATGTGTCTCTCTGTCCCTGCCCTTTTGTCCTGCCTAACCTATTGCCCCCTAATTTGTCGTATGAACTGAGTGCACGTGAGTTTAGATACGCGTATCGCTACTCTTGTAATGTCTTGTCCTTTGAGATAACTTCATTTCTGGCGATTTTCTTTTATCTTACGATATCCCCCTCCTACCACCCCGCTTAACAGTTGCGTTTTGTCGAGAACCTAACGCCAAT
>CM065722.1:30730014-30742514 GCA_033310375.1 Conus canariensis | reverse complement strand
TTTTTTAATTCTGTAGCATTTTCATCATTAAAAGCGTTTTTGCTTTCATTCGTCTTTCTATACTGTTGTCATCCAAACAAATCAAATGTCAGAACTGATTAGCAGTGAGTCCCTCTCGTCCGATCCAGTTAGACACCAACGATGTTTTAATCCTGTCGTTCCATCTATGCCTCCCTGGAGGGAGACACATTGGGATCAAAGAGCCATTTAGTACAAATCCTCTGTCACATCATTTTGGGAAAAAAGGTGATAGCCTTCATCCCGGTAAGGAAGCTATTATCGTAAAGTTGTTTCTACCCGAGGTTCACGGAAGGCTACAAAAAAAAACAAAAACAACAACAACAACAACAAAAAACAATACTCCTCAAATAGCCAGTTAAGTGAATGCGGCGTGGTTCCCAGAGGCCTACGTTTGTCCTCCGCAAAACCACCCCACTAAAGACCTCATTCTGAAAACAAAAATGTTGCATTCTTCTTCTTCTCCCTTTTACTGCGTGAAGAATCCCTACGGCACCGCACTGAGGAACTGCTAGCTAGGTTCCAACGGTTCCGTCCGTTGTGTCCCAAGGCCTGGGTCTGTGCTAACGGTTTCCCTATCCATTCTGCGGTGTTGTCACTCCATCGTTTTTTTTTCCTGTCTTCCTCTCCGTCTCCCTCACTTAAAATTTCTCTGACAGATTGTTTGGCAAGGCCGTTGGATGTTGTCAGGCAGACATACTAGCGTAACTTTTTCATAAATAACGTGACAAATCATCATACGGCCCGATGTGCTGCTGGATGGTTTAGCTTACTGGTTTAACTGGCGACATGATAACTATATATGATGCAGTACTTTTCGATGAAGCCTCATTTCCATGGCATGGGTTGTTTGTTCTCTTTACGATATTCGCTGAGTTACCGTCTCTGACGTGTTATACAGGAAGATGGAATGTACCGGTGCAATGTAGGAGCCCAGTCTTGTGTGACATGGAGATATTGCTGTCCTTCCCTGCAGATTTCGGTCTGGACAGTGCTGTTGTTGCCTTTGCTACCCGTGAGAGGATTTCAGAGAGATAGAGATAGATCGATAGAAGATAGATAGATATAGATAGATAGAGAGAGAGAGAGAGAGAGAGAGAGAGAGAGAGAGAGAGAGAGAGAGAGAGAGAGAGAGAGGAAACGTTATTCAATAAGAGGCAGGAGCAAAGCATTATTTGACAGGGGATGAATTCACAGAAAACACACACACACACACACACACACACACACACACACACACACACACAAGAGAGAGAGAGAGAGAGAGAGAGAGAGAGAGAGAGAGAGAGAGAGAAGAGAGAGAGGGGGGGGTGGGTGGATATCGGTGGCGGAAAGGGGCAGACAAACTAACACAATAAGCTAGTTTCAGATATTTGGGTCACAAATATGACCGAAAAAGAATCACAGACCAGTCACGATTGAACATTGTCATCCTGTAATAAAGAGCGAAAGCTTCATCTGAACGGGGATGAATTCACAAATACCTTACGATGATAAAGCAAAACAAAACGAAATCAGAACAAGATAAACGCCAGCAAACTGACGTCTTCCCTATGATTCAATGCAGCAGCAGTTCAGATGAGGAGATTTCTCAGAATGTACACGTCAACATTCATGCGTCTCGTCACAGAGACATGAATACTCACGAGTTCCTCACAACGTTTTCGTTCACAACAGCATAGTCGCATGGAACAAACAAAAGTGTGCGTAAATTGTATATCGTCACCGTGAGCAGGCCAACGAAGTAAAACATGTACTTTATGTTCTCTTGCGATTTTCTACATTAGACATATTAAACTGTTAATTGCCAGCTTTCTAAAACGGTCGCAATGTGTTGCACCTGTGACTCTTGGTGCTTAAGTCGTCAAATGACGCCTAATTCGTCTATTCACACCTAGAAGAAGATTACTCACGATTTCTACCCGATTTAGAAGCTCCGTAAAAAGACAAGTCTTTCACTCTGTTGCATTTAATCTGCCAAGCTGAGCCACCAGCAGTCGATAAACGCTGCACGAAAGATATTCAAAGGCCTTTACATCTAATTCTTGTGCTCGCTGATTTAGCCTTACAAAGCCAAAAGCATTTGGAAATCGTATCTTATAATATTCAAAAGCCATGTGTGTTTGGCAGAGAATGTTGATTTAAGGACATTCGGCATGCTTTTAGCAGTAATCTACTTTCGTCAACATACAAGCACGCACGCACGCAAACACACGCACGCACGCGCGCGCACACACACACACACACACACACACACACGTGCGCGAGCTTACACAGGTCGATTTTAGAATATCCGACATGCTTCTAGAAGCATTCTATTTTCCTTCACCACACCACACACACACACACACACACACACACACACAAACACACACACGAGAACACACAGACAGAGAGAGAGAGAGAGAAGAGAGAGAGAGAGAGAGAGAGAGAGAGAGAGAGAGAGAGAGAGCGAGAGAGAGAGAGATTGTTTATATAGCGCGTACTGTTTTGTGGTGCTTTTTTTCTACGTGCTTTTTTTTTTCTACGTGTGTTGTTTTGTGAGAAAAGGCCAAAGAGCAGCCTTGTAAATCTATATGAACAAGACATAAAACTCCATCTCTGATAATCGTGTTTTTGTAATTGCTTACTAGTGCCAACATCTATTTGCTGATAACAGAAGTTTTTGGGAAGAATAGAATGTTTTAACTATATTATGTTGTCCTGATATTATTTTCCATGAAATATTTTGTTTTTAACATTCTGTGTGAAAGCTAACCCGGAAAACACTTATCCAAACTTCTAGTTCCAAGCAAAACTTTCTACTGTTATAATACTTTCTTTTCTTGTTCTTTTCAAACCTCTCTCTCTCTCTCTCTCTCTCTCTCTCTCTCTCTCTCTCTCTCTCTCTCTCTCTCTCTCTCTCTCTCTCTCTCCTGTACCCCTTTCTTCCCTTCTCACGCAGTATTCCTACCTCCGACCAAACCCAGAATCAAATTACATGGTACACGCAGTCGCCAATGCTGCTGTCCTGGTAAGTCATCTCAGGTGTTCTCACTCCCCTCACTCCTCGGCACCTTATCCTGCCAACACAAGCCAGTTGCACCAAACACCTTTGTTTTTCGTCTTCTGTGGAGCCGCAGAGAATCAGCGGGCAGGAACCAGTGGCAGTCTTCTTGCCACCGATGAGCTATTATCAGTGCAGTCTTTTCTAATGTGCACAGTGTATGAAAAGGTCAGCGTTCCCCAGACGGCAAAATAAACCTAATGCTGACCAGTTCCACAGGGTCTGGTTCAGACACAGTCAGCATCATAACTAAAGGCGGGATTTTGAAAAGGACAGTAGCTGTCTACACCACCAGAAAGTACAGACCCTAACGAAGAGACAGACTCATTTTTACTTACTATAGATGAATAGAATGCAAATTATGTATTAAGAGAATAAAAGACAAGAACAAAAAACAAGCAAACAAACAAACTACTCACACACACAAACAAAAACATAAAAAAAATAAAGCAGAACAAAGAACATATCTATCTATCCGTCTGTCTGTCGGTCGTTCTGTCTATCTGTCTATTGATGACTATCTATAATCTCAATATGAGGAGCTTGGTTTCAACAGCAAATTTGGACGTCTTTCTTTCTCTTCTTTCTCACTCCTAGTATTCCTTGTTTCCAACATTACAAGTAATGCTAGTTGTAATTCCTCACCCATCCATCCTTACCCCCCAAAAACAACAACAACAACAACAAACAAACAAACAAACAAAACAATGATACAGTGTTCACAGACGCTCATGTTCGTTGTGTTCATGAGGCTGTCATGAGACTCCCCATCCGAAGGGACACTCCCTTGCCGCTGGGTCACGCCGTCGTGTTCACTGGCGTCCTTTCTGATTTGATATGATCAAGACATCACCAACCAGGCTAACGACAATATCTGCTCAGTCCAAAAACCGGACACAGGGAATGGTCACCCCCAGGACGTAGGTTGCCACGCTAGTCGTCCGACAACACGTCCCACTGAATCTGACAACATCGAAGGCTCGGATGCGAACGCACCTCAGGAGTGGATTGAGAGAGGAATCTAAAACCGAGGTCACACAGCGAGCACGGGATGATGTGCCACAGAATATAACACGTTTCCCACCTATCTGCTAATGACCAGCAAGGCTGATCATGACGACGACGATGCTGCTGCTGCAGAGATCCAGAGTGTATGAGAGTTAATGACACGGCTGAACCCTACGCTTCCTTATAGACGGTGTCTTCTGGCTCTCGTTATGAAGAGATACAGGCAACTGGCACAAGGAAGTCTTTTCATTGCCACAACACAAAGGCCAGCCTACAGAACACTCCAGATTTGGTGGATTTCAATGGAGGTGAGTTTGGGGCTGAAGCTAGGGTGGTGGGTTTGAGGTTACGACTTCGTGGTGGGCGGCGCTTAAGTCAGAGAAACGTACTTTAATCATTGGGTCACCGGTTTACACTGTAGGCGAACTGAGATTTTTTTTGCCCGTTTTAAAGTGAATTTTGCACTGTGTGCAAATTACCGCATATGCGCTGATTGAAAAAAAAATGTGGTGGTGGGAGGGGTGGGGAGGCGAGAGAAGACGGGGACGGTAGGGAAAGAAGGCGTGTGTGTGTGTGTGTGTGTGTGTGTGTGTGTGTGTGTGTGTGTGTGTGTGTGTGTGTGTGTGTGTGTGTGTAAGAGAGAGAGAGAGAGAGAGAGAGAGAGAGGGTGTGTGTGTGTGTGTGTGTGTGTGTGTGTGTGTGTGTGGAGTGAGAGAGAGAGAGGAGAGAGAGAGAAGAGAGAGAGAGAGAGTGGTGTGTATGTGTGTGTACATGCGTGCGTGTGTGTACGTTGGAAAGGTTGACGATGAAAATGCAAAGTGAGGAAATGAACATTATTACCTGACATCCGTTAGGAAGCTGCCGAAGACGGCTATTTTTTAATTAGTCAGTTATCAGGAAGCAAAGAGCGCTGCAAGCCACAATTCGATCAAGTGAACAAGTAATTAACTTTCGACGTTCACAAAGTTGGAGACATACTCATATGAGCATTGTCAGTCATACCACAACCGTCATCGTTTACCTCATCGCTCATCGGTTTAGCTTGAGGTGTGAGTAAGCAAACAAAACCACGAGAGAGAGAGAGAGAGAGAGAGAGAGAGAGAGAGAGAGAGAGAGAGAGAGAGAGAGAGAGAGAACACTGGCACATAGTCTTTGGTTTATTTTGGCGCATTTGAAGTCTGGCCTGATTTAGACCATCTGAAAGCCGAACATGATTTGGACACTTCTTCATCCGCAGACCCTAAGGAAATACCGTGAATGATATTTCAGTTTACTGACTGAAATTACAGGAAAATGACTTTGAATTTGGATGGAAAAGAGTTCTGCTTTCAAGAAACTGGGTACTTCACTATTGAATGAAAATGTCCGTGTCATAAAACAATGCTGAACACGATTGTCTAAGCTGAGTTGACTATGCTGGTTAAAGCTACATATTAAATCGAGCAATGTAACTTTTTTTCATTTCCCCTTATCATTAATGATTCTTCTTTTCTGCTTAGATGCAAATCGTTTAACTGTAGGATTCCTCTTTGCCTTCCTCTTCCTCACCCTTTCCATCTTCCATCCTCACACTCCCTCTTTCCCTCTCTCTCCTATCTCTCTCCCAGAATCAGTTTTCATGCTACTTAACGCACAAGCTTTTCGCTTAACAATCAACTTCAGCTGTTTCTGTTTTTGTCACACCAGTTCACCCCTCCCCCCTCCCAGCTTCCCATTCGAAAACAAATAGACAAAAACACCGTTCGGTATCTCTTACCACACGGTAGGGATTAGCGTGCAGCAAAAAGAGATAAGTCTTCTGTACACTTTAAGAGAAACCTTAACTATTTCTTCGAAGCATGAGACGATGAAAAGGGCAGGAGGATCAGTGGTGGTCACAGTGCACACAAAGTTTCAGCTCACAGAGCTCAGCAGAGGCCGACTAAATCCATTCTAAATACCACCTGTACTAGCTGAACATACTAGCTAGAAGTACTAGCTAGTTCCTGTGCGTCCGTGATACAAGAGACGATTTATATACACTGTCATATCTGCTTGCTTGGTGAGACCTTAAAACATTCATCAAAAGGAATACTTCCATCGATTATGGGAGTGGGGAATAGGTGGTAGGGGTTACGGGTGGGGAAGGATGGATGTGAAAATGAAGTGCACCCTGACGGTGGGATTTAAGACAAAACAAGTTTTCCAAGTTATTCCAAGTGTTTACAATAAAGCAGAACTAGAGCTGATCTGGTAAAAATGACGCATGACGTCAGAACCAGATATACGAAATCATGTTAAAGTTTCCTTGGTCAGTCTTTTCCTATGAAGTCGTTCAGTCATCATGAATCTGGTAAGACTATTATAATACGCTCTCGTTATGTAAACGTTGCTTACATCACATGCACAAAAAATAAGACGACTTGTCTTTAGTTTTCAAAATAACCCCTGATGAATGAGACACAATGAAAAACAGGAACCAAACGTGAACTCGTAAGAACAACTCTCTCCCTACTCCCCCCCCCCCCCTCCTCTCCTCCGCCATGCTTACCACTTCCCGTTTCTTCTTACCACGCTTCTCTGTCTTTCCTCCAAAAAGTTTCCAGAATTTCAAGCTTTCGCTACAAGACATTTCTCCCTTTAATGCCTCCGGCAATCAGATTCCCAGCATCAACTCACAAACTACCAATTAACCTAGATTCCATTTCTCGGCATGGAGTACAAACTGAATCACGAGGACGCCTCTTCTTTCCACGGAGAATCAGCAGTCTCCACACACAGTATCGGCAGTCCCTACAGACAGGATCAATGATCTCTAAACAGAGAATCAATGATCTCTACACAGAGGGTCAGTGGTCTCTACACAGAGGATCAATAGTATTTACAGAGGATCAGTGATCTTACACAGAGAACCAATGGCATCTACACAGAGGATCAGTGGTCTCTGTGCAGAAGATCAATTATCTCTACACAGAGGATCAGTGGTCTCTATACAGAGAATCAATTATCTCTACACAGAGGATCAGTGGTCTCTACACAGAGGATCAATCTACAGAGGATTAGTGATCTCTACACAGAGGATCAATGGTATCTACACAGAGGATCACTGATCTTTATACAAAGGATCAATGATCTCTACACAGAGGGTCAGTGGTCTCTACACAGAGGATCAATCTACAGAAGATCAGTGATCTCTACACAGAGGATCAATGGTATCTTCACAGAGGATCAATGGTATCTACACAGAGGATCAATCTTCAGAGGATCAGTAATCTCTACATAGAATACGCAGAGGGTCAGTGATCTCTACACAGAGATTCAATCTACAGAGGATCTGTGGTCTCTACACAGAGGATCAATGGAATCTTCACAGAGGGTCAGTGGTCTCTACACAGAGGATCAATGGCATCTACACGGAGGGTCAGTGGTCTCTACACAGAGGTTCAATCTACAGAGGATCAGTAATCTCCACATAGAGTACACAGAGGGTCAGTGGTCTCTTCACAGAGGATCAATCTACAGTGGATCAGTAATCTCTACATAGAGTACACAGAGGATCAATGGTATCTACGCAGAGGATCAATGGTATTTCCACAGAGGATCAGTGATCTCTACACAGAGGATCAATGGTATCTACACAGAGGATCAATGATCTCTATACAGAGGATCAATGATCTCTACACAGAGGGTCAGTGGTCTCTACACAGAGGATCAATGGCATGTACACAGAAGACAGGCGATCACAGAGGATCAATGTAATCTACACAGAGGATCAGTGATCTTTACACAGAGAATCCATGGTACCCATTTAGGATCGGTGATCTGTAAACAGAGAATCATGGTATTTACACAGAGGATTAATGATCTCCACAAAGGAAGATCTGTAGTCTCCCTATAGAGGACCTAAGTCTCCACACAGAGGGCCAGCGGTCTCTACCCAGAGAATCAGTAATCTCTACACAGAGGATCAGTAGTCCCTGAACAGAGAATAAGTGGTTTCTACACAGATGATCAATGGATTCCAAAAGAAGGATCAGTGGTCTCTATACTGAAGATCAGTGATATTGGTACGGTGGAAATCTCTACACAGGGGATCAGTAGTCCCTGAACAGAGAATAAGTGGTTTCTACACAGATGATCAATGGATTCCAAAAGAAGGATCAGTGGTCTCTATACTGAAGATCAGTGATATTGGTACGGTGGAAATCTCTACACAGAGGATCAGTAGTCCCTGAACAGAGAATAAGTGGTTTCTACACAGATGATCAATGGATTCCAAAAGAAGGATCAGTGGTCTCTATACTGAAGATCAGTGATATTGGTACGGTGGAAATCTCTACACAGTGGATCAGTAGTCCCTGAACAGAGAATAAGTGGTTTCTACACAGATGATCAATGGATTCCAAAAGAAGGATCAGTGGTCTCTATACTGAAGATCAGTGATATTGGTACGGTGGAAATCTCTACACAGAGGATCAGTAGTCCCTGAACAGAGAATAAGTGGTTTCTACACAGATGATCAATGGATTCCAAAAGAAGGATCAGTGGTCTCTATACTGAAGATCAGTGATATTGGTACGGTGGAAATCTCTACACAGAGGATCAGTAGTCCCTGAACAGAGAATAAGTGGTTTCTACACAGATGATCAATGGATTCCAAAAGAAGGATCAGTGGTCTCTATACTGAAGATCAGTGATATTGGTACGGTGGAAATCTCTACACAGAGGATCAGTAGTCCCTGAACAGAGAATAAGTGGTTTCTACACAGATGATCAATGGATTCCAAAAGAAGGATCAGTGGTCTCTATACTGAAGATCAGTGATATTGGTACGGTGGAAATCTCTACACAGAGGATCAGTAGTCCCTGAACAGAGAATAAGTGGTTTCTACACAGATGATCAATGGATTCCAAAAGAAGGATCAGTGGTCTCTATACTGAAGATCAGTGATATTGGTACGGTGGAAATCTCTACACAGAGGATCAGTAGTCCCTGAACAGAGAATAAGTGGTTTCTACACAGATGATCAATGGATTCCAAAAGAAGGATCAGTGGTCTCTATACTGAAGATCAGTGATATTGGTACGGTGGAAATCTCTACACAGAGGATCAGTAGTCCCTGAACAGAGAATAAGTGGTTTCTACACAGATGATCAATGGATTCCAAAAGAAGGATCAGTGGTCTCTATACTGAAGATCAGTGATATTGGTACGGTGGAAATCTCTACACAGAGGATCAGTAGTCCCTGAACAGAGAATAAGTGGTTTCTACACAGATGATCAATGGATTCCAAAAGAAGGATCAGTGGTCTCTATACTGAAGATCAGTGATATTGGTACGGTGGAAATCTCTACACAGAGGATCAGTAGTCCCTGAACAGAGAATAAGTGGTTTCTACACAGATGATCAATGGATTCCAAAAGAAGGATCAGTGGTCTCTATACTGAAGATCAGTGATATTGGTACGGTGGAAATCTCTACACAGAGGATCAGTAGTCCCTGAACAGAGAATAAGTGGTTTCTACACAGATGATCAATGGATTCCAAAAGAAGGATCAGTGGTCTCTATACTGAAGATCAGTGATATTGGTACGGTGGAAATCTCTACACAGAGGATCAGTAGTCCCTGAACAGAGAATAAGTGGTTTCTACACAGATGATCAATGGATTCCAAAAGAAGGATCAGTGGTCTCTATACTGAAGATCAGTGATATTGGTACGGTGGAAATCTCTACACAGAGGATCAGTAGTCCCTGAACAGAGAATAAGTGGTTTCTACACAGATGATCAATGGATTCCAAAAGAAGGATCAGTGGTCTCTATACTGAAGATCAGTGATATTGGTACGGTGGAAATCTCTACACAGAGGATCAGTAGTCCCTGAACAGAGAATAAGTGGTTTCTACACAGATGATCAATGGATTCCAAAAGAAGGATCAGTGGTCTCTATACTGAAGATCAGTGATATTGGTACGGTGGAAATCTCTACACAGAGGATCAGTAGTCCCTGAACAGAGAATAAGTGGTTTCTACACAGATGATCAATGGATTCCAAAAGAAGGATCAGTGGTCTCTATACTGAAGATCAGTGATATTGGTACGGTGGAAATCTCTACACAGAGGATCAGTAGTCCCTGAACAGAGAATAAGTGGTTTCTACACAGATGATCAATGGATTCCAAAAGAAGGATCAGTGGTCTCTATACTGAAGATCAGTGATATTGGTACGGTGGAAATCTCTACACAGAGGATCAGTAGTCCCTGAACAGAGAATAAGTGGTTTCTACACAGATGATCAATGGATTCCAAAAGAAGGATCAGTGGTCTCTATACTGAAGATCAGTGATATTGGTACGGTGGAAATCTCTACACAGAGGATCAGTAGTCCCTGAACAGAGAATAAGTGGTTTCTACACAGATGATCAATGGATTCCAAAAGAAGGATCAGTGGTCTCTATACTGAAGATCAGTGATATTGGTACGGTGGAAATCTCTACACAGAGGATCAGTAGTCCCTGAACAGAGAATAAGTGGTTTCTACACAGATGATCAATGGATTCCAAAAGAAGGATCAGTGGTCTCTATACTGAAGATCAGTGATATTGGTACGGTGGAAATCTCTACACAAGAGGATCAGTAGTCCCTGAACAGAGAATAAGTGGTTTCCACACAGATGATCAATGGATTCCAAAAGAAGGATCAGTGGTCTCTATACTGAAGATCAGTGATATTGGTACGGTGGAAATCTCTACACAGAGGATCAGTAGTCCCTGAACAGAGAATAAGTGGTTTCTACACAGATGATCAGTGGATTCCAAAAGAAGGATCAGTGGTCTCTATACTGAAGATCAGTGATATTGGTACGGTGGAAATCTCTACACAGAGGATCAGTAGTCCCTGAACAGAGAATAAGTGGTTTCTACACAGATGATCAATGGATTCCAAAAGAAGGATCAGTGGTCTCTATACTGAAGATCAGTGATATTGGTACGGTGGAAATCTCTACACAGATGATCAATGGATTCCAAAAGAAGGATCAGTGGTCTCTATACTGAAGATCAGTGATATTGGTACGGTGCAACAGTGGTCTATACACAAAGGATCAATGGTCTCTACCCAGTTGATCAATGATCCTCACACACAGAATCAGTGCTCTCTACATCCAGGATCAATTTTCACCATACTGTGGAGAAGTGTTTTCTGCATCGAGGACCAGAGTTCTATTCATCGAGGACCAGTGTTTTATTAATCAAGAACCAGTTTTCTACAAACAAGAATTAGTGTTCTCTACATCGAGGATCAGTTTTCGCCTGACACAGAATCACTGTTCTTTGCCGCGAAGAGGAGAGTTACACACACACACACACACACACACACACACACACACACACACACACACACACAGAGAGAGAGAGAGAGAGAGAGAGAGAGAGAGAGAGAGAGAGAGAGAACCAGTGTTCTCTATACCGAGGACCATGTTCACCGCATAGAGAGTCAGTATTCTCTATATCAGAGACCAGTTTTCTAGATACAGAGAATCAGTATTCTCTATATTGGGACCAGTGTTTTTGACACAGAGAATCAATGTCCTTCAAGCAGAGAACCAGCGTTCTCTAAATCAAGGACCATGTTTCCCAACAGACAGAATCAATGCTCTCTATATCGACGACCAGTGCTCAACACAAAGAGCACAAGTGTTCTTTACACTAAGGAGCAGTGTTCTCTACACAGAGAATCAGTATTGTCTACACTGAGAACTAGTGTTCACCACGCAGAGAATCACTGTTCTGTGTATCAAGGTCCGCTGCTCTTCTCCACACAGAGAATCAGTGTTCTCTATATAGGGGACCAAAGTTTTCCACAGAGTGAATTAGCGTCTTCTATATCAAGGATTGCTTTAAGCACACAGACAGTCAGTGTTCTATACATCAAGGACTGCTTTTCACCACACAGTCAGTGTTTTATACATCAAGGACTACTTTTCACCACAGGCAGTCAGTGTTCTATACATCAAGGACTGGTTTTCACCACACAGACAGTGTTCTATACATCAAGGACTGCTTTTCACCACATAGACAGTCAGTGTTCTATACATCAAGGACTGCTTTTCACAAGACAGTCAGTGTTCTATACATCAATGACTGCTTTTCGCCACACAGACAGTCAGTGTTCTATACATCAAGGACTGCTTTTCACTACATAGACAGTCAGTGTTCTATACATCAAGGACTGCTTTTCACAAGACAGTGTTCTATACATCAAGGACTGCTTTTCACCACACAGATAGTGTTCTATACATCAAGGACTGCTTTTCACCACACAGACAGTCAGTGCGCTATACATCAAGTACTGCATTCCACTTCACAGTCAGTGTTCTATACATCAAGGACTGCTTTTCACAAGATAGTCAGTGTTCTATACATCAAGGACTGCTTTTCACAAGACAG
>CM065722.1:30715014-30725014 GCA_033310375.1 Conus canariensis | reverse complement strand
CGAACTAAAAGACAATCAGAGTTGTCAGACATGACGCAGGAAACCTCTCTGGAAAGAAAATAGATGTCCATTTATTTGATCAGAACACGGCCCGTCAACTCTAGCATTCTCTTCACGCTTGTTCACGTCATGTTATAAGGGAGGCAGTGCAGAGTGAAGGGACAACCGACTCTAGAGACTTCTACTGAACTACGCACAGTCGAGTTCCGTGAGCGAAGGTCTGCAGAGGCAGAAACAGCATGAACGCACTGACGATAAACCGTTAAAGGGACTGTAAACTGCTCCACCGACGATCGTAACATTCTGCCCAGCAGCACCTCTCAACGGAGCACATCCGATGTGTTAATTAGGTCAACGCTGTCTTGTGGGAAATTATCAAAGTACTGTATTGTAACATAATTACGCTGTCTTTCTGACTGCTATTAGTCTGATAAAACACAGTCGAAGCGGCATTTGTTCCTAGACTCTTGTGGGAGCTTCTACAGTAAATGAACTTGCGTGGTTTCATTATACAATGCCAATGACTAAGGATCTCAAGGATTATAACATGAACCACTGCATACTTGAACATTTTACTTTACCTATTTCTGGCCTTTCAGCTGCTGACATAGATATATGGGAGTTTTGTTCTCTGCGTTTTTATGTGTGTTGAAGGTGATGCCTAAAGAGGACATGTTTAAAAAAAAAAGTACTGACCTTGGTATTGTGTGTTAAATAAGTGTTACTGCGCACATTGTTTTGTGTGCTTATTTGCGTTTTACCTGCTTTTACCTATTTCTGTAATAAAGTCCAACAACTGTTTCTGACTGAAACAAAACAAACAAAACAACAAGCAAACAAACACAACAACAACATCAACGACAACTCAAAAGGCTGTGTATCTACATCCCATCCCATTTGTGCTGCCCTTCATCATCATTGAAGCAACAATGCAAACACACAGATCTAATCTGGTTGTTTGTTGGTCTGTTTGGTTGACAGTCTCTCTCTCTCTCTCTCTGTTTCTTCTCTCTCTCTCTCTCTCTCTCTCTCTCCTCTCTCTCTCTCTCTCTCCCCCTCCCTCTTTCTGTGTGTGTCTGTGTTTGACAGTCCGTTTACTTACCTGTCAACCAGCCGGTCCACTGGCCTGCAGAAAATTACAGATAAAAAAATGAGTGGATGAGAAAGGTTTAGTAAAATGCTGTTTCGTAAAGTTTTCAGTCTCGTTTGAGGGATAAGATAAAGGATACCCCCCCCCCCCCCCACTCTCAATAGCCACATCTCCGAAAAAAATCAACAAACATCAGTAATAAAAACGAACAAAAACCAACGAAATTAAAAGAAAAAACAACAACAAAGTCCCCCCTATATCCCCCCTCCCTCCCCCATCCCCCCAATTCAATCTGCATGTATTGGAACTGACAGAGAGACAAACTGACAACAAAATAACGAACATCTTCAAATGTTTTCCTGATTTTTATCTTATTGTCATCTTCCCTCCTTCCCCTCCCTCCCTTCCTCCCCTCACCCCCATCTCTCAGCTATTTTGAATTCCAGATGATATCATTTTTTTTCCTCCAAGACACTTACACTTCCTTGTTGTCCCTTCTGTAACCAGTCTCTTCTGAAACGTCAAATCCAGTATCAACTTTCACGCCATCATCGAAGCTCAAATGTTTCGTCCCAGTAAACCCGCTTGAGCTGTTTTTCGAAGTGAGTTTGTTTGAATCCACTCTTTCTTTATTTTCTCCTTCCCTTTCTCTCTTGTTCTTATGTTATTTCTTTTTCTGAACCATGCGCTCGTATATGTAGAGCTAAGCCGAGTTACAAATACTTAAAAAAAATTCATTTGGATGTGTTGAAGAAGAAGAAGAAGAAGAAGAAGAAGAAGAAGAAGAAGAAGAAGAAGAAGAAGAAGAAGAAGAAGAAGAAGGAGGAGGAGGAGGAGGAGGAGGAGGAGGAGGAGGAGAAGAAGAAGAAGAAGAAGAAGAAGAAGAAGAAGAAGAAGAAGAAGAAGAAGAAGAAGAAGAAGAAGTAGAGGAGGAGAAGGAGGAGGAGGAAGAAGAAGATGAAAAGGAAGACAAAGACGAGGAAGAAGAAGAAGAAGTAGAAGAAGAAAAAGAAGACGAAGAAGAAGAAGAAGAAGAGAACGAAAAGGAGAAGAGGAGGAGGAGCAGGAGGAGGAGGAGGAGGAGGAGAAGGCAGAGGAGGAGGAGAAAGGAGGGGGGGAGGAAGAGGAGAGGAAGGAGGAGGAGAAGGATGAGGAGAAGAAGAAGAAGAAGAAGAAGAAGAAGAAGAAGAAGAAGAAGAAGAAGAGGAAGAAGAAGAAGAAGAAGAGGAAGAGCATGAGCAGCGGTCGTTACAGTGGATGATAAAAAAAGTTACTTCAGTCATCTCTAAAATCACACAGGGTTGATTCAAAAGTCAAATTTGCAACAAAGTTGTAAACAACCACCATTTCATTCTCCCAAAGTCCGACCATTCATATTCATGTGCTTTTCAATTTTGCATCGTAACGAACATACTGGCCAAATTAAATAGTTTTCAGTTTTTCCTTCTCATTGTTACATTTAGATATAAACAATGAACATAAGGTCAAATACTTGATCGGATCTCATGTTGTTTGTGTAAAATCTTTTTTTTTAAATTCAGAATTCTACACGCTTGCCCCCAATCGACTTATACGCCCGTCTCGGCCCTGCTGAACCCCAGACCCCACGTTCCGTTTTTTACGCCATCCCACCAAGGCTGAAATCTCTCGTCCCAGTTTCCCGCTGGTGCTGTTTTCTCCCCGTCACTCTGATTCTCTCCCCTGCCTCCTCCCCCCCCCCACCCCCCAAACTCCCATTTGAAAAGGAGAATTATCTAGATAAAGCGTCATTTACTCTCTGAAACCACGTTATGGGGATCAGAGAACACACAGGGCGACAGACATTTCCAAAGCAGTGTGCGGAGAAAAGCTCAACCATTTCTGTGGATCATGGCCCATAAACAGAACCAGGAGGATCAGTTGCAGACATAACTGACTCTGCATAGCTTTGTAGGGGCAGACTACTGTCCGCCCCAAATATCCACCGCAGATCTGGTTCAGAAAGCACTAGCTTCTCGCGGTTTTCTCCTGGGTACAGGGAGAGATGGGCGCACATCTTAGGCCTGTATCCACTCTAGAGCCCACACTGCCTGGGTGGGAATATATTATTATTATTATATTGGGTGTTTATATAGCGCCTATTCTCGGTCACAGACCAAGCTCTAAGCGCTTTACAATAAACACACTACCTCACTCACTCACTCAACGGGCTGCCTACCCAGGTAGAGCCGGCCGAAGAGCAGCCTACTGGCGCTCATTCAGTCGTTTCCCGTACCATTCAAATATCAGTCACTCATTTTCATTTATCTCATTTATTCCTCCAGTTTCTCACATAGGATGCATACGATGTTTTATACGTGTCCTCCATTTCCACCGGTACACGATGGCACACGATAACAGTAAGTGACAATTTTTGTGGCTTGGTAAGAAATACCAGGCGGCTATCTTTACTTTAAATCAATTTTGCCAGGGCAGCGGGGAACCCCCATGCTCTTTTCGATTTTCAACTGCCGTGGGTTCTTTAACGTGTGCAGGGGGCCAGGAAGGCACACGGGTCCGACTCGCTTATAGTCCCCATCCGATGGACTTGATGTTCAGTTCGATTTGTCATTCAAACTGGGAAAGAAAGGGCGAGAAAGGCAGGGTTCGAACCCACGCACTTCTCACACGTTGGATTGGCAGGCGAACGTCTTAACCACTCTGCCACCTTCCTTTCTTCCTAAATATAAACACTGACCCAAGTGTATAGCTGAGGGAAAGGACGGTAAATGTGTCGAGGTAACTCTAAAACGACAGAGGGGTTTGGCTACGAACGTGGCTGCACTGAATTTTCAGAATGATGTAATGTTGGACATGAACTGCTGAATGACCTGTGACAATGACACTTGATGCCGGTACCTGAGGGTTATAAATTCCTGTTCAATCTTGATACAAATGAGTGACAATCAGAAGGTCAAAGTAAGAAACTTAAACGAAGCCATTCCAATATATTCCGTCTCGCCAGTATCGCTTGTGTCGTACGCAGAAGAAAGGACCTAGCAATAGTGCTCGTTGGATAATGAGGAAAATGCTACATGCAACAAGGAGGAGAACCAGTATTATTTTGAGACACAGACGCATGTGCAGTCAAACACATCGACAGGTACAGAGAGAGAGAGAGAGAGAGAGAGAGAGAGAGAGAGAGAAGAGAGAGAGAGAGAGAGAGAGAGAGAAAGAGAGAGGTGTGATAGCGTATAGGCACACGAACTAAAAGACAATCAGAGTTGTCAGACATGACGCAGGAAACCTCTCTGGAAAGAAAATAGATGTCCATTTATTTGATCAGAACACGGCCCGTCAACTCTAGCATTCTCTTCACGCTTGTTCACGTCATGTTATAAGGGAGGCAGTGCAGAGTGAAGGGACAACCGACTCTAGAGACTTCTACTGAACTACGCACAGTCGAGTTCCGTGAGCGAAGGTCTGCAGAGGCAGAAACAGCATGAACGCACTGACGATAAACCGTTAAAGGGACTGTAAACTGCTCCACCGACGATCGTAACATTCTGCCCAGCAGCACCTCTCAACGGAACACATCCGATGTGTTAATTAGGTCAACGCTGTCTTGTGGGAAATTATCAAAGTACTGTATTGTAACATAATTACGCTGTCTTTCTGACTGCTATTAGTCTGATAAAACACAGTCGAAGCGGCATTTGTTCCTAGACTCTTGTGGGAGCTTCTACAGTAAATGAACTTGCGTGGTTTCATTATACAATGCCAATGACTAAGGATCTCAAGGATTATAACATGAACCACTGCATACTTGAACATTTTACTTTACCTATTTCTGGCCTTTCAGCTGCTGACATAGATATATGGGAGTTTTGTTCTCTGCGTTTTTATGTGTGTTGAAGGTGATGCCTAAAGAGGACATGTTTAAAAAAAAAAGTACTGACCTTGGTATTGTGTGTTAAATAAGTGTTACTGCGCACATTGTTTTGTGTGCTTATTTGCGTTTTACCTGCTTTTACCTATTTCTGTAATAAAGTCCAACAACTGTTTCTGACTGAAACAAAACAAACAAAACAACAAGCAAACAAACACAACAACAACATCAACGACAACTCAAAAGGCTGTGTATCTACATCCCATCCCATTTGTGCTGCCCTTCATCATCATTGAAGCAACAATGCAAACACACAGATCTAATCTGGTTGTTTGTTGGTCTGTTTGGTTGACAGTCTCTCTCCTCTCTCTCTCTGTTCTTCTCTCTCTCTCTCTCTCTCTCTCTCTCTCTCTCTCTCTCTCTCTCTCTCTCTCCCTCCCTCTTTCTGTGTGTGTCTGTGTTTGACAGTCCGTTTACTTACCTGTCAACCAGCCGGTCCACTGGCCTGCAGAAAATTACAGATAAAAAAATGAGTGGATGAGAAAGGTTTAGTAAAATGCTGTTTCGTAAAGTTTTAAGTCTCGTTTGAGGGATAAGATAAAGGATACCCCCCCCCCCCCCCCCACTCTCAATAGCCACATCTCCGAAAAAAATCAACAAACATCAGTAATAAAAACGAACAAAAACCAACGAAATTAAAAGAAAAAACAACAGCAAAGTCCCCCCCCCCCCTATATCCCCTCCCTCCCCCATCCCCCCAATTCAATCTGCATGTATTGGAACTGACAGAGAGACAAACTGACAACAAAATAACGAACATCTTCAAATGTTTTCCTCATTTTTATCTTATTGTCATCTTCCCTCCTTCCCCTCCCTCCCTTCCTCCCCTCACCCCCATCTCTCAGCTATTTTGAATTCCAGATGATCTCATTTTTTTCCTCCAAGACACTTATACTTCCTTGTTGTCCCTTCTGTAACCAGTCTCTTCTGAAACCTCAAATCCAGGATCAACTTTCACGCCATCATCGAAGCTCAAATGTTTCGTCCCAGTAAATCCGCTTGAGCTGTTTTTCGAAGTGAGTTTGTTTGAATCCACTCTTTCTTTATTTTCTCCTTCCTTTCTCTCTTGTTCTTATGTTATTTCTTTTTTTGAACCATGCGCTCGTATATGTAGAGCTAAGCTGAGTTACAAATACTTAAAAAAATTTCATTTGGATGCGTTGAAGAAGAAGAAGAAGAAGAAGAAGAAGAAGAAGAAAGAAGAAGAAGAAGAAGAAGGAGGAGGAGGAGGGAGGAGGAGGAGGAGGAGGAGAAGAAGAAGAAAGAAGAAGAGAGGAGGAGGAGGAGGAGGAGGAGGAAGAAGAAGATGAAAAGGAAGACAAAGACGAGGAAGAAGAAGAAGAAGTAGAAGAAGAAAAAGAAGACGAAGAAGAAGAAGAAGAGAAGGAAAAGGAGGAAGAGGAGGAGGAGCAGGAGGAGGAGGAGGAGGAGGAGAAGGCAGAGGAGGAGGAGAAAGGAGGGGGGGAAGGAGGAGGAGAAGGATGATGAGAGAAGAAGAAGAAGAAGAAGAAGAAGAAGAAGAAGAAGAAGAAGAAGAAGAAGAAGAAGAAGAGCATGAGCAGCGGTCGTTACAGTGGATGATAAAAAAAGTTACTTCAGTCATCTCTAAAATCACACAGGGTTGATTCAAAAGTCAAATTTGCAACAAAGTTGTAAACAACCACCATTTCATTCTCCCAAAGTCCGACCATTCATATTCATGTGCTTTTCAATTTTGCATCGTAACGAACATACTGGCCAAATTAAATAGTTTTCAGTTTTTCCTTCTCATTGTTACATTTAGATATAAACAATGAACATAAGGTCAAATACTTGATCGGATCTCATGTTATTTGTGTAAAATCTTTTTTTTAAATTCAGAATTCTACACGCTTGCCCCCAAACGACTTATACACCTGTCTCGCCCCGCTGAACCCCAGACCCCAGGTTCCGTTTTTACGCCATCCCACCAAGGCTGAAATCTCTCGTCCCAGTTTCCCGCTGGTGCTGTTTTCTCCCCGTCACTCTAATTCTCTCCCCTGCCTTCCCCCCCCCCCCCCCCACCCAGCACTCCCATTTGAAAAGGAGAATTATCTAGATAAAGCGTCATTTACTCTCTGAAACCACGTTATGGGGATCAGAGGACACACAGGGCGACAGACATTTCCAAAGCAGTGTGCGGAGAGAAGCTCAACCATTTCTGTGGATCATGGCCCATAAACAGAGGCCAGGAGGATCAGTTGCAGACATAACTGAGTCTGCATTGCTTTGTAGGGGCAGACTACTGTCCGCCCCAAATATCCACCGCAAATCTGGTTCAGAAAGCGCTAGCTTCTCGCAGTTTTCTCCTGGGTACAGGGAGAGATGGGCGCACATCTTAGGCCTGGATCCATTCTAGAGCCCACACTGCCTGGGTGGGAATATATACACTGACCAAAGTGTATAGCTGAGGGAGAGAACGGCAAATGGGTCGAGGTAACCCTAAAACGACAGAGGGGTTTGGCTACGAACGTGGCTGTACTGAACTTTCAGAATGATGTTATGTTTGACATGAACTGTCGAATGACCTGTGACAATGACACTTGATGCCGGTACCTAAAGGAGTTCCTCTCATCTACGTCTGGTGGTCGCAAAGAAGAAACGGTTCTATGCCGGCTGCACACCGGCCATTCGTATTTTACTCATTTATACCTTTTAAAGAGTGAATAAGCTCCATGGTGCATTCCATGTCATGCGCCACTCACAATGAAACATATTCTTTTAGAGTGTTGGGACTTGCATGATGTGAGACACAAACATTTTACAGCAGATTCCATGAAAACCTTGTTCAGAGATGTTCCGCCTGACGCGATCTTTGAGTTCTTAAAAGAGATTAACATTTTTCATCGGATCTGAGATTTTACAGTGGAAAGATTTTTATCAAAATTTCAGATGGGTTTTTAGTAGATGCATTTCAAAGAATTGTGTGAATGAATGACTTGTGAGTTGATTTTAACGTGGTGACAGCCCTGATATGGCCCTTTGTGGTCGGTTGGGCTATAAGCAACATTACCTTACCTTACCAGAGGTCTATGAATTCCTGTTCAATGTTGATATTTTGACCTGTTTGTCATTCATTTGTAAGACGTTTAATAAAGCCGATCCAATAAATTCTGTCTTCTGGTATTGCTTGTGTCGCTCGCAGAAGAAGGGACCTAGCAACGATGCTCATTGTAAAATGAGATAAATGTAACACACATCAAGGAGGAGAACCAGAATTATGTTGAGACACACACGCATGTGCAGTCATATCGACAGGTACAGAGAGAGAGAGAGAGAGAGAGAGAGAGAGAGAGAGAGAGAGAGAGAGAGAGAGAGAGAGAGAGAGAACGAACGAAATTTTATTTTACTAGGATAATGAGATAAGCAATACAAATACTTTTTCACCAGCCCTGGGCGAGAGAGAGAGAGAGAGAGAGGAGAGAGAGAGAGAGAGAAGAGATGAGAGAGAGAGAGAGAGAGAGAGAGCGTGTAGGCAACGAACTAATAGACAATCACAGTTGTCAGACATTACGCAGGAACCTCTGTGGAAGGAAAATAGATGTCCATTTGATGACAACACGACCAGTCAACTCTGGCATTCTTTTCACAACCTAGCCACATCAAGTTACAAGGGCGACAGAACAGAATGAAGGGACAACCAACTCTAGAGACTTCCACTGAACTGCGCACAGTCGAGTTCCGTGAACAACGTCTGCAGAGGAAGAAACGGCATGAAAGCACCGACGATAAACCGTTAAAGGACTGTTGACTTCTCCATCGACGATCGTAACAACCCGCCTAGCAGTGCCTCCCTAGGGAACAAAGTTGGTGGTGTAACTAGGTCAAGTACTGATTGTAACACAATTACGCTGTCTTTCTGACTACTATTAGTCTAATGGAACACGACAGAAGCGGCAACTGTAGCAAGAGTAAATGGAAACTCTGTGTTTGATAAAGGGAACGCCAATGACTAAGGATCTCAATGATTAAAACGTGAGCCACTACAAACTTGAAATTCAACTTTGCCTATTTCTGGTCATTCCGCTGCTTACAATCATATGGGTGGTATTGTTTAGCTACATTTTTCAATGTGTGTTGTATGTAATGCTTGGAGAGGACATATTTGTCAAAAGTTCACTGATCTGATGGTATCGTGTGTGAAATAAATGCTGCTTTGCACATTGTTTTGTGTGCTTAGAGGACATATTTGTCAAAAGTTCACTGATCTGATTGGTATTGTGTGTGAAATAAATGCTGCTTGCACATTGTTTTGTGTGCTTAGAGACATATTGTCAAAAGTTCACTGATCTGATTGGTATCGTGTGGAAATAAATGCTGCTTGCACATTTTTGTGTGCTTAGAGGAATATTTGTCAAAAGTTCACTGATCTGATTGGTATCGTGTGTGAAATAAATGCTGCTTTGACATTGTTTTGTGTGCTTAGAGGACATATTTGTCAAAAGTTCACTGATCTGATTGGTATCGTGTGTGAAATAAATGCTGCTTTGCACATTGTTTTGTGTGCTTAGAGGACATATTTGTCAAAAGTTCACTGATCTGATTGGTATCGTGTGTGAAATAAATGCTGCTTTGCACATTGTTTTGTGTGCTTAGAGGACATATTTGTCAAAAGTTCACTGATCTGATTGGTATGGTGTGTGAAATAAATGCTGCTTTGCACATTGTTTTGTGTGCTTCTTTTCTTTCTGCTTTACCTACTGTTACCTATTTCTGTCATAAAATTACCAGCCCAAGACTTGTTTGTGACTAAAAACAAACAAACGAACAAACAAACAAAACAAAAAAACAACAACCAAAATATACAAAAACAACAAGAAATCAAATACGGAAAGAAACAAAACAACAATAACAACAAAATCAACAACAACAACACAACGTCTGTATATCTACACCCCACACCTGTTGCGCTGCCCTACAACATCATTGAAGCAACAAAACAAAGACATAGATATATGTTTGGTTGTTTGGTGGTCCGACTGTTT
>CM065722.1:30705014-30707514 GCA_033310375.1 Conus canariensis | reverse complement strand
AAAATCCAATCACCAACTTTCGGAAGAGAAGGCCAGTTTGGCCGTTGGTATGGATGACACGTTACACATAGTATGCACCCTGCGTGAGAAATTGAAAGAATGGAGGAAGCAAGGATATTGAGTGAACGATATTGGACAATATTGACTGTATGACACGGGAAACGACTGAATGAAGCGCCAGCTGGCAGCTCTTCAGTCGGCACTACCCAGGTAGGCAGCCCGTTGTGTAAACGAGTGTGGATTGTAAAGCGCTTAGAGCTTGGTCTCTAGCCGAGAATAGGCGCTATATAAGTATTCATTATTATTATTATTATTAGTCTTCAGAACTTCAGAGTCAGATGTGAATGAGGTCTATAGCTTCAGGTGGGGTCATAGACTTCATTTCAACTCTTAATGGGGTACTGTCAGGGTTCGGATTTCCATTTGAAAGCAAAACTACTACTGATGAAATATCTTTTTTCTTGGATAACTGGATACTGGACAAAAATGTTTTTTTTTTAATTATATAAATAGCGCCTTTTAAAAACGGAGAGAGAGAGAGAGAGAGAGAGAGAGAGAGAGAGAGAGAGAGAGAGAGAGCGAGAGGAGAGCAAGCGAGAGTGAGAGAAGCGAGAGCGAGAGAGAGAGAGAGAGAGAGAGAGAGAGAGAGAGAGAGAGAGAGAGAGCGAGCGAGCGGTGGGGAAGGTTGAATTATTTTGTGACAACACAAGAGGTTAATTCAATCATCACTAACAGTCAGATCAATTTGCAGGCCGGATTTCTTCCCTCCTCGACTCAGTCTTTCACGGCCTTTTCGAGGTTTACACCTCCTTCCCCCTTCTCTCAAGACTGCCTTTCATCTCCCCCGTTCCAGCCGCGCGAGACAGACTCAGCGTGCCCAAGTCCCAACGCCAGCAATTCAAATGGAAAAAAACCAACATCAGGTCGATATGAGACCACCCACCGGCGGAGACGCTGCATTCCTGCTGAATAACTTCAGAGCTGATCTGTGATGACAGTGTGTGACGCGGGCAGGACGCTGCTAGCTGAGATTGCCCGTCACTGTTTTGCTGAAGAGTTACACTGCTTGAGTCTTCACGTGTTGAGGGAAGATGTTCACGTGTTGAGGGAAGATGACCGCCACGTCCCTCCAACGAAGGCACCAAGGAATCTGTCAGTTTCGGTGTTCTTTTAACCTAACCAGACAGACAGGAGCCTTCCAGAGCTGTAACCACGTAGGAAAAACACCCTCCACTTTGAAAAATGAGACGATTTAAGTTAACAGACAAAACAGATGTAGCTACACAACAAGTATTCTGAAAATAGAACTTAATTATTTGGTTGACATTCGTAATGCGGATAAAACTATGTCGTGACAGAGCGGCCAGCCATACCGCTTGATTTTTCACCCCAGGATGAATAAAAAGGCAAAGGCAATATCTCTAAATCTATCTCTCTGCCTGCCTGCCTGCCTGCCTGTCCGCCTACCTACTTACCTGCATAACTATAATGGATGTGCTAAGGCTGTGAAAGAGTACCGACAAGTTCTGCCTGCCTGCCTGCCTGCCTGCCTGCCTGCTGTCTGCCTGTCCGCCTACCCACTTACCTGCATAACTATAATGGATGTGCTAAGGCTGTGAAAGAGTACCGACAAGTTCTGCCTGCCTGCCTGCCTGCCTGCCTGCCTGTCTGCCTGTCTGCCTGTCCGCCTACCCACTTACCGGCCTAGCTATCATGGATGTGCTAAGGCTGTGAAAGAGTACCGACAAGTTCAGAAGTTTGCAGTTCCAAACAAGGTAGCGAACAAAAATGTAAAATTACCTGATTTTCTTCTTTTTTTTTTTTTTTTTTTGGGCGGGGGGGGGGGGGGGGGGGGGGGGGGGGGGGAAGTTGGGGGGCACAAAAGTAGTCTGTGATGCTTTCACTGACAATAAATGAAAGCTGAAATCTTGCAATTGACGGAATAACATAATGTCCACCAATCTCAACGGAAATCTCCTATTATGTAAGATACGCAAAGCAAAGCAAGTGAAATTAAAATGATTTCAAATCAGTATGATCCGTAGAAACTAATTAAATTGGCATTCATACATATCTGACACAAAATGACAATCATAGATAATGAAGACTGCAATTTTTGCGGTAGAGGGAAAAGAGTCCATTCTTTATCTTGTCTGGCACAGCATCAAAACTGGACATTTTTGGACTATCTTAGAGCACAACATAAATCAAACAGGTGTGAATGGAAAAATGTAAAAAAAAAAAAAAGATGTGGAATCTGTAGGTGTCGGACAAAAAATAATTATCAGACAAGATATTCCATCTAATTGTAATGCTTGCCAAGTTTACATTTAAAGGAGATAAACGTACACATGACAACAAAACTTTTCTCTATTTCTGAAGCAACTACCCTTTGGGCATAAAATAGAAAAATATTTTGTCACTTGTGAATTTGTAAGAATACCATTCCCCCCCAAAAAAAAATTAAATCATGATCCACCTATTCAACCTACTAAACCTT
>CM065722.1:30690014-30695014 GCA_033310375.1 Conus canariensis | reverse complement strand
AAACACCGTGCTTTTTGTCAGCCGTAACAGCTCAGATGGGGGAGCGAGAGACTGAAGATCTAAAAGTCGCTGGTTCGGTTCCCGATTCAGACTCTTTTCCCCTTTTCACATTTTAATTGTCTTGACAGACGGAGTTAAATGGATGGATAAGACAGACGGGCGGAGAGAATGGGGGAGGGGTGGTGAGGGGATGGGAGAGGACGGGAACGGGGAACGAGGAGGGGATGAAGAAGGGGATGGGTAGAGGGCGGTGGTGAAAGGGAGAAGGAGGACTAGGAGGGGGACAGGGGAGGAAGGTAAGGGTGCGGAGAGGCAGGGTAAAGGCGGAAGAAAGATCCGGAGGCAGACTGAGGTAAACGGCTAAATTACTGTATATAACAGAAGGGGAAGGAAATATTTTCCTTCGTCGCGACGAGGGTCATCCCAAGATCACTTTTCCCCAGAAGAAAGGCATTCACTAAAGTGTCAGACCACTTCACAAGCCCGAGGGCCAAGCACCATCAGTCACTGAAACGAAACGCATCCAAACCACTCCTCTCTTCCTGTCCCCCTCTCCCGTTCCCCCCAACATCCAAAATCAACGTTACAGACCCTTACCCTCCCTTCCAACCCTTTCTCCCCCAACATTTGAATTCACATTATACATCATGTGAAACTTGCGGAAACATGCACGATTAGTCGTTTTGACAGTCGAGAGAGATGACATATTGCGTGGACTGAATCGGTCGGGAAATGCAGACATAAGGCGCAGAAAAGATGACATATTGCGCAGATTGAATGGTCATGAAATGCAGACATAAGGCGCAGAAAAGATGACATATTGCGCAGATTGAATGGTCATGAAATGCAGACATAAGGCGCAGAAAAGATGACATATTGCGCAGATTGAATGGTCATGAAATGCAGACATAAGGCGAAACAAGATTGAATGGTCATGAAATGCAGAACATAAGGCGCAGATTGAATGGTCATGAAATGCAGACAATGGCGCAGATTGAATGGTCATGAAATGCAGACATAGGCGTAGATGCAATGGTCTGAAATGTCAGACATATGGTGTAGACTAAATGATAACGAAATGCAGACATATGGCGCTAGATGAATGGAATGAAATGCAGACATATGGCGTAGACTGAATGGGAATGAAATGCAGACATATGGCGTATACTGAATGGTAATGAAATGCAGACATATGGCGTAGACTGAATGGTAATGAAATGCAGACATATGGCGTAGACTGAATGGGAATGAAATGCAGACATACTGCGTAGACTGAATGATAATGAAATGCAGATATGTGCGTAGACTGAATGGAATGAAATGAGACATATGGCGTAGACTGAATGGGAATGAAATGCAGACATACTGGTAGACTGAATGATAATGAAATGCAGATATGTGGCGTAGACTGAATGGGAATGAAATGTAGACATATGGCGTAGACTGAATGGGAATGAAATGTAGACATATGGCGTAGACTGAATGGGAATGAAATGCAGACGTACTGCGTAGACTGAATGGGAATGAAATGCAGACCTACGGCGTAGACTGTATGGTCATGAAATGCAGACATATGGCGTAGACTGAATGGGAATGAAATTCAGACATATGGCGTAGACTGAATGGGAATGAAATGCAGACATATGGCGTAGACTGAATGGAATGAAGTGCAGACATATGGCGTAGACTGAATGGTAATGCAATGCAGGCATACGGCGTAGACTGAATGGCGTAGATTGAATGGGAATGAAATACAGACATATGGCGTAGACTAAATGGTCATAAAATGTAGACATATGGCGTAGACTGAATGGGAATGAAATGCAGACATATGGCGTAGACTGAATGGGAATGAAATGCAGACATATGGCGTAGACTGAATGGGAATGAAATGCAGACATATGGCGTAGACTGAATGGTAATGCAATGCAGACATATGGCGTAGACTGAATGGGAATGAAATGCAGACATATGGCGTAGACTAAATGATAATGAAATGCAGACATTATGGCGTAGACTAAATGATAATGAACTGCAGACATATGGCGTAGACTGAATGGTAATGAACTGCAGACATATGGCGTAGACTAAATGATAATGAAATGCAGACATATGGCGTAGACTAAATGATAATGAATGCAGACATATGGCGTAGACTAAATGATAATGAACTGCAGACATACGGCGCAGAAAAAAAAAAACACGTCCCGTTCTCCTGTGGTTTTCATGTTTTGTTCTAGAAGCCTAAGAGCTCTTTACTAAAAACAGCAAGCAAACAAACAAAACAACAACAACAACAACAACAACAAAGTGAACAAAAGAATGCGCAGGAACTAAAGGTATTAAAAAAAGCATTCATCCTCACGCTTGTGGATCAGAACGCGGGGCAGAAGTGATGAAACCATGTGAACAGGACGAAATAGCAGCTCTACTATTGAGTGACTCAAACACTGCCGATTAAATACATAATATCATCCATCCAACTTTACAGGAAGGGCAAACGTCACACGACAAGGACAACCATTATACTCCGTTATAGGCGGATTCCGAGAAGAAAATAACCCCACACTAGCTCCCTCGATAAGCTGTGTTGCAGCATAGAAGACACGACACGGCTGTCTGAACACGCCCCAAGAGCTGGACTGTCCACCGTCCTTAGGAGGGGTACACGTATATGCACTTAAGTCTTGGACCCGGCCCTGACAGGACCGGTACCTCTCGTTCCACCGACCAGGTTCCCTCCCCTGTCCGTCTGACCCGCCTGTTGTCTTTCTGCAGAGTACCCTGACAAGGGATCCTGTCCCTTAGGAACCGAACTCAGCCAATTCCTATCAGAGTTGAAGGAGGGACTGGGGGAGGAGAGGGAGAGGGGGTGTGGGAGGAGAGGGACAGGACGAGCGGGAGGGGGAGGGGGGGGGGGGGGGGCGGCGCAGGAGAGGGGAGGGACTGCTCACCATGCAGACTTGGTTATGTAAAGTTATGGGCGTCGCTAGTCTGCTGACCATAGTCAGCACATGGCTGTCAATAGGATGTAGTGTGCGTGCGTGCGTGTGCGTGCGTGCTGTGCCGTGCGTGCGGTGCGTGCGTGCGGTGCGTGGGTGTTGTTTGCGCTGGTGCCGCGGCGCGTGGTGTGGGGGTGTGTGTGTGTGTGTGTGTGTGTGTGTGTGTGTGGTCGTGGCGGCGCGCGCGCGCGCGGTGTCGTGTATGAGTAGTGTGTGTAAGCTGTCAATGTCAGTTGTAGAAAATGCCCAGCTAGAAACAAACTAGATATCAGGGCAAGATATTAAAAATACTTATGCAAAACAACAGAAAAGGAAACACTGATAAAACAAAAAAATTAAACAAAACAAACATTGAAAAAAGAACGATCAAGAGCGCGCGCGCGCGCGCACGTGTGTGTGTGTGTGTGTGTGTGTGTGTGTGTGTGTGTGTGTGGTGCGCGCGCGTGTGTGTGTGTGTGTGTGTGTGTGTGTGTATGTGTGTGTGAGTGACCCTATCATACATATATGACCAAAATCAGAATATATACAGAGGAAAGAAAACATGACCCAAAAATGTGCATGTTATACCCTAAGTGCGCTTTCCCTGCTCTGTAACATTTTAGAGACATACTCGTGAAAAAAATAATACTTCACATGAAAAATGCAACCTAATATTGATGCTTATAACACAACATAGAATCAGTTTCCATATATGTTTCCACGTGAAATTGATAAAGCATTAAGCATTAAAAAAGAAGATGAAAAAAGACGAACATGATGAAGATACAGAAGAAGACGAAGATGAAGAAGAAGAAAAGAAGGAGGAGGAGGAAGAGGAGGAGGAGGAGGAGAAGAAGAAGAAAAAGTAGTAGTAGTAGTAGTAGTAGTAGTAGTAGTAGTAGTAGTAGTAGTAGTAGAAGAAGAAGAAGAAGAAGAAAAGACGAAGAAGCGCACTTTCCATAGAAGGGCTACACGTATTTGCACTTCTTCTTGGACACGCGGCAGCCAGACCCCAGTACATCACGTGCCACCATCAAGGCCTCTCCCTCTGGTCGCCTCCTGTGCTTCTGCAGACCACCCACCCTGACAACACAACCCCTCCCCTGGGGGACCACAGGCTGCCAACCCTCGCTGGACTGGAGGAAGGGGAGGGGAAGAGTGAGGGAGGGGGTGGAAGGGACGGGGTGGAGGTGGAGGAAGGGTGTGTCCACCACACACACTTACTTATGGAAAGTTACGGGGAAACCCGCGAGAGCACTGACCTGGCGTGAATGTAGGGCATGTTTAGCATCAAAACCAGTTCGTGACGTACAGTGTGAGGTGAATGGACAAAGCGTCAGAGTTTGGTGATGCTATGCGATTCTTAGTTGAATAGGTGAACTGCTAACAAATGCTAGTCTCTCTCTCTCTCTCTCTCTCTCTCTCTCTCTCTCTCTCTCTCTCTCTCTCTCTCTCTCAGTCTCTGTATTGTTAGTGGTTTATTGTACTTGCCGTGCCTGGTATTTGTCAACGGGTTAGAGGGCTGGGCGAAAACAAGTCACCATCCGAGCACTGACCTGAAGATGGCTTTCTGAATAAACACTACATCTCACAACACTTTGCAGACCGCAGATTTCCTGCTGGGAGACAGAGGCCCTCAGAACATTCTCCTGCCTTAGCCAGGCAACAACAGCCAGACTGACCAGACTACAGTGAACACTTCCAAGCGTGAACAGACAATCACTGCTGGATGTCAACGAACAAAAACAAACAAACAAAAAAAAAACTATCCTACTGACAGACCGAACTCGACAGCGAAATCAATCTGGCATCATCATGTCCTTAAGAGCCTCGTGTATGATGACGCTTTGGTACTATCTGGGCCCTAGTATAAACTGGACAGGGGGAAATCAAAGTAATAGCGACTCCCTCACACTCTTGACCAAATAACTCACATGGTTTTGGTCATCTACCCTGTGCGCATAACAAATAATACTCATGGGCACTAACGCAAATTAAAGCTTCGCCGTGATTTCTGTG
>CM065722.1:30672514-30680014 GCA_033310375.1 Conus canariensis | reverse complement strand
ATAGAGCACATTTGGGATGAGTTGGATCGCCGAGTCCGTGCCCGAGTTAATGCCCCTACAAATGAACAAGAGGAGTTCCAGGCTCTTCAGGAGGAGTGGGACACCATTCCACTGCGCGTCATCCGCAGTCTGCTGCGATCTCTGCCCAGGCGACTTCAAGGTGTGATTGCTGCACAGGGAGGACACACACGCTACTGACGTTCGAAAGGTGTGAGCTCTTCTGTAATGACTTTTTGGCACTGGTTTTTTTCAACGCAAAATCAGATAAGCCATTATGTTTCAATCATCTCCACTTTAACGGTGTTTTGCAGTTACCTGAAAATGTACAATGTTTTGAAAATAGTAAAGGCAGGTGACCAATTGCTGCTGTTGCGTTTCTTTTTTTGAACAGTATAATTATATTTTTCTCGTAATTTTTTTGTAACTTTGACATTTTAGAAGAAAACGTATTTCGGTTTCTTCTTCACTACAAAAACGGCAGGTGGTTATTGCTGTAGTATCGGTATACTTTTCATTTGTTCGAAGAGAGAGAGAAGAGAGAGAGAGAGAGAGGAGAGAGAGAGAGAGAGAGAGAGAGAGAGAGAGAGAGAGAGAGAGAAGAAAATATAGAGAGTAAAATGAATAACATTGTGCGTTTGCGTGTCATGAGAGAGAGAGAGAGAGAGAGAGAGAGAGAGAGAGAGAGAGAGAGAGAGAGAGAGAAGAGAGAGAGCGAGAGAGAGAGAGAGAGAGAAAGAGAGAGAGAAGAAGAGAGAGAGAAGAGAGAGAGAGAAAGATGAAAAAGAATAACATTACGTGTTTGCGTGACAGGAGAGAGAGAGAGAGAGAGAGAGAGAGAGAGAGAGAGAGAGAGAGAGAGAGAGAGAGAGAGAGAGAGGGGTAGCAAATGTTCCTGTGTTTGCATGTTTTGATTTTGTTACTTTCCTCAGGAGATTAGCATGACGTGGTCAGGAACATTACATTCTGACTGGGCCGGCGAGAGGGTGGCGGTGATAGGGGATGGAGGAACAACAAATTCACGAGGAATGGAAGGCAAAGGAGAGAAGTTGGATGGGTAGTGGGGGCGGTGGGGGGGGGGGGGAGGAAGGGGGGACAGAATAAGAAAATAAAAGATAAAAATTTCAATCAGCAGAAAGTCTTAGGCATAATAATGAAATGATAATAACGGGAAACACACACACACACACACACACACACACACACACACACACACACACACACACACACATATATATATATATATATATACATAATGAATACACATTTAGTGGTTTCAGGTCAACAATGGATGACAGTATTATTTGCTTCTGCACCAGAGTTGCTCCATTTGGGAACTGTGCTACCATTTCTTGCAGTCTTCTGCCAGCAGGAGAATGTGGACGAATTCTCCAATCATACATACATACATTTTATCCTTTAAAAATGTTTACAAGATTAATTCAGTCAGGATATTTTGTCTAACATGTAAAGTATGTTTGGTCATCTGTCTGTAGGTTTGGTCTTCGTCTGATCTTCCCCAAATCTTTGGCATTGTGACTCGATTAATATGCCGGTCACGTCATCAGCGAACCATGTCTGTGCCAGAAAGTCGATCTGGTTGCATTTTAATACGACCACATTGCGAAGGGAAGCGATTCTGGCACTCAAAACGAGCCGAAGCACACCTCGCCGATGGCGTGGATACAAATTAAAAACATCGCGCGTCAGACGAAATAGCTCAGTTGGGAGTGCGTCAGATGTATGAACTGGAAAAGAACGAAGAAAAAAAAGTTTATGGTGTTTTCTCTGGATTAACGAGTCACACTGGATTTTTTTTTTTTTTTTTTTAGATCTCTCAAAATCAATTTCAAACAAGTTCAACAAGAACCGTGGTACGGAGTAGTAAGGAAGAGCAAAGGAAGAAAAAAAGGGAAAAAAGGAAAAGAAAAGAAGAGATGGTGGAAGAGTAGGGGTACTTACAAAATGCAAAACAAAAAGAAAAGAAGATTGCGAGGAAAAAGAGATGGAGGAAGAGTAGGAGGAAGAGTAGGAGGAAGAGGAGGAGGAGGAGGAGAAGGAGGAGGAGAAAAAGGGTGCAGGAAAGGGATGAGGAAGAGATGCAGGAAAAAAAAGAAGAGGATTAGGAGGACAGAGAGGAAGAGGAGGAGGGGGAGAAGAACAAAGAAAGAAGAAAAAGTAGATGAAAGAAGAGAAGAAGAAGAAGGAGGAGGAGGAGGAGAGGAGGAGGAGGAGGAGGAGGAGAAACAGGAGAAGGAGGAGGAGGTGGAGAAGAAGAAGAAGAAGAAGAAGAAGAAGAAGAAGAAGAAGAAGAAGAAGATCAAAAACAAATACAACAAAAAGTACAACAGCAGGATAATTGGGTGAAGAAGAAGAGGAAGAAGAAGAAGAAGAAGAAGAAGAAGAAGAAGAAGAGAAGAAGAAGAAGAAGAAGAAGACGAAGAAGAAGAAGAAGAAGAAGAAGAAGAAGAAGAAGAAGAAGAAGAAGAAGAATTGAAAGAAACAGAAAAAAAAAACAGATGGAAAAAGAAACAAAAGAAGAAAAAGATTATAAAAGGGAAAACCAGGAGAAGAACATGAACACGAACCCGAAAGCACGTCAATGCGGAGATGGCATCAACTTTTACATCTTTGGGGGAAATTGCGCTCTTGGCTTCGGAAGCAATCACTCTCGCCGACGCTGAAAATAAACAGCACAGGGAAAACAATTTCAAACAGAATTTACAGTCAGTCGTCGCATATTTTTCTTTCGAAAGTTCACTGGTCACGGAGGCATTCCAAACTGGACAAACTCTCCTGCTTCCTGGAGTTGTCGCGACTTTGGATACTAAAAGATGTGAAAATCTCAAACACAGCATATGAAATGAAAATAGCATTCTGGAACAGAATGCATCCCCTGTGCACTTTAATCTGTCTCCCTTACGAAATACTCTTGTGAATATTTTACAGCGGTTTTTTGTTTTGGTACTACCGTGTCCACCAGCTTTTCTTTCAGCGTTTTGTCAGTGTTTGGTATATCGTCAACTATAGAGACCAGAAAACTGACCCAGTTATAGATGTTAACCAGATAAACAGATACTGACCACATAAACAGCTTTGTCTCACACGAAGAAGATTTTCGCCATAGTTTTCGAGCTCTTTGTCGCAAACTCTCTCTCTCTCTCTCTCTCTCTCTCTCTCTCTCTCTCTCTCTCTCTCCTCTCTCTCACACACACACACACACACATACACACACATGCACGCACGCGCGCACGCATACACACACACGCTCACATACAAAGAAGCAGACAGACAGATAGACAGGCAGACATACACATGCATGCATGCAAAAAACAGACAGACAGACAGACAGACAGACAGACACGCACGGACAAACCACACACATATGTATGTATGCATGTAAGCCTACCTACCTGTTTATCTGCCTGTTTGTCTGTGTATCTTTCTCTCTTTATCTATATACAGATAGACACACAAGCATACATACCCACATGTATACACGTATCTCTCTACATGAACCTATTCGAACTAATTTTTCGTCTCTCGCTATTCCTACCTCCCCTACCACCCGATATTTCTCTCGATCTTTCTCTCTTCCTTCATCTATTTTCTTTTTCCCCCACAATTCCCACCGTACCTTTTTCTGTCCTTTATTACCCGCGCAGGAGTGTAAATATAATAATCTTTAATGCATAAATACATACGAACAGGCGCGCACATTAACACAGGCACGAACGCAAACACGCATACCCACGCGTCCAACCACCCACACATCCTCCCACCCATCAATCCACACACACACACACACACACACACACACACACCACACACACACACACACACACACATACGGACACAGACCTACACTCAATTTTCACAGTCCCTCCAGACCAAACTCTTTCGCATCGACACGTACGGACTCAGGACACTGAATAAAAGGAAATCTGATGGACAATGTACTCGTGCACGTGAAACTGGGTCACATGCAAGAACTTAAGGCGCACAAAGAATATAACTTGGGTTCACTCCAAGGAGCTCTGAAGTAGGAAAAATCGAAATCTGAGCTCCAGTCTACATGTCTAGTCGGCCTTATCGACCCTTGACTGAGAGGTTGAAAATTCTCCCCAGGACATCATCAGAGCAGAACATCTTTCACTTACTCAGCATGAGAAGGTATTTGGACATGGAAAGAAAAAAACAGGGGTAGATTTGGACCGGGGTCCTATATTGACACGGAACTTCAACCGTGTCTTCCCAGTCAGAGGACTGGGTGAGTGGCATAGCGGGTATTGGGTTTTCGTGAAACGTTTTCACTTTGAGGAGGGATTCAGAGGCAGGGAAAGAATATCAGTAAATATTGCTCTGAATGCAGTGAACTGGGTGCCAACTCGCGGCTTCGGAGGAGGCATCTTCAGTCTCTGTTGACACTGATGAATCCGGCTGTCATATTCGTCACACAGGGAGATAATGTTACAACGATGACTCTTCCTTCCCTCCCTTCCTATAAATCCTGCCAACACATTTACCTATCCACACATTAGCCTGTCTTCTTTTTCATTTCTTTTCAGCCAGTAGAAAGCACGTTGATCGATTCGATCAGTAATCTCTCTCTCTCTCTCTCTCTCTCTCTCTCTCTCTCTCTCTCTCTCTCTCTCTCTCTCTCTCTCTCCTCCTCCTCTTCCTCTTCTTCTCCTTCTTCTCTCTCTGTCTTCAAAATTCTGATCGTCGTCTTCTGCCTTTTTCATTTTGCGTGTGCGGCTTTATTTGATATTCATAAATGGATGTAAAATAACTGAAATGACATCAAACATTACACGTTATCATCTTCCAAATTTTCGTACGCTTTTGTGCTGGGGAAAGACACTATTTCAAATTTAGCTTCAGTTTTTACTGGACGTCTTGTATAGTGTCCCGAGGAAAGGATACAAGCATAACAACAACAACAACAAGAATTATAATAATTACAAAAATGATGATGATGATGATGATGATGATGATGACGATGCTGATGATAGCTGAGCTGCTGCTGCTGTGCTGCTGCTACTACTACTACTACTGCTGCTGCTACTACTACTACTACTACACGCCCTTTAACAGGATTGGTCGGAAAGATGTAATTGGCTCTGGCATCATAATACTGAAAAAACGGAAGGGTGTTTTAGCCCTCATTAATTCACTTGTTTGGGGTTTTCGTATGTGGGCACACACACACACACACACACACACACACACACACACACACACACACACACACACACACACCACACACACACACACACACACACACACACACACACACACACCTCTCACACACCTACACACACTCTCAGCCATCCCAAACTTGGCAGATGTTCATACAGTTTCTATCTGATTTTACTAGACAAATTAAACAGACCAGAATTTGTTACGTTATACCTGAATGGTTGTCTCCAATAATACGGTTAAAGTGACCTTTATATAGGTCATGATACATCCACGATTTGTATAGAAAAATCGACATTAAGATTTTTCTAAAAGCAGACAAATGTTAAGAAACGGAAGCATGATTTCAAAGCCAGATTTTTTTCTACTCTTCACACATTTCATGACTCCTAACCAGTCACGAGACTGCTTCTTTGAGCCAAATATTAAGGCTGATAAAGCAGACATTTCTAACGTCTCTCTTTCCTCGGAATCTGGGGAGCATGCTCGACATTTATTATTTGTAAACTGCCTGCCATTTTTTCAACCGGCGACGAGGAACTTTCTGTTAATGCTGTCAAGGGAGTTTCATATTAAGTTTCATTGCAACACAACTAGCCATACAAAAGCCTTTAAAGGCTGACACCTAATAACACTGGCAAGGGAGAGGTAAAGCTTGAGTAAGGGATCATATGGCAAGTCATTCCACAGATTTATAAACCTGTTTCTGGTCACTGGAGGCCATACAACACAAAGGAGACCCAAAGGACAGTTCTCAGCTGCTCATGAATAAATTTTACAACACACACCACACACACACACACACACACACACACACACACACACACACACACACACACACACACACAGAGGTTCTCCTTTTGCCTTTGAACGAATCCCCGAATCATGCAGTTGAAGTTAGAGTTATTCTAAGTGGTTAAGACTCACGTCACGAAGGGGATCTGATCTTGAAACACCCGACCATCCTGAAGGCGGCAGGTTCTATTCCAGGCAGCCCCGAAAAGGCGGTAGTCAACAGGCACCACGGAGTCATGGCCTGGGTGTGCTTCGCACACATCTCTCTTAAACTGTAAGAAGTTAAAGGCTGAAAAAAAAATGTGCATGATGTGAAGGAAGAGGGGATGGAAGGGTAGGGCTGGGGTGTGGGTTCTTCGCTTCGGGCTTCCTTTCCACTACATGGGCTAGAATATCAGCATGAATAAAATGAACCACACAAGACATTACAGACCGAGCATCTAGTACCCAGGATAGAGGGCTTTCTGCCACGCTTGTCTGTTTGTCAGAGTATTGTACTGTAATATATAACTTTATTGTCAAAACAGGTTTTCTGAGATAAATTCACGAGGGGATATGAGGGTAAAGGGGGGGGGGGGGGTGTGGAGACAGGGCGCTGCCATAGAACGGTGCCATCCATTAGGTTGCCATTAGGTTGTCCTATCAAGTGGAGTTCTCGACACAGTTTTCTTTTAATTCAGGATAACTCCCAGGGCTGTTACGAGTTCTTTTACGTTCAGTAAGAGTAGTCTCCAAACAAGATCCCTGTCCTTGGTCACAACCGGAACGTGGGGAGTGATATATTTCAGTCTAACTATTACAAGTTGAAAATGAAGACTTTACAGAAGAAAACAGGATCAAACGGACCAGAAAAGGAGACAAGAATTTGAAATACAAAGACAGAAATTCAGAGAGCGATGAAACAAAAACAGATTTTTTTTTTTTTCGCAGAATTTGGAACCAGAAAACACATCTTCTCTCTCTCTCTCTCTCCTCTCTCTCTCTCTCTCTCTCCTCTCTCTCTCTCTCTCTCTCCTCTCTCTCTCTCTCTCCCCACATTTTCTTCCCCCATCATCCCCTTCACCCCAAACATAACAAAATCTCTGGCACGCTGAGGTGAAATGTTTGGAGGCTTTGGGAATTTAGATCATCGATATCAGTTCACAGAAGAAACAGAACTGGGTTTTAGGTAGTTCAATAGAAAGGACACCAATGTCTTTTTTTCTCTCCAGTTTTTCTATTTCATTCTATCCCACGATAGAAGTGCAACGCTCGTGCATTATATCTTACGCTTTGTGACAACAATTCGTTGTGCATCTGTTTTCTGGATCACGAACAGTTGCTATCCGTGTTATTGCCTCCTTAAAAAAATATCACGCTTTCATCCACACCCGTTTAGCGAAACTGAGAAAGATGATGGAACGTGGTCCGCGGACGAAGCCATGATTCTTGGCGTGCATTCCACTCAAAGGGCAGTCCAGAAATGGTTAGTAAGCTGTGGGGTAGAATCAGAGTCAACGTTTCATT
>CM065722.1:30655014-30667514 GCA_033310375.1 Conus canariensis | reverse complement strand
TAGCAAAGCCACTTTGGGTGAAAGTTTACCTGTGGCGGGTCCAACCTCATCGGAGGTATACCGTTATGGTATTGTACTGCCCCCTTTGATTCCTATCAATTTCTGAGTAAGCAACATGCTTAGATGGACAAGCCATGGTCAATCAAGTTCTAGTCACACAAAGAAATGTCTTTGACAGTGTTGATAAAATATCCTGAACAAGTCAGTAGCTGTCCGTATATATCTCTCCAACCTGGCTGATGCCGTGGTACAGTATGAATGAAAGCAGTGAGCGCATCTTTGTCATGCCATTTCAAAGCTGCAATAGAACTCTATAGCGTCATTCATAATGTCCTTGGGAAATAAAAGATACACAGGTGTTTCAAACTTTGAGGCTTTTCATACCTCGCAGTTTTGATTTATCGTCCTCATCCCTGCATGTGTCAAAAGTCTCAAACGTCGGCAGATTCATTGTTAATTCATTGGGAACAGCTTAAGATGGAACTGCAGCAGGACAGATCTGCATCTAGGTGTAGTGTCGTGAGGAGGGTATGAAAGATGAGGCAGACATGTAGAATAAAGCCTAAAATCATGTTGGAGATAAGCTAGGCAGTGTTTGAGGTCACCTTCAGATTAAAAACAGGGGTGAAAAACACAAGATTGATTTAGGTGGTTTACAATTCATGAGTGTGAAGACAGGCTGTGCGTGAGTGCTTTGGGAAGGACAGCATGGTGGTGGTACAGAGAGGGGAGAGGAGGCGGGGCTCCTATTTGAATAACGGAAAGAAATCTCTCATGCAAAATTGGAAACAGAACATTGAGCAAAATCCGTTATGGAAATCTCCACTTTCAGATCCAAACAACATTGAATCCGTTACGCAAATTTCCATTCCTGTCGATAGCGCTTAAGAAATTCGTTAAACAGGGATTCGCAAGAGCCAGCTCGGTTAAAATGGCATGATGTTTGTTTTTATGCGAAAACCACAAACAGCTCATCAGAAACCTATTGCATAAAATCTGCATTCCGGCGTGTTTTCTTTGTTTTTACTTACTTGTTATTTGTCACTCACGCAAAAGCGATTGATACACGCGAACAATGCATTTGGTCTTGACGCGTGCGTGTTCCCTCTATCTTTTGACAACCAAAAGTGAATGTCAGGCCATCTTAAAATCACACATACATCAGCTGCCCCTTTGCAACAGATTGAACCAGGGTCGTGTTCTATCAGCAAAAAATATGCTGGCTGCACACGAGATGAGAGAGAGAGAGAGAGAGAGAGAGAGAGAGAGAGAGAGAGAGAGAGAGAGAGAGAGAGAGAGAGAGAGAGAGAGAGAGAGAGCATTCATTTCACGATAATTCAATACAAAACTTTCAAGCGCTGAACTGTCCTTTCAAAAAACTGGCAACAGCGATGCTTGGAAAGATGCCATGAGGGCTTTGGACTTTACTGTATAAACCAACAGAACCACACGCGGTCCGGTGAACGCACGGTGATTACTATCACTGTCGCTGCTGCCACTGCCACCATTCATTCTGGAAAAGTGTCTACACAGATGCTGTTGCTGCTGCTGCTTCAACCACTACCATAACCACCTCTGGTATTACGATGCTTTACAACTGTGGTCAAATGTTTTATTTTCCTTTAGAAAATAATTGCATTTACCAGCGTTATAAGTTAAGATAGGAACTTTAAAAAAGCCATATCCCCTACGTAGTCATAACTGTTATCATTATTAATATCAATATATTCATTTTTATCATCATCATAATCCTCCTCCTCCTCCTCATCAACACTACTCTTGAGATAATTATTACCAATGTCCTAAACGTTATTTGTTTTCGCCGGAAGAATACCCATGAGGTCGAAATGCATAGTGTCTAGTCCTGTACTCTGTTTGTCTATGTCCTTGGCGGTAACCAAACCCTTCTCTTTCTAAACTTTGCTTCATTTTCCGCCCTCAGTCACTCCGTTTTGAAACTTAACTATTACCATGTATGTTCAGTGTATTTATTAATGTATGTTCAGTGTATTTATGACTTCTACTATACTATGTTTGATTCTTTTTTGACCCTTCATCACTATCATCACAAGAACAATGAAACTGATGGTGATGATAATAATAATAATAATAATAATAATAATGACGATGACGATTATTGTTGTTATTATCATCCCTATAATTATCATTAGTAGGGGTAATATCAGCACAGTTGTAGCAGCACATTAGTAGTAGTAGTAAATAGTAGCAGCAGTAGTAGAAGTAGTAGCAGCAGCAGTGGCAGCAGCAGCAGCAGCAGCAGCAGCAGTAGTAGTAGTAGTAGTAGTAGTAGTAGTAGTAATAAAAGCAGTAGCAATGATAGTGGTGGTGGTGGTTGCGGTTGTGGTAGTAGAAGTAGTAGTAGTGGTAGATGTTTGTAGGTGTAGAAGTAGAAGTAGTAGTAGTAGTGGTGGTGGTGGTGGTGGTAGTAGTAGTAGTAGTGGTGGTAGTGGTGGTGGTGGTGGTGGTAGTAATAGTCGTAGTGGTAGCAGCAGCAGTAGTAGTAGCAATTCTTGTTGTATTATTACAATAGCTGTTACCATTTTGTCTTACTTTGGTTTTATTTTATCTTTAGTACAATACTGCAGAAAGCACGGACAGACGGGAAGACTAGGCCTCCCTAAAATCTTTATCATTAATGAATACAGGTCTTGAGTCTGCATAACATCTTTATCATTGAGATACAAAATTCTTGAGTCATCTCTCTCTCTGTCTCTGCTCTGTCTGTCTGTTTGTCTGTCTCTGTCTTTCTCTCTTGAAGAATTTGATTTTGCATGAAGGAATATCAAGGCTTTATAAAGTTGTTTTTGGTGTGTTTGGCGAATAATTTTTCATCACTGTAAGCAGAACTCGTCTTTGAAGGAATTTCGCACCTTGGATCAATAACGTTCTAGCAAATTTTCATAAATGGCTGGTCAAAGATCAATCATGCAAAATCTGTCACTCCTCAATGTTTGCCGAAGCACATGTTATGAGAGTTAATGAAATAACCTAATTAACTCTACGCATAAACACTTAAATTGTCTCTTTTCTAGTCATGTGTGAAAACAATCTGTTTGGATAAATTCTAGGCGTACTTGGATTCGTCTCATTTACATTAATCTTCCCCTGTTAAAATGCTTTTGAGGGCAAAATTGTTGTTGCTTCATCAGTGAACCCGAAGGCTTAACAAAAAAAAAACCCCAATTAAACAAACACAAAAAAAGAAAAAGAAAAAAACAAAGAAATTAAATATGAAGCGAATTGAGTTAAACAGATCGCCACTTTCTTCTGCGTCCAGCAATTTTATTGTTCTTACATTTGGTTATCAGTTTCCAAGCAAGGACCAGAGCATTCTAGCTAGATCACTTTCATCTGCCTAACTATGCATGGAGGATGAGGGGGTGGGCTGGGATGGGAAATTGATGGACTAGTGTCACTTGGGAAAACGTTATCAGATACTGTGATTTTTGCTTGCACAAACCGTGCATTATGGTTCAATTTTGTGTGGCCTGTGACAGTGTTTGTGAATGTATATATGTGTTATTCTAGTCTCTACAAGTATAAAGTTTGCAACAAAGACTCTTTCTTGGTACTCTGTTGTGTCCAACCATGGCGTCTTTGTTTGCGCAGCTAGTAGGAATTCAGCAGATTCACACGTCTCTTGACAGTACCGTTTACAGCGGGGATACGAGAAATACTCTGGATCTGCTAGCGCCATAAAACCAGCTACACTTCTTTTACTCTTAGGGAATCCAGTTTAGCATTCTGAGGTGAAAGAGGCCTGAATTCCCAGGACTGGGATAAAGGCGAAGCATGGATCATGGGGGACCATCACTGTCACTTCCCGTTACTGGCGAGCACTTGAAACCACCGCCGGAGGGTAAACTCTTTTCGGAAGAAAGTGGTTTACAAGCTGGCCCATGGGGGATCATGAAGGAGAATGTGGGTCATTGGGAATCCCATTTCCTTCGGTTCTTTCCAACGCTGTCAAGTGATTCTATGCATCTTTATCTGCACAAAGCAGGAGCAGTAACCGAAGTATCTGGTGTTGAGGACAGAATAATAATGTGTGCATGTTCGATCACTTCACGCAAATAACTAAATAACAATAAAATGAAACAATGTGACTGAAGGGATGCTCATTTTGCAAACTTAGACTGCTGCATGCACAAATGGAAACTACAACTCCTTCACAGACACTACATTTACACGGGTGTGAACTGTTTAATCTCTTTGGGATTCTGTCTCTTTCTACACAAATGGCCATCAGTATCCAAGCATGTAAATTGGAAGGAAGTTCACACAACTGTTTCAGAATTAATGTTGGCAAGATAGGCAAACACATTCTTCTCCTCGATGCCTTGCTTGCAAGCAGAACAGCAAAATATCACAGTCGACTTATATTTATGAAAACCGAAAGGTTTGCATTCGTGATTCAATTGAATCACTGAAGATACACAATCATAGCCATTTTATGAATTTACTTCAGTTTAGACTATACATAAGGATGATAATTTTCCTTACACTTACTTCTTCAAAAATATCAATAGCTACTGCTTCTTCAGACTTTGACAGTAAATCTTCCAGTAGACAGCTTTTGTATGTTAAAATATCAAATACAAATTAATCCATAGAATACTAAGTACACCTGAATGTGTGCTTATGTTTACATGAAATAGACATCCATGCTTCTATGTCCAGTTTGCCTTCAAATATAACACGTATAATATGACCTAAAAAAACATGTACCAGCGTCAAAAACATTTTGTATAGCACTGACATCGATCTTATATTAGATTGTACACTTAATTGTCTCTTCTCCTGTAAGACAGTTGTTGTGAAATGGGACTGGATTTATCATCCCCTCTCTTCTACCAATAACTTTGCACACTCCCCCCCCCCCTTTTCCCCGCCTTTTTGTCTAGTATCACAATTGTTAATTCACATTAGGTAAATGATTCATTCATCCTACTCAATTAATGAAACAGTCACACACCTGTAACTCATTCCTTCTTTATTATCCACCCTGTACTTCTTTACACTTCATTTAAGGTGTCCATCAAAATATGAACTTGTATAGAGAGAAAAACATGAACGCATTTAAATTTTGCTCTCTACTTTTTTTTTTTTTTTAACTATAAGTCCGTTTTAAGTCAAATTAGTTTCCAGACATTTCAGCGCTTTCCAGGTCACATTCTTGACATTCTTTCTTCCTTGACATGACTCGTTCAGATAATGAGTTACCTGTTTTTTCTTTAGAGGCGAAGGTACAGATTACCATGGTCTTAGGACGTATACTTTTCTTCCCTTTCTTGTCTCTTATTCTTTGCCTCTTTTTCCCCATCTGAGTAACACAACTTTTCACTGGCTTTTCTGGCCCTTCAGTCCACAGCCACGGTTGTGATCTCTCTCTGTCATGGTGATGACAACGGTAGCAGCAGAATTGTCCAAAATGATTGTGAAAATGACCGATGTTAAAAAGTACCTGAATTAACGATGGTGTAGAAATAAAAATACACCAGCCAACCAACGCTATGAAAAAAAATCTACATGCACAAACACAGACATACAAATGCCGTTTTGCAAAGAACTAACTAAATGTGTGTGTGGGGTGTGTGTGTGTGTGTGTGTGTGTGTGTGTGTGTGTGTGTGTGTGTGTGTGTGTGGTGTGGTGTGAGAGAGAGAGAGAGAGAGAGAGAGAGAGAGAGAGAGAGAGAGAGAGAGAGAGAGAGAATAAGAACTTTTCCTTTGCTCGCATATTTTAATATTTTTGTTTCTTTCCTTTGGAGATAAGGATGATGTGGTCAAGAGAACTGAATTCTGATACCAAGGGAGACACGACGGCATAAGGGAATGGAACGATGGGGAGAGGATATGGCTTGGGAGAGAAGATGGGGGCGTGTGTGTGTGTGTGTGTGTGTGTGTGTGTGTGTGTGTGTGTGTGTGTGTGTGTGTGTGTGTGTGTGTGTGTGTGTGTGTGTGTGTGTGTGTGTAATAACAAAAAACCTCAAGTCACCTGGATGCGATAAAAAAATTGCCCTCTGTCTCTCTCTGCCCACTGGTCTGTCTCTCTCTGTCTCTCTCTGCCCACTGGTCTGTCTCTCTCTGTCTCTCTCTGCCCACTGGTCTGTCTCTCTCTGTCTCTCTCTGCCCACTGGTCTGTCTCTCTTCCCCTTCCACCACACACTTCATACATAGTTACCAGTTGCAGATCAACTGTCAATGACAGAATCATCCCCTTCTGCATTAGAAATGCTCCATTTTGGCATTGTGCTATCATTTCTTGCAGCAACTTTACATTCTGAAAAAGTGGAGAACATCACAAGCTTACGTACAAGTATCACAGCCACAAGTTCACTTTAGCGCCACATCAGCAAAATGACTGAATTTCCTTTCACTTCGTTCGTCTTTCAAATGAAAATTACGAATACTACGGCACAAACTACTAGACATTGCACACCTAGCACTTGAATTAGCAGACACCAGACTTTGCCAGGGGCTGCCCTTTGGCACACGGCGAGGTGCAGGTCAACCGTGAAAGGAGATACGCTGTTTTATTACAGTTTTCTCCCAGGACGCTGGAAGGCATTTGACGGGTTCTGGAAAGAAGAACATGCACACACACGAACATTCACCAGCCTCAAGCGTGCTCAACCATTCAGAACATGTGTGTGTGTGTGTGTGTGTGTGTGCTTGCGTGTTTGTGTGTGTGTGTGTGTGTGTGTGTGTGTGTGTGTGTGTGTGTGTGTGTGTGTGCGTGTGTGTATATGTGTGTGTGTGTGTGTGTGTGTGTGTGTGTGTGTGTGTGTGTGTGTGTGTGTGTATGTGTGTGTGTAAGAGTGAGTGAGTGCGTGCGTGCATGCGTGCGTGCGTGCGTGTGTGCGTGTGTGTGTGTCTGTATGCGCGCGCACGTCTGAATGTGTTTGTAGATAAATTGTGTATATTAGCCTTGTACTATAGGAAAAAAAAAACCTCTTCAGCACGCCTACAGTATCCTCTTGCTAAATACATTCACGACATATTTTTTCGTGTATTACTGAATACCCAACATTACATATTGTTTACACCTAAATGACATTCTCTCAGTTTGCACTCCTCGTTACTTACATCATGGGTATTTCCGGGACGTGAAATATTCCCTACGTGTCTGAAATACAGCAAATTTACACCACACAAAAGCAAAAAAGCAAACAGACAACATTAAAACACTCACCGCAAAAAAAGTGTTTCTTTTGTTAAAAAAAGCACTTCGAACTTCATAATTGAAACATTTCTTTTGTACACGTGTAGTAGGCTACTTCAGTCAGGATATTTGTATAAAAAAAGAACGAAGAATGTACACCATGTCAAAATGGCCACAGCAGGAAGTCAAGATTCGCATTCAGACTAAGTAACTGCAGCAAAGAATTGTAAAAAGATCAAGCAGATTTACAAATAGAACTGTCTTTAAAATGTTGACTGACACACAAAACTAAGTTCACACGAAACAGCAGCAAAAAAGTCTATTTTTCACCTGGAATGAGGTCAGCCGCATGTGATGTGGAGGAATTTTGCAATTTTAGTTTTGAAATATGGGGAGTTTGTGTTATACTCCCTGTTTGGCTAGTATACTTACCATGTCAGACCATAGCATTCAACGGCAGTTAGCCAGCTCTGTCAGGCCGAATTTTTTCCGTGGCCAATGCAGTCATAAGACAGTCACGTGATGTCACCCCACTTCCGGCCCCGGAAGAAGCCAGTGTCAACTTCCTATACGTCATTCAGCGAGGCCTGGTGTATGGTAACCCCGAGAACCTTGGCGCCAGAGGGGAAGGTAGGGAGGGAATTAGAGTCTGACATGGTAAGTATACTAGCCAAACAGGGAGTATAACACAAACTCCCCATTTTGGCGTCATATACTTTACCATGTCAGACCATAGCAGAATTTAAAGGAATCGGAGGAGGGCGAGCGCCCTAGTGGTTCTTGGGGTTGACCGATATGGCTGCATTGGCCGCCACAAAGGAAATCCCCTTAGACCCATCAGCTCTGGTCATGCGGATATCCCTCAGGTAAAAATTAGTGAAGGGATTTTCCGAACGCCAGTAGGCTGCCTCCAGCAGGTGGCGCACGGGGACAGAGTACTGGAACGCTGTGGAAGTGGCCAGTGCTCTGACCTCGTGGGCCCTGGGTGATAGGACAGGGAGATCCTTGTACGCCTGAGCGTAGGTAGATCTCACCGTCTTGGAGAGCCACCTGGAGATAGTTCCCGCCGAGATATCTCTAGTATTGTTGGGGTTGAGGGAGATAAGGAGTCGTCTCTGGGAGGAGCGCCTGGGGCGTGTGCGTTCCCAGTAGTACCTGAGACACCTGGAGGGGCAAAGGTCCATGTCTCCATCTTTTTCTCCCTTTCCCAAGATGTCAGAACTCCGGAAGGAACTTGAGAGAGACTGAGCCGTCCCTGTGGAAGGCGATATCTGTGGGGTCACCGCTGAGGGCGTGAATCTCACTTCGTCTTCTGGCCGAGGCCAGGGCGAGGAGAAAGGTGGTCTTAAAGGAGAGGAGGTCAAAAGGAATAGAAGCAATGGGTTCAAAAGGGGTTTTTCTGAGGGCATCGAGGACCGTAAAAAGGTCCCAGAGGGGAATGCGCCTAGGGGACTGAGCTTCCCGTAGAGCAACTCCTCTAGACACCTCTCTGAGGAGAAAGTCATTGTCAAAAGAAGGGCCCCCCAGTTGACGAATGGTGGTGCAGATAGCTGATCTGTAGCCCCGAATGGAGCCAGCCGACAGCTTAAGGGAAGAGGATAGGTGGGAGAGGAAATTTCCTATTTGGATGTTGGAGGGGCAGTCATGGGGAACAGAGTTATCTGAGCACCAGGTTATCCATCTCTCCCAACGGTAGTTGTAGAGGGATTCGGTGCTGGCTCTGCGAGATGCCGAGGCGAAGTCCCGTAATCCCTGAGAGGCCCCTGCCCCGGCTAGTGTGTCTAGGACGGACTGGGGTCTCTCCGAGTGGGGGATAGATGCAGATGTTCGCAGTTGGGCTGGCATAGAAGCCACGCGTGTAGGCGAAGCATCTTGGGATTGGAGTGAGGAAGACCTGACCGGGGTTGTCTCAGCATGTCCCAGCGAGGGCTGAGCCGGAGGGGGGGAACGTGGGTGAGGGACTTGAGGTCCGGGAACCAAGACTGGGTCGGCCACCATGGCGTTACGAGATCAGCCTGGGTCTTTCCAGCCTTGCCTTCCTGAACACCTTGTGTAGGATGGGGAAGGGGGGAAAGGCATACGCCAGTAGGCCCGTCCAGGGGAGGGATAGTGCGTCGACTGCATCCGCCTGGGGATCTGGAACGGGGGAGACGTACAGGGGCAGGTGATGGTTGAAGCTGGTGGCAAACAGGTCGATCATGGGCACAAACCAATGGTTGCGCGACACCAGCGAAGGAGGGCCTCTGTTCTGAGGGAGAGGCCTATGGAGCGGGCCCCTCCCCCTTTGTTGACATAGCAAGCTACCGACGTATTGTCCGTGAGGAGGAGAACAAGTCGGTGCGCGACCTTGTGCTGGAGTTGGAGAAGGGCTAGCCTGACCGCTTCCAGCTCCCACTCCCCCGAGGCGTGACTGTCCTCCACGTGGGCCCCCCAGCCCAAGTTGGAGGCGTCTGTATAAAGTTCCAGTGGTTGGGTTGGGTTGGGAGGGAGATGGGGACCCCGGTGGAGAGAGTGGCTGGAGTGAGCCGCTCCTCCGTCGCCGAAATGAACCAGTGTCCGAGGGGAATGACCTGGTCCCAGCGGTCGGAGGTCTGTGACAAACGTCGGCGGAACTCCCTCTGAAGTTGGCGTTTGGGGACCCGCCCCAGGGGAATGAGGGGAGACAGGGACTCCATCATTCCTAGGAGGGAGGACAGGGTTCTGGCCGAGGTGTGGGGTGCCTGTGACAGGCAGGAGATGAGGTCCACTATGCGTGCAGGCCTCTCCGGGGTCTGCCAGACGAACCGTAGGAAACGTCTGTGGGCCGGGTGAATCAGGATCTGAAATTAGGCGTCCTTCAGGTCTTATGGATGTGGCCCAGTCGCGATGATGGATGGAGTCTCGGATCTGGGTGGGGGTCTCCATCTTGAACTTGGTGGGCCTGAGGAACTTGTTGAGGGGCGAAAGATCTAGAATGGGCCTCCATCCTCCCGAGGCTTTTGGGATCACAAAGAGGTGAGAGTAGAAGCTGGGGTTTGGGTGGGAAACCTCCGAGATGGTCCCTCTTTTGAGGAGGTCTTGGACTTCCGTGCGAAGAGCTTCTGCTTTGGCGGGGGAGGGTTCGTTGGGGGAGGGAGGGGGAGATAGCATGAGGGGGGGGACGCTCGTGGGCCCAAGGAAGGCGAAACCCTTCCTGTAGCACCGCCACTATCCAGGGGTGAGGCGCATGCGTCTCCACTGGTGGGCATGCCGGGAGAGGCTGCCCGCCAGGGGGGGCGAGGGTCTGGGCTGGTGGGTGGGGGATAGGGCGAGGGGGGGTGCTACCTGATCTAAGTCCCCCTCGGGCTGTCTCCCTAGTCAGCTCCGGGAGCGTGACTGTTGGCCTAACCGAAAATTTTGCTGATGGGGTTTTGGCTTAGGCCTTGGGAGAAGATTAGGTCGCTTGGCGGGCCGTGCGGTGCGGGAAGGCGATTGTCTGGGATAGGGTCTGTGCCTGGGGAAGGAACGAAGTGGGGGTCTAGCAGGGCGTGGCGGTGGCCTGGGCGCAAAGGACACAGCCTGCTTGCGTTCCTCAACTGCTTGTGCTATGACGTCAGCCGAGTAGTCGCCAAAGAGCGACTGGTCCTGGCCCGGGATGCATCGCAGGGCTGCCTTAAGCGTCGGGGAGAGAGAGGTCCGCGCCAGCACGGCATCTCTCGCGACCAACAAGCAGTTGAAGTGGCTTCTGGCTGCGCTGTCCGCCGCAGCCGAAAGGTGATGCGAAATCCTGTTAACTAGGTGTCGCATGAAAGGATCGCTGAACAAGCGAGGGTCAGGCTCTTGGTGCGCCTCAGAGCCCGAGTCCCCCGGTACTGGGATGGCACCATCGTCCTCCGGCCATAGAGCCTCCGCTCGCTGAAGGGGCATGTCCAAGTAGGTGTGTCCCGCCGTGGTGTGGAGGATGCCCATCCTGGCTACTCGGTCCCATTCCTTTAGGTTCTTAAAGGAGATGTCGCCGGAAGTAGGGGGGGGCAGGTGGGGGATCAACCGACGGTCCGACTGGGAAATGCCCATCTCCCTGGTCACGGGATTGTCCGTAAACAAGGAGGCGACTGAGGGGTTCTTGGGTAGATTGGTCTAGATCTCTGGGCCGGGGGGGGACCGGCGAATTGGGAGAGGGAGAGAACTTCGTCAGCGGGAGCGGCCTCCCTCCTAACGAGGTCTGGTCGCCACCGTTCTATCGTGCGGACATCGTACAATGAGGTGGGGGCTAGCTCCTCGTCATCGTCCGCCTCAGGGAGGTACTGGTCCTGAGAGGGTTCATAGCACCCGTCTTCAGGAGGTAAGTCGAGGGGTGCCTGTAGTGTGTCCCCGGTGGCCCTATAATCGGCGGCCGGGACATCGTCCTGCCGATAGGACAGCGCCCGAGGAGGGAGACCAAGGTCGACCCAGGCAAGTGAGGCCGGGTGCCACATTCGACCATGTAGCTGGTCGTGCTGGGTGTTGGCGTTAAGCCACTGGTCTCTCTCGGGGGCATAGAGCCACCGGTCCCCGGGGAGGTAAACGGGCTGTGGCGGCCCTGGGGTGTAGGCAGAAAGTCCCCGGGGACCCGGGTAACCTGAATCACTGTTGGGGGGGGTCTTGAGAGGCCGTGGCCTGTCGTCCCCGTCCAGGTCCGTGCACTGCACCATACACGTCCTTGGAATGGGCCTGGGAGGGCCATAATGGTATGGAGGAGGATGCGGAAGTCGAGCCCCCAACCCGCGAAAGTGCGGATTGGTCAGGATGCGGTCCCGTGTTCCTCCCCCTGGAGGAATATGTCAGGTTACCCTTGGTCCCGCTGGTAGATCCTCCCCCCGGAGGAGCGGGACCGCGGACGTTGCCCAAATGGGGATCCGAAAAGGTCGGTTCCCCAACGTCCAATACCCCTAGGGAAGAAGGTGACGTTCGATCGGGGTAGGTCGACCGTCCTTGTGCATGGGCACGGCCGGGCCCATGGCGCGGCGTGCCCGCACGCCCAGGATTATGGACACCACCGAGGTCGTGCGTCGGGGTGACCATAAGGCTGCTTCCGGAGTCGAAGCGCTCCTCGAGCTCAGGTGTTGGCTGCACCTGTGCCCGGTGGGGCCGAGCGCTATGAGTGCACGTATCAATTTGGGGGGAAAAAGAGATACGTGACTCATCAAGGCGAGTGACGGATGGTGATTCCATCCCAGATCCGTCACCCGTGCTGGTCCGCGGCTCGGCAAGGTGCCCCGGGGGCCGAGATTCGCGTGACTCAGCATGATAGTTAGAAGTCTCCGAGCGAGTCCGTAGGCTAGAGGGCAAGCTGGCCGATGGAGAAGGGGTGGGGGAGGGC
>CM065722.1:30615014-30650014 GCA_033310375.1 Conus canariensis | reverse complement strand
TATGATGTTGTCTGAGCCAAATATGAAGGCCATCGTAGTGGCCATGTCTGACCTCTCTGCTTCCTGGCATTTGAGGAGGATGCTATTGTTGACACACGACAAGCGCCCTTTTCATGCAGTTGTGGGAGTTTCATGTTGCGTTGCTGTACAACACAGACAGCCTCACAGGGTAGCGTAGACAAGAAGGGAGTCGGAGGTAGGGCTGGTTTAAGTGGTTAGATGGTAAATCCTTCAAGAGATTCATCAAGCTGTCACTGACCACTGATGATCATTCGACATAGAGGAGTCCCAGAGGACACAGGTTTTCTTGTTCCCCCTGTTCATTGTCTCTGAATCATGCAGGTGAAAAATGAGGCTTAGTGGTTAGAACCTCCGTCACAGAGCGAGTTGCCCTTGAGACACACGACAAACAAGTATACAAAACAGTTCTTTTTGCATGTACTTCATAACCGGAAACACCACCCCCTTTCTCTTCCCACTCACTTTCTCCTTTGAGGACCATAAAAAGCCTCAAACACAGATATCTCTGACACGGCACAGCAAAGTGTTGGGAATTACTGAGGTTTTAGATCATCAATGTTAGTTAAAAAAAGAACAACAACAAACAAACAAACAAACAAAAAAAAAAGCAAACAAATCGGGTGTAAAGTGGTTTAAAGGAAAGAACACTAATGCTCTTTTCAGCCTCCCACTTTATATTCTACTGCCCAGCGAAGATGCAACACACAAGCAATACATCTTCAATTATATAACGACCGATCTTATCTGTATTCGTTCCTATGGACAGCTGCTTTCCTTCTTACGTACCCCGACAAAGGAATTAATGATTTTACCCGCGCCTGTTTAGCAAAGCTGGGTAGAACATTGGAACCTGGCTCGTGGACGAATCAATAAAACATCGGTGTAGTCCAAATCAAATGGCTGTCAAGAAATGATTTGGAGGCTATGGAATCTGAATTAAGATTCGATGGCAATGAAGAGGACTGTTCGACCTTGGCGAAAGTCTGCTCTCTTCCGAGTGCCTTTTCTAGTGTTACTGCTGTTCAGGTGTGCAGTTGTCCTGGTGTGTCTGTGCAAGTATGCATGCAAGGACGCCACTGGCGCTGAATGTTTCCGAGGCCAGAAATATCCAGACACGTCAGGCAGGCAGTGCAACATCCAACAGGGGAAACAAAAGTTATTAAGTAGGAGTTATATCAGTCTTATAACATTTTTTATCCCCCTTTTTTGTGCTACACCTGTCAGCGTCTCCCGTTTAGCCGTCACTAATATTTGGAGGGTTGTACGTTTTAATTTGGATCATTAATGACAAAAACTGAAAACAAAACTCGTATAGATATGTTTCGTTTGTTATCTTATGGCCATTTCCTTTCGGTTCACTTGTAGTGAAGCAATGACCCAACAGGCGTAGAAAACTGAGATCTCGTTCTCCTCCACACCTAAGGGGGGGGGGGGGGGGGGGGGGGGGGGGGGGGGGGGGCGCAAAATTCATTATGATTTTTTTTTGGGGGGGGGGGGGGGGAGGGAGGAGATCCTTAATGACAGGGCTTCATCTGACGTTCTGAGGACAGAAGAAAAGTAGATTTGCAACATTCAAGCCTGTAATAAAAAGCCAATGAACGACAAAAGATCTCCCCCTCCCGTCTTTTCTTCCACTGTCCACAAATTAAGTGAATACAAAATCAGACGATGTTTTAACATTTTCCTCTGAATTCCACAAAGGGAACAAAAAAGGAGGAGAAAACGGGAAGTAAGGGGTGGGGTTTTTATTGTTGAGAGATCTGCAGAGCTGATTTAGTTTTCTATAGTGTTTGTTGTCTATTTTGATATATTTCAGTTTTTGTATATGTTTTGCCGTTGTCTTTAACACGTCACTAAATCTGAAAATGAACAAAGAGAGAGAGATTAGAGAGAGAGAGAGAGAGAGAGAGAGAGAGAGAGAGAGAGAGAGAGAGAGGGAGAGGGAGAGAGATTGTATAGAGACACTCCAATGGTTCGAGGACAGAAATTACAGATTAAAAAAAAAAGACAATGCAAATGCAAACCTGACAGAGAATTTAAAAAAAACCCAAAACTGGTGTGTTGTCCAGCTAAAGAACATCGTATTTCACAGACCAGGAGATTTCCTCTTTCGAGTTTTTTTTTTTTTTTGAAAGGTGAGAGATTAAAGACAAAAAAAAAAAAAAAAAGACATGAACCACATGCCAGTAGAATCGGAAATAAATCGTGACAAACTGATGACGTGGTGCAGTAAATGTGGAAATTGCCTGACATTTGAGAGAGAATTCCAGCTCTTGTAGGGGAGTATGAGGGTGGTGGATACGTTGTCTTTGTCCGTCTGTCTGTGTGTTTGTGACATGATTTGCTGGGAATATGGATGAGTTGAAATTTATCAAGCGGTCAAAGGAGAAAATTGTGAATTTTAAACGAAAACAGGTCAATGAGAATTGAGAGGTGAAAAGATGGGAATGAGGAAAATCATAGATGAACAAGAACAGACCAACGCTATAAGAATACCCAGACATACAGAAGAGAGAGAGAGAGAGAGAGAAGAGAGAGAGAGAGAGAGAGAAGAGAGAGAGAGAGAGAGAGAGAGAGAGAGAGGGGGGAGAATACCCCAGACATACAGAAGAGAGAGAGAGAGAGAGAGAGAGAGAGAGAGAGAGAGAGGAGAGGGAGAGGAGGGAGGGAGGAGGGAGGGAACAAATGAACAAGAGATAAAACAATGAATTACCAGATAGAGATATAAAGACAAAATAATATACATTGAAAATAATAAAAGGGAAAGGAGACCCGCGACACATAGCTGAAGACAGACATCTCATTTCACGTCTCAACAGATCCACACAGGCGTTCAGAAAAAGGACGAGACAGAAAAAAAGATAACCACGTGCCTGCAGAATCACAAACAAATCTTGACAAGCAGGAAACGTCATGTGGTTAATGTGGAATACGTTTGACACTCGACAGAGATGGTAAATGCAATCCTGTGTGCTGCGTGCGGGAATATGTGTATGCAATGATTGCGTGTGTGTGGTATGTGTGAATGTGAGCTTTTGTACGTATGTATGTATGTATGTATGTATGTATGTATGTATGTATGTATGTATGTATGTATGTATGTGTGTGTGTGTGTGTGTGTGTGTGTGTGTGTGTGTGTGTGTGTGTGTGTGTGCGCGCGCGCTCGTGCGTGCGTGCGTGCGTACGTGTGTGTGTGTGTGTGTGTGTGTGTGTGTGTGTGTGTGTGTGTGTGTGTGTGTGTGTGTGTGTGTGTGTGAGTGAGAGAGTAAATGTGCGTGTGTTCATGCGTACTGGCGCGCACGATTGTGTGTGTGCTTGTTTGCGCATGCGTGTGCGTGTGGATGAATGAATGAAACTTTCAAGTAACATTTCTCTTTAGTAGCTTCTGATATTTAAAGAAAGAAAAAACAATACAAACAAATGTAAAACTGCACCAAATCAACAAGTAAGACTAGCCATTCAGAAATTATAAATGAAGATATAAAATCTAAGAGAATAACAAAATAAATTACATCAGATATCAAAGTGGACTATGTATGTAACATATAATAAATAGGTTCTGGTCTATTTCATGTAAGTGTAAAGCAGTGTACATCTACCTGTGTATTTCTGTTTCCATCTGTTGCCTGTCTCTCTTCTTTATCTCTTTCATTGTGCGCGCGCACGTGAGACGGAGGGAGGGGGCGAGGATCCTCAAGCGGAGAAGCTAGTAAAACGAGTCCTCTAGAAAATGTCAGACATAAAATCTTAATTGGAAAAAAATCGACCAGCTCTGGACGTTCATGTTGAAAGGAAGGAATGAAGCTAATTCCGTGTAGAAAACAACACTGAAATCGAACGAAAGTGTGCGTATGATGGACTTCCGTGACATGGGGAAGAGGGTGGGTACATGCAACATGATATCCTAACTGAATACCTATCCCTGAACTATAATACATACAAGGGGAGAAAAATCACATCCCCTTCATTTCAAACACGACGGTTTCCACTTTATCATCAGTGCTGCTGTGTTGTAATTGCTGTTGCTGCTAATGCTACAGTTACGTATTTTGCTGTTGTTTCTTCTACTACATCTGCTGTCACTATTATTTCTACACAAGTGCTGCTGCAGCTATTTGATTTTTACTATTGTTACTGCCACTGTCACAGTCACTGGTGTGATGCTGCTTTTTCTATAATGGCAACAACAGCAACAATTATTTCTGCAAGCGCAAGTGTTGCAACTTTCTTGTCATTACTTACTTCACTCTTGCTTCTACTGTTGGTACTGCTGCTGCTACACTACCATAACTATCATTACTACTACCACTATTGTGACAATATTCTCTGCCTGCATCTGCTGTCCTCTCTCTCTCTCTCTCTCCCTCTCTCTCTCTCTCTCCCCTCTCTCTCTCCCTCTCTCTCTCTCTCTCTCTCTCTCTCCTCTCCTCTCTCTCCTCTCTCCTCCCTCCTCTCTCTCTCTCTCTCTCTCTCTCTCAGTCAATACTTTCGACTGACCTGCAGTGACTGTCTCATATTTGTGTATATGTGTTTTGTTTCTTACATTGAATCAGTCCAAATCAGTACGGCGCGGCCAGCCAATCTTTTAAAACTAGGCTGACTTCCTTTTATTGTTCAGGGGCTCCAAGAATACATGTATGAGTATGAGCTGTGAGTAAATCTTTGACAGCGAACCAGTGTCGACATCAATACCTTAAACAGGCCCTGTCAGATTCTAGAGTTCTGAGTGAAAAAAGATGCCTAGAAAGGAAGGCAGAGAAGATGGCAAAAAGGGAGAAAGGTAAAAAAAAAGTGTGTAGAGAACGAAGGAAAGAGAAAAAAGGACGAAAAGGCAGTGAGTAAGAACCAAAAAGACAGAACGCTTGAATAGGAAAAAAAAAACAACAAAAAAAGAAAGAGCAAAAACTGCTCCCTGGCCACTGGATATCACCAGTTTTTACCCTTTAAATCGAAAGTCGCCACCCATACTGTTTAGCTGCTTCACAAGAATGGGACGGCCAAGCTTCAACGTAAAACAGCTGCCACATGACACTGTGATCAACAAAACTTCAGCCAAGTGCCTCCTCATTTTGGCCCCTTGATCCTCACTCAAATCCAGTGGATTGAATCGTCTGGCCTGTTCAGTTTTATCCCAGGCGTGGCATCAGGCAGGGATCATTCCTTTCATGACGTCAACGGGGATTAGCTGCAGGGTATCAGGCGGCGTATGATGGGCAGGGAGGCGGGGAGGTGGGGAATGGAACGTTGTTGGACGGAAAAGGTCAGACGGAATGAGGGGTATTGTTTCTAACGGAGGAATGCTTCTCGCTACAGAAGCGGTATTGATCTTCCTCCAGGAGAGAAACGGCCAGCTGACGCCATCATTCATCGTTTCTTCAAGCTGCAGCGTTCGTTTACCATTGTGATTCTCTTGAAATCGTGTTTCCCGTTCTTCCTGAATTCCAGCTGTCTCTTTGCTTGAGTTTTGTTACCTTCGGAAATGAGGTTCTCACCTGCTCCCGTTAGTTTGTTTGTCTGTCATCAGGCTCACAAAAGTACTATACAACTAATTTTAATCAAACTTGCTGGAAGTGCTGCACGTGGCCCAAACATGCACCCACAAATGTTGATGCAGACCCGTGGAGCGGCTCTAGATCACAGGACGAATCGCAGACCTGTTCCGAACAAGATTTTTAACACATTTCCAACTAAACTTGAAAATACTGTTTCCAAGTCAATAACTATATAAATAAATTACTGTTTCCGTGTAACTAAAATAACTACATAAATACATTTTCAGTGACATAACTTATGTTGTTGACATTTAAAAAAAAAACTACAGAAAGTATATGGGAAATAACTCTGTCAGTCTGTACCTCTGATCCAACCTATGCAGGATACTATCCATTATCCCCCTATTAATGACAACAGTTGCTCAGTGGCAAGCTGCAGTGGGTGAACATCTACCTTTGGCAGGCGTTATTACGTCCTGAAAGTTATTACACATACCCCTCCCCTCCTCACCCTTCCATCATCCACATTAAAAAAACAACAGAGTTAAAAGGAAAAGAAAACAAACAAACTAAAACCACACAAAAATACAAAGAAACAAAAACAAACTTCAAGATATATATATACGCAACTGTCGATAATTTGCGAAATGTTACAAAACACTGAAGGACACGTACTTACAGAAGCTGCCCTACCATGTGCTTGAACCTACAGGCCGAGATCGGGAAATGAATAACGCACTAACCCACGACGGTGACGTTCAGGACGGAAACATCGATTGTACACGTCATTTGCATTGCAGTGGAGATGGATAAAAGGGTATTTCCACTGAAAACAGGGTATGGCAGAAAGACGCAAACCAGACCCTTACGACAGTTGCGACAGAAAGACTGTGTGGTCCAAACACATTAAAGGTATACCATGACGGTATTTCACTGCTCCAGCCGGCTCTTACCCATTGTTGAGTAGGCGGTCGGCTTACATGGAGAGGCCATTAACTCACAGTCAAATTTCAGCTGCACAAAGAAACGTGTTGGAGAGTATTGATCGAATATCCTGAACAATTCTGTGGGTGTCCTTACACATCTCTCTAACCTGGCTGATGTCAAGGTACATCATGAATGAAAGCAACGAGCGCGTCTTTGCCACGTGGTTTCAAAACTAAGACGGACCTGCATAGCGTCATTATCATTGTTGTTGTCTCGTTCGTCATTTATTCAGATGGATTCCCCCGTCTCCTCGACAAAGGTGGCAGTACGTCGGAGGTCCTCCAGTCCTCCGTAGAGCTTCCGGGCCACTGGTATTGGGTCGGGCCAGGTTTTCTCTCGAAGCGCTTGGTGGAGCGGGCAGGACTGCAGCAGATGTCAGTATCATAATCATAATCCTTGTGAAATAAAAGAAACACAATGTCTGAAATATAAAGGCCCTTCATATCCTGGAGTTTTGATTTATCCTCCTCATCCCTGTCTATGGTGACGTCATTTAAGTCTTCAGTGTCGGCAACTTCATGAGGACTATGAAGGTAGCGATGCAAAACACTCTCCACTCTAGAGGGGTATGCCGTTCAGTCTGGCCTGCCCCATGACTAAGCAACCACTGTTATATGCAGAGGGGAAAGGGTTAGTATTATAGTGTCCAGTGCCCGCTGAATCAAGGTCGCAACCATCTGACATTACCCAGATGACCACGCAGTAATGCAGTGTTTCATCTGGTGGGTGATCTGTCGTGACCTACTGCTACTACGTCACTGTGAACGGCTTGAGGTGGGTCTGCGGCAGAACGGACTGCATGCAGATGTAGTGTTCATGAATGATGTGGGAGATATGGAAAAAAGCCCTAAGTCAGTGTAGTGAGCGCGAAAGATGAGGCATATATGAAGAAAAAAGCCTAAGTCGTATGTGAGATGAACTAAGCAGTGCTAAAGATCACCTCCAGATTAAAAACTGGAGTAAAAAAAAAAAATGGATTTACAAGGTTTAAAATTCATGAGTGTGACGATAGAGTGTGTGTAAGTGCATAGAGTAGGTCAGTGTGGTGATGGTAAAGAGAGGTGAAAGGAAGCAGATTCCTACTGACAGAAATCTCTCATGCAAAACTGGTAACAGAACATCGAGTGAAGTCCATTATGGAAATCTCCACTTTCAGATTCAAACAACATTGAATCCATTACGCTAATTTCCATTTCTGTCGCTCGCACGTGAGAAATCCGTTAAAATGAGATTCTCAAAAGCCAGCTCGTTTAAAATGGGATGATGTTGATTTTCAGTGGAGACCACAAAGAGCTCGTCAGAACCCTTTTGCGTAAATCTGCATCCCGGCGTGCTTTATTTGCTTGTTTGTTTTTTCCTACTTGCTTATTATTTGTCACTTATGCAAAGGCGATTGACGCCGCATAACAATCATAATGCATTTGGTCTAGACACTCGTGTGTCTTCTCCCATTTAAAAACCAAAGTGGATGCCATGCAATCTTAAAATGGCACACACATTAACTGTCCTTTTGCAACAGATGGATTTAGTGTTGTGTTCTATCAGCAAAAATGTGGACGCAAGACGGGGAGGGGGGGGGGGGGGGGGGGGGGGGGAGGAGGGGAGGAAGAGAGAGAGAGAAGAGAGAGAGAGAGAGAATTAATTTGTTGATAATTCAATACAAAACTTTTAAGTACTGAACTGTCCTTTCACAAAAATGGCAACAGCAATGCTTACAAAGATGCCGTAATGGCTGTTGACTTTCCTGTGTAAACCGACAGAACCACAGGCGGTCCAGCGAACGCACGGTGATTACTATCACTGTGGCTGCTGCCATTGCCACCATTCATTCCGGAAAAGTGTCTATACAGCTGCTGATGTTGCTGCTGCTGCTGCTTAAACCACTGGTATCAGTTTCCAGGCAAGGACCATAGCATTCTAGCTAGATCACTTTCAGCTGCTTAACTATGCATGGAGGGTGAGGGGGTGTGCTGGGACTATTGCTGTCACCTCCGAATACTGGCGCGCACTTGAAACTGCCGCCGGAGGGTAAACTCTCTTTGAAAGAAAGCGTCTTACAAGCTGGCCCATGGGGAATCATGGAGGAGAATGTAGGTTTAGTGAGAATCCCATTTCCTAGACTTCTTTCCAAATCTGTCAAGCCATTGTGTTCATCTTCATCAATGCATCAGCTGAAACTGTAATGTAAGTATCAGGGGCACTGAGGACACAGCACCACCACGTGTCTGTTCAATCACTGTTTCACTGTATCAGGGGCACTGAGGACACAACACCACCACGTGTCTGTTCAATCACTGTTTCACTGTATCAGGGGCATTGAGGACACAACACCACCACGTGTCTGTTCAATCACTGTTTCACTGTATCAGGGGCACTGAGGACACAGCACCACCACGTGTCTGTTCAATCACTGTTTCACTGTATCAGGGGCATTGAGGACACACACCACCACGTGTCTGTTCAATCACTGTTTCACTGTAATCAGGGGCATTGAGGACACACACACCACCACGTGTCTGTTCAATCACTGTTTCACTGTATCAGGGGCACTGAGGACACAAGCCCACCACGTGTCTGTTCAATCACTGTTTCACTGTATCAGGGGCACTGAGGACACGCACCACCACGTGTCTGTTCAATCACTGTTTCACTGTATCAGGGCACTGAGGACACAGCACCACGTGTCTGTTCAATCACTGTTTCACTGTATCAGGGGCATGAGGACACAGCACCACGTGTCTGTTCAATCACTGTTTCACTGTATCAGGGGCATTGAGGACACAACACCACCACGTGTCTGTTCAATCACTGTTTCACTGTATCAGGGGCATTGAGGACACAACAGCACACGTGTCTGTTCAATCACTGTTTCATGCACACAAATTCTGAACTAAACACTACTGAAATTTCAAAGGATGTGACTGAAAGGATTGCAGACTTCGCACGCTTCAACACCGCAGGCATAAATGGAGATTGACACCTGTTCTCAGAAATTACTTTCACTCACGGGCAAACTGTTTAATCTCTGTGGGATTCTGTCTATTTTACACATGCAGCCGTCAATATTAGAACAGTATTACGTCATGACAAACAAGCCTCTAAACTGGAGGAAAGGTCACATGACTATTTCCGAGGTAATTTCAGCAAGATGAAATGATGCATGGTACTCAGTATGGTACCCCGCTCCTCAATTCTTCGCCTGCGAGCAGGACAACGAAAGAGGACAGCAGGGGCAAGGGCGCGCGCGCGCGCACACACACACACACACACACACACACACACACACACACACACACAAAAGTAAATCAATTAAGATATAAATGCACAACCTGTTTATGAATCTATTTCAGCTTGGATTATATATCAAGATGGTAACACACTTTACATTTATTTATTCTATTCTTTTGGAAATATCACTAGATAATTCTACTGTTTCTTCAGACTCTAGCAGATAGCTTTTATGTTTAATGTGTGCTTTACACATATATGCATGGAATTCTAAGTAAACCTTAACATGTGTGCACATATTTACATTAAACGATTTTTTTTTTTTGGTATCCTGTCTCATCCTAAACATATCTAAATCCAATTGAACTTCAAAATAGTTTGTCTCCTCTCCTGTTAGAAATTTGTTGCAAATTGAAACTGGATTTATCATCTTTTTTTCCCTACCCACAGCCTTACCCTCCCCCTTCCCCCACACAACCTTTTCGTCTAATCACACAACTCTGAAACCATATTAAAGAAAGATATGTTCATTCATTCTGCTCAAATGGTGAAACAATTACACGCCTGTAAGTTACTTTCCTTCTTTATCAGTCACCGTTTCCATCTTTTTACTTCAGTTAAGATTTCCGTCAAAACATGAACTTCCATGGACACATACTGATCAAGATATTCAGATCTTGTTCTCTATTTTTTTTTTTTTTTTTGGAAGTGAGAGTCCGTTTTAGAGTTACCTACCTTTATTGAGAGGCGAGGGCACAGGTTACCATGTTATTTGAATTCACACTTTTCTTTCATTTTCTGTCCGTTATTCCTCCCTCTCCTCCTCCCCCCCTCCCCCCCCCCCCCCCCCAAATCTGAGTACCATCATTATTTGACGGCTTTTCAGGCCTTTTATTACGCAGCCACAGTTCTAGTCTCTCTCTGTCATGGTGCTGATAGTAGCAGCAGCAGAAATGTCCAAGTCAACTGTGAAGATGGCCTAACATAAAAACATAATTATATGAACAGATGCCGGTGGAGAAATCAAAACATATCAATCAACTAACTGACGTAAAGAAATGTGCAAGCAAAAACATTGACGCAGACATAAATGTCCTTTGCAAAGAATTAACCCTCTCACTCTCTGTGTGCGTGTGTGTGTGGGGTGTGTGGTGTGTGTGGGGTGTGTTGTGTGTGTGTGTGTGTGTGTGTGTGTGTGTGTGTGTGTGTGTGTGTGGTGTGTGTGTGTGTGTGTGTGTGTGTGTGTGTTGTGTGTGTGTTGTGTTGTGTGTGTGTGTGTTGTGTGGTGTTTTGTGTGTGTTGTGTTGTGTGTGTGTGTGTGTGTGTGTGTGTGTGTGTGGTCCTCGCGCGTGTGCGTGTTGTGTGTGTGTGTGTGTGTGTGTGTGTGTGTGTGTGTGTGTGTGTGTGTGTGTGTGTGTGTGTGTGTGTGTTTGTGTGTGAGTGTGTGTGTGAGTGTGTGTGTGCGTGTGTGTGGTGTGGTGTGTGTGTGTGTGAAAGAGAGAGAGAGGAAGAGAGAGAGAGAAGAGAAAGAGAGAGAGAAGAGAGAGAGAGAAGAGAGAGAGAGAGAGGAGAGAGAGAGAGAGAGAGAGAGAGAGGAGAGAGAGAGAGAGAGAGAGAGAGAGAGAGAAAACAAATGTTTGTTTGCATGCTTTGATTGTTTTTTTGTCATTTTCCTCAAGAGATAAGGATACTGTGGTCAAGAAAATTGAATTCTGATGAGACAAAGGGGACACGATAGCACATGGGCAAGGAACGCAGTGGACAGGACATGACAGAGTAGGGGAGGGGTGTAATGGAAAAACGAAGAAAAAGAGGCGTGCAATGGGAAAAAAAACGAAGAAAAAGCAGACGTAACCTCAATAGTTTTGGAAAAATATAAAAGAACTGCTCTCTCTCTCTCTCTCTCTCTCTCTCTCTCTCTCTCTCTCTCTCTCTCTCTCCCCTCCACCACACACTTGCATCATTTAGCTGCAGATCAACAACCAAAGATGGAAGTATCCATTTCTGTATTGGAAATGCTCCATTTTACCATTTCGCCACCAATTTCCTACAATATCGTCACAATCTGAAAATATGGACAACTTCACGGGTTTGCATACAGATATCACGATCACACGTTTACTCTAAAGCCACATCAGTAAAATGACCGATTTCAGTTTTTTTTCTCTTTGAAATTAAAACTTTGAGTGCCTCGGCACACGCTACAAGATATTGTAACTGACACTTGAATTAGCGGACACCAGACTGTGTCAGGGACTGCCTTTTGGCACACGGCGAGGTGCAGGTCAACCGTGAAAGGAGATACGCTGTTTTATTACAGTTTTCTCCCAGGACGCTGGAAGGCATTTGACGGGTTCTGGGAAGAAGAACATGCACACACAGAGACATCCATGAGCTTCAAGCATGCACGATGATTTAGAAGTCGATGGGGAAGATCTCACACACACACACCCCACACACACACACACACACACACACACACACACACACACACACAGAGAGAGAGAGAGAGAGAGAGAGAGAGAGAGAGAGAGAGAGTGTATGTGTGTGTGTATGTGTGTGTGTGTGTGTGTGTGTGTGTGTGTGTGTGTGTGTGTGAGAGAGAGAGAGAGAGAGAGAGAGAAGAGAGAGAGAGAGAGAGAGAGGAGAGAGAGAGGCTGCATATGTTAGAAGAGATTTTATCTATGCATCAAACATTTTCCAAAATATACCAGTCTGTACAATTCATTTTTATTAAGGGATTTCAGAATTTCAATAGTACCTTTTTTCCCTTTTTTGAGAGATTCTTCCCAGGCGTCACGGAGAGTTAATTTTGTTGAAAATATCATTCCTAGACATTTATATGAATTAACTATTTGAACATCTGCATGTCCATAAGACCATTGTTCATGCATTGATAGGTGGCCACCCATTCTAAAGACCACTATATTCGTCTTATCCAAGTTAACTGACAAACATCTTTCTCTCTATCTCTCTGAGAGAGAGAGAGAGAGAGAGAGAGAGAGAGAGAGAGAGAGACAGAGACAGAGAGACAGACAGACAGGCAGACAGACAAACAGACAAATGAGAGAGAGAGAGAGAGAGAGAGAGAGAGAGAGAGAGAGAGAGAGAGAGAGAGAGAGAGAGAGAGAGATGGGCAGACTGACTGACCGAACCAGTTTCTTGTCAGAATAACCGCAGGATGTGCCTGACGTTCAGCAAATGGAAAAGAAACACCGTGCACAAAAATTATGTAAACAACGGAAACAGTATTGAACAGCAAAAAATATGACGCCTTAAATCTGGAAAAAAAAATCATTATGGAAAATCTCTCACGCTTCTGTCTTCATCTCCCTTTTCGTGTCTCTGGTCTTCCTTCCCCATCCCCCCACCTCTTTCCCTCTCTCTTTAGCTGTCTGTCTGTCTGTCTGTCTGTCTGTCTGTCTGTCTGTCTCTCTAAATCCATTATCCCCTTTCTCTCCTCTCAAATTCCACCATGGGTTGTTCTCACTTCCACTGTCCAAGCATGTCTTCAAAATCTACAACATGCTCAAACACACACACACACACACACACACACACACACACACACACACGCAGGCACACACACACACACACACACACACACACACACACACACACACACACCCCACGAACGCACGCGTACACGCGCAAACATACAGGCGTATACATGTACATGTTGACAGATTTGTAAACAATGACCTTTTCATGATTTAGGTACATCCTCATTAATGGGTGTGGCTCCTTCATGACATCTTATGACCACTGAAAGCTGCACATCTTTATCAGCCTGGGAGTATAACACAACACACACACACCACACACACACACACACACCACACACACACTGCACACACACCATATATAACACACACCACACACACACACACACACACACACACACCACATACACACACACACATGCACAAACACACACACACACACACATCAAACACACACACACACACACACACCACACACACACACACACACACACACACACACACACACACACACACACACCCATACATACACAAACCTGCAGTTTTAACTTTCCCTTCAGACCAATCTCTTTGTGTAGTTATACATCAACTCATACACTGAATGAAATAGTAAACCATCTCAAAGGTCAACATATTACGTGCATGTGAAACTAGGCCAGACGTAAACGTAAAGCGCATAGGGCGCGCTACGACTATAACTCCGGTTCACTCAATGGAGTTCCGAAGTAGAAAAACCGAACTCTGTGCTGCTATGCACTTGTCTGGCCAGCCTCATCGACCCCTTGACTGAGCGGCTGAAAACCCTCCCCAAGGACAGCATCATACCAGGAAATCTTGAACTTATCTTGTATGAGAATCTGCTATTCCAAGAGGGAAACATGCCAGGGGAAGATGTGAATTGGGGGTCCCATATTGACACCGAACTTCAACCATGTCTTTCCAGTCAGAGAACTGGCTGAGTAGCATTGCGGTATTCGATTTTTGTGAGACTTTTATTTTGCGAGGGAAGTAAGAGCCGGGGAAAGAATGTCAGTAAATATTGCTCTGAATGCAATGAACCGGGTGCCAACACAGCTTTTGTAAGAGCATCTCGAAATTCCCTCGCATGGCAGCAAACCGTTAAACCAGGCTGCCATATTCCTACCACAGGCCCCAGAATAATGTAGCAATACTGATGCCTTTCTCTCCTCCCTCCCTACACCTGCAACACATTTACCTTCCCCATCACTCGTACTCCATATTTCATCTTTTTTTTTATTCACATGGTAGAAAGCAAGGTGATCGATTCGATCAGTGAACTGTCTGTCAGTTCGTCTGTGTGTCTGTCTGTCTCTACTCCCTTCTCTCACTGTTGTGTGAATGAAACCACACCAATCCTTTCTCATCTTGTGCAATCAATGAATTAGACAAGAATTTGTTTCCTTTACATCCGAATACTTGTATCCATTGAATGGTAAAAGGACTTCTATATACGTCATGAAATACCCACAGTTTGTTTGGAAGAATCAGAATCTTTATAAAAGCAGACAAATATCCAGAAACGGAAGCACGAATTTTTTTCTCTTCATTATTTCCTTATCGACCCCTGATGCATTACAAGTCTGTTTTTTTTTTAACCAGAATATTAAGGCCACTATAGTGGACATTTCTGACTTCTCTGCGTCCCTGACATTTCTGGAGGATGCTCCACATTTATTCCCCAAAGACTGCCTGCTACTTTCGACAGGGACCTCCCCTTTAATGCAGCTGAGGGAATTCCACACTGGGTTCCGTTATAACATAGAGCCAGCCACACTGGAACCTTTGATGGCCGTCGTCCCATAGCATAGACAAGGACAGTGCAGGGTTGGGGTACATGGTCAGATGGTAAGTCCTTCAAGAGATTCATCAAGCTATTTATGATTGCTGAAGAGTCATTTAACACAAAGGAGACTCAAAGGACAAATCACATCCGCTCACGAATGAATCTATAGCGAACACACAGTTTCTCTTGTTCCCCTCTGAAGTGTCCCCATATCGTGTAGTTGAAAAATGATACCAAGTGTTAAAAGACATCCGTCACTAGGGGACATGGCCTTTAGACCCCCTAACCATTGTGGAGGTGAAGGTCAAAGCGATAGCTGAAGGTCATGGCCTGAATGATGCTCCATGTCTACAGCAAAGCAAGTCAATGGCTGAAATGCTTACATGCGGTCTCTCTCTCTCTCTCTCTCTCTCTCTCTCTCTCTCTCTCTCTCTCTCTCTCTCTCTCTCTCTCTGTGTGTGTGTGTGTGTGTGTGTGTGTGTGTGTGTGTGTATGTGTGTGTGTGTGCTTGCGTGCGTGCGTGCGTGTGCATGTGTGAGTGCGTGCTTCTGTGTGTGTGTGTGTGTGTGTGTGTGTGTGTGTGTGTGTGTGTGTGTGTTGTGTGTGTGTGTGTGTGTGTGTGTGTGTGTGTGTGTGTGTGTGTTGTGTGTGTGTGTGTGTGTGTGTGTGTGTGTGTGTGTGTGTGTGTGTGTGTGTGTGTGTGTGTGTGTGTGTGTGTGTGTGTGTGTGTGTGTGCATGCGTGCGTGCGTGCGTGTGCGTGTCTGTGTGCTTCTCTCTCTCTCTCTCTATCTATCTATCTCTCTCTCTCTCTCTGTGAGTGGGAGGTCAGAAGGAGGAGGGTGATGTCCTCTTCTCTGCAGACCGTTTGCTGTCCAGCTCTCCCTAGCAATTCTTTCTCCTTGTAGGCTGCTTGTACTAGATTACATCATAAACAGAGCGGACCGCACAAGGCGCTACTGAACACCAGGCACCTAGCATAGTGTTTACTAGAACACAAGCACATTGTCTACTTGCATGAGTAGTGTATTTTTATCTGCTGTAGAACTACATCATCAAAAGAAATCTTACTGAGAGGAATTCAAACTGCTCTCCCTGGAGTGGTGCCTGTGGAAGGGGTTGTACACCACCACGGTATGGTGCCCACCAGCCTATTGTTGTCTGTAAATGTATCAAAGTGGATATTCAGCACAATTTTCCAAAGGACAGCTGCTTTGCTGTAATGGGATCTTTCACATGTGCTAAGCGCATTCCACCTACAGGACCTCGGTCTATTGCCTCGTGCCAAAGCTGCGCAGTAATATATTTCTGTCAAACGTTATCACATTGCAAACGAATGTTTCATCACAGAAACTAGCTGGAAACGGATCGAGAAAGGAAAAAAGTGAAAAGAAAACGTAAAGACGGAAGCCCAAAGGGTGGAAAACAAAACAAACAAATAACCAACAAACAAGAGCGCAGACAGAATCATTGCGTCGCCAAACGAAACAACAAACAAACAACAAAACACTCACAATACATTTCGACCTGTTTGGCCGTCTTCAGGCGAGACAAATAACATTCAAGACAATGGACACAAAGGACGGAGGAGTCATTTGTCTCTTGGTACTGAGTGCAAAGAGGCTAGGGAGTGGAAACCTAGAAAGACACTCGGGAGTCTTTGCTCTTGTATTCATTTCCGCCGGCAGTCACCCCACTTTGAAACCAACAAGCATGCTGACAAAACAGATCATTTTGCATCTAGTTTGTAACTGAAAAACACCTCTCTCTCTCTCTCTCTCTCTCTCTCTCTCTCTTCTCTCTCTCTCTCTCTCTCTCTCTCTCTCTCTTCCTCTCTCTCTTCTCTCCTCTCTCCAAAGCTCATTTCCCCCAAACACAGATATTTCTGACACGGCACAGGCAAGGGTTAGAAATAACTATAGAATTACCGGGCGTTACGTAGTTCCACAGAAAGGATACCAACCCCCTCTTCTGCATGCCTACATCTTATTTTATTTCCCAAAGACAAAGACAGAGACTTTCTACACAGGAGATAGACAAAGACAGAGACTTTCTACAGAGATACTCCAATAGTTCGACAGCAGGAACTGCAGTTTTGTAAAAAAAAAAAGAATAAAAGACTAAATAAGTACAAAAACAGAAGAAAAAGAATAACACACAAACAAACAAAAAATGGTTAAAAAGGGAAAAATACATTATGTGTAATCAAACTGAAGAACGTCTTATTTCAAACGCCAGAAGACGCCCACCACCCCCTCCCGCTTCCCTATCGGCGTTTAAAACGGTGAGAGATTTAAGAAAAACACAAACAAAAGAAATGAACCAACATGCCAACATAATCGGAAATAAATCGTGACAAGCTGATGACGTGATGCAGTTAATGTGGAAATCGCCTGACAGTCGACAGAGAATTCCAGCCTTGAGGGGGTGAGGGCGGTGGCAGATACGATGTCTTTGTCCGTCTGTTTTGTGTCGGTGATGTGGTATGCTGGTAACGTGGATAAATTTAAAACGTATTAGGCGGTGAAAGGAGATAATTGTGAATTCGAAACGAAAAGAAGTCAACGCGATTTTAGAGATGAAAAGAAGGAAATGAGAAAATGAACACGAACACACCAACCCTCTAAGAATACACCAGACTTACAGGAGAGAGAGAGAGAGAGAGAGAGAGAGAGAGAGAGAGAGAGAGAGAGAGAGAGAGAGAGAGAGAGAGAGAGCATAGCGGGTTTTACAACATAAATGACAGACTGGGAACTTATGAAGCAGAAACAAAACAATGGAATAGCAGATAGACAAATGAAGACAAAAATTATGCACATTGAAAGAATAACAAGAAAGGAAAAGGGGGCCTGTGTTACATAGCTGAAGAAGGACATCTCATTTCACACTTCAACAGACTCAACACAGCCGTTCAGAAAAAGGACACAGCGGAAAAAGGAAAGAAGAAAAAAATGACCATGTGCCTGCAGAATCACAAATAAATCTTGACAAGTAGAAAACGTCATGCAGTTAATGTGAAATACATTTGATACTCGACGGAGACGGGGAATCCAATCGTACGTGCTGCAGGCGAAAATATGCTGTTAGCAGCGCGCGCGCGCGCGCAGTGTGTGTGTGTGTGTGTGTGTGTGTGTGTGTGTGTGTGTGTGTGTGTTTGTGTGTGTTGTGTGTGTGTGTGTGTGTGTGTGTGTGTGTGTGTGTGTGTGTGTGTGTGTGTGTGTGTGTGTGTGTGTGGCGTTTGGCATGCTTGTGTGTGTGTGTGAATGAATGAAAGTTTTAAAGAACATTTTCTTTAGTAGTTTCAGATATTAAAAAAAAAAAACAAAAAAACCAAACAAACAAACAAGTGGTAATAAAAAGGACAAAAAATCTACAAAAATTCAAAAAAATAAGACCATCATTAAGACTATTTACAAATAAAACTTAAGACCTCATATCAGTATCAAACAAACACATGATATATTTAGACCTACTTCATATTAATTAAAAATCTATGTGAGTTTACTTATGTGCTTCTGTTTCTATCTGTCGCCTGTCTCTTTTCTTCATCACTCTCTCATTGTATGCGTGTAGGTAATGAGAAGGGCCGAGGGGCGGCGACACTCAAGAGAAGAAGCTGGGAAAACGAGTCCTCTTGAAGAAAATGTCAGACATACAAGCTTAATTGGAAAAAAAATCGATCAGCCCTAGTAGTTCCCTGAAATGTAGGAAGGAAAATTTAATTGGTGTGAAAAGAATCATCACTACAGCTGTCTTGTTGCGACTGCGGTGCTGCTACCGCTACTATTACATATTCTGCTGCTGTTTCTGCTACGTCGTCTTGCTTCATGTGCTACGGCTACTTTTACATTACTGCTGCTTCTGCTGTTTTTACTACTGTTGCTGCCGCTGCAACTACAGCTGGTTTGATGCAGCTTTATCCATTAGTACTGTGACAGAAACGATCACTGGCACGAGAGTTGCCGCGATTCTTGCCATTAGGAACTTCTCTACTGCTTCTGTTGTTGGTACTACTGCTGCTAGTACTACCTTAACTATCAATTTTATCACCACTGTGGATACAGTTGAGAAATTCTCTCTGCCTGCCTTTGCTATCCCCCATCCTCTCTCTCTGTCACTTCGTCAATCCTTTTGACTGATCTGCAGTGACTGTCTCAAACATGTGTATGTGTATGATTCTGACGTCGTAACAGTCCTAATCTATACCCCGCGGACAGCAAAGCTTCAAATAGTAGATTACCATCCTTCTCTTGTTCAGAATCTGCAAGAATATTGTATGAGCTGTGAGTAAATAGCTGACTGGCAGAGAACCAGTGCTGACCCCAGTCCTTTAATAAAACTGTTTCAGCATCAGGGTTCCGAGAAGTAAGAAAAACAAACAAACAAACAAACAAAAACCGTAAAGGAAAAGGAAGAAAGTAAAACGAAAGAAAGAAAAGACAGTGACCAAGAGAAAATACAATGAGGCAAGGAAAGAAAGAAAGGAAAAAAAAAAGAAAAAAAAGGAAAGGAAATATAAAAAGAAAAGTTTCCACTCCAACCCTCAACCACACTCTGGCAGTTGGATATCACCAATTTTCACCATTTTGTTTCCCAAGTCGTCACCCATATTGCTTAGCGGCTTCGAAAGGATGGGATGGTCAAGCCTCAGCGTTAAAAAGCTGTCGCATGACACGATGACACTTCAGTCAAGTACCTCCTCATTTGGGCCATGTAATCCGTACTCAGCATCCAGGGGATTAAATCGTCTGCACTTTTTTCCCCAGGCGGGGCAACATGCCGGGATAATTGCCTTCATGACGTCAACGGGGATTAGCTGCAGAGAATTAGGTGGCGTATAATGGGCAGAGGGGCGGGAAAGTGAGGAAGGGAACTCTTTTGGATGCAAAAGATAAAACAAAAAGTGGAGAACTACTTCTCTCAACAGACGAAGTAATGAGTTTCCTCCAGGAGAGAAACTGCAAGCTGACACCATCATTCTGCCATTTCTTCCAACTGCTGTGTTCACGTACCACTCCAGTTCTCTTGAAACAAAGTTTCCTGTTCTTCCTGAATTTAAATTGTATGTTTGCTTTAGTTTTATCTTCGGAAATGAGGTTATATCCTAATCTGCTGTGTTTTTCAGCAAGATCACACCAATACTACATGGCCAATTTTAACCAAACTTGGTGGAAATATGGAATAGGGCCCAAAAATGGGCCCCCCAAATCCAAATCAATGATGGAAATAAAGATCCATTCGACAAGAGTATTACAAATTTTCCTCAAGACATAAATAGTGGGAAGCTACTGTTTCACAATTGATAACGAATCATGAATAAATTTTCATAAAATTTTTCAGTGATATAAACAATATTGTTTACATTTCTTACAACACCATAAACAAGTACATGTAAATAGTTCTGTCAGCCTGTGCCTCTGACCCAACATATGCAAGATACTCTCTGCTAATCCCCTTATTAACGATATCGTTTGCCCAATGGTATAGCCACTGTGGGTGAACATTTCTCCACTGGCGGGCGCTACTACGTCCTGGAAGTTAGTACACTTACCCATCCCTTTCTCGCTCCTTCCACACACGCACCTTAAAAACAAAGGCGAAAAAAAAAATTAAGCAAAGAAACAAAAACCTCTGAAACAAACTTCAACAGACACGTTCTTAACCATCGATAATTCAGGAATTGTCGCAGACAGTTGAAGGACACACACTTACAGCGGCTGCCCTTCCATGTGGTGAACCTCCACAAGCCAAGACCAAGGAAACATCGACACTAAACCACCAAGACGACGTTGGGGATGGAAACATCGATTGTACATGTCGTTCTACAGCACTGGAGACGGATAGGACAATACTTTTCCATTGAGAACATGAGCCTGGCAAAAAGACACAAACCAAATCCCTAGGACAGTTGTGACAGAAAGATTGTGAGGTTCAACCCCACTAGAAATATACTGTTATGGTATTTTACTAACCCAACTGACTCCTGCGCGTTACTAAGTAGACAACAGGCTGACATGGACAGGCCTTAGTCACACGGTCAAATCTCTGAAACGTGGTTAATGCCAAAATACGTTATGAATGTAAGCAATGAGCACATCTTTGTCATGTCTCTTCAAAAATAACAAAGAATCACCAAACCATCATTATCATTATCCTCGTAAAATAAAAGAAACACAGGTGTTTCAAACTTGGAGACGTGTTATGCCCTACAGTTTTCGTTTATCCTCCTCATCCCTATATATGTCATGTCTCTAGTGACGTCATTTCAAAGTCTTCAATGTCGGCAGATTCATGGGGAATATCACAGTAGACATGCAGAACACTGTCCACTTCAGAAGGATATTTCGTTCAGTTTGGACCCACGACTAAGCAACTACTGTTGTATGCGGAGGGAAAAGGGTTAGTATAAAGCGACCAGTGCCTGCTGAAACGAAGTAGCCACCATCGAACACTACCGAGTGACTGTGCAGCACTGCAGCATCTCCTTTGGTGGGTGACATTTTGCAGTGACCTAATTCTATGACTTCACTGTGAATGGCTTGGGATGGAGATGGAACTGCAGCAGGACGGACCTACATGTAGGTGGAGTGCCACTAAGAGGGCACGAACTGTGGGGCAGACATGAAGAAAAAGCCTTGAATCATATTCGATAAACACTAGGCAGTGTTTAACGTCATCTCCAGATTAAACACAGGGATACAAAAACAGGACCGATTTAGGAGGTTTAAAATTCATGAGCGTGAGATACGGATGTGCGTGAGCGCGTAGGGTAGGTCAGGGCGGTGGTGGTATAGAGAGGTGGAGAGGAGGCGGGCTTCTATTTGAATAACCGAAAGAATTCCCTCATGAAAAACTGGTAACAGAACATTGAGCGAAGTCCATTATGGAAATGTCCACTTTCAGACCAAAATGAAAATGAATCCATCACGCACATTTCCATGTCTGTCGCTAGCACTTATGAAATCCGTTAAAGCGGGATTTTCAAAACCCAGCTCAGATAGATTGGTATGATCTTTGATTTTCAGTGGAGACCTCAAAGAGCTCATCAGAAACCTACTGCGTAAACTCTGCATCCCAGAGTGTTTCCATTCTTTCTTTCTTTGTTTTTACTCACTTGTTAGTTGTCTCTTCCGCTGAGACGGTTGATACACGCGAACAGTGCTTTAGGTCTAGACACTTGCGTGGTTTTTCTTCTTTTTAACAACCAAAAGTGAATGACATGCCATCTTGAAATTACACTTAACATCAACATTGCTATGCAATGTTGTGTTCTATCAGCAAAAATGTGCCGGCTGGACGAGAGAGAGAGAGAGAGAGAGAGAGAGAGAGAGAGAGAGAGAGAGAGAGAGAGAGAGAGAGAATATTCATTGCACAATAACACAAACGTTTGCACTGCTGAACTGTCTGCTCACAAAGAACTGGCAACAGCGATGCTCACAGAGATACCGTGTGGGCTGTTGACTTTCTTGTACAAACCGAGAGAGCCACAGGTGGTCTAACTGTTCATTATATATATATACTAAAAGCTGCACATCTTTGTCAGCCTGGGAATAACACACACACACACACACACACACACACACACACACACACACACACACACACACACACACACACACAAACCTACACACAACTTTTAACTTTCCCTTGAGACCAACCTTTTTGCATAGATATGCATCGACTCAGACTGATTGAAAAGGTAAATCTCTTCAAGGACATGCACGTGAATCTGTGCGACACGTAGTGCTTAAAGCGCGCTAAGAAAATAACTTGGGTTCACTCCGTGAAGCACTGAAAGAGGAAAATCGAAACCTGTGCTCCCATGCACTTGTCTGGCCGGCCTTATCCACCCCTTGACTGAGAGGCTGAACATTCTCCCCAAGGACGGCATCATACCAGAAAATCTTGAACTTACCTTACATGAGAAGATGGTTTTCCAACATGAAAAAAAATACCAGGGGTAGATGTCGACCGGGGCCCCACATATTGACACGGAACTTCAACCGCGTCTTTCCAGTCAGAGGATTGGCTGAGTGGTATAGCGGTATTGGATTTTCGGGAGACATTTTCACTCTGCGGGGGGTGGGGGCTAAAAGGCGAGAAGACAATATCTGCCGACGCAGCTTCGGAAGAGCATCTCGAGACTCCCTTGCGTGGCGGTAAAACCGATAAACCCAGCTGTCATATTCCCCACACAGGCCTCGAAATAATGTTGACGCCTTCTTCCCATCCTTATCCTAAACACTGCATATACACGCACCCCTCCTCCCTCTCCCCCCTTTAGTCCATGTTTCTTCTTCTTTCATTCACATGGTAGAAAACATGTCGATCGATTCGATCAGTGATCTGTCTGTCTGTCTGTCTGTTCGTCTGCCTTTTTCTCTCCGTTTCCTTCTCTCATTGCTCGAATGGAAGCCCACTAGTTCCTGTCTCATCTTGTGCAACCAGGCAAATAGACCAGAATTTGTTTCGTTACATCTGAACATTTGTCTTCATAGAACAGCAATTAGAATTTCCATACAAGTTGTGATATATCCATGATTTGTATGGAAGAATCAACAATAAGTGTTGTGAACGAAGCAGGCAAATGTTCAGAAATGGAATCGCCCTTCGAAACGAATCTTCTTCTCCCGTTAATATTTCCCTTCAGACTCCCGATCCATTACACGACTGCTTCTTTGAGCCAAATTTTAAGGCCAGAGTAGCAGACTTTTCCGACATCTCTACTTCCCTAGCAGTTGCGGGAGGGGGGGGGGGGGGGATGCTCAACATTTATTGTCCATAAACTGCATGCTACTTTTGACAGACAACAAGGAGCTCCCTTTTAATACAGTCAGGGGACTATAATCGCGAGTGAGCTCTCCCTCCGGAGGGCGCCACCACGTCCATCCAAAGACAGTCCCCATGAATCTGCCGATACCGGCGATCGAGACATAACCGAACCGAAGCCGTAGATGTGGAGAGGTAATCGAATCTGAGGTCACCATGAGAGCTGGCATGAAGGGCAACAGAATTTGCGACATTTTTTTTTTTTTTAGCGTTGATCGATGAGAATGAGGATGATGAAGATAATGCTGCGGATTTCTATTTTAGTCTGAGACTGCATGACAGGGCTGTACTCTACGCTTACTTCCGTAATAAATACTGGCGTCAATCAGGCCCGAGAAATACGGACACATGCAGCGTTGCTTTGAAAATTTGAGCAACACTCCCAGAGACGTACCTCCCGAACGCTTTTCTATGTGAACAACTGACGAGCGTGTACCACTGCGAAGGTAGGGAGTTATTCTAGAAACCGACTTCTGCTTGTGAACCCTTTCGCGGACAGAAAATAATGTCCAGACCCGTCATGCGGACAGGGCAACAGAGGAAACGAATGGTATTAATTAGCAAATGTGTCAGCCCTATAAAGTTTATTCTTTTGTGCTCTATCTGACAGTTTCTCTCTTTCAGCCTGCAGTAGTTGTGAATAAATTCATAAAATTTTGGAAAGGTGTACGGTTTAACTCGGTTCATAAATGACAAAAAAATTTAAATTCATATAGATAGATTCAATGTGTTATTTCATAATAATTTCGTGTTGATTTGATGGTAATGAAGATATGCCCCCACTCGTCTGGAAAATTGTAATCTTCTCCTAGAGGGTGCCAAAACACCATCCTATGTGTAACATCTGCTATAAGTTAATTTTTTTAAATACTATTAAAAAAAAGACCCTTACTGACAAGGCTTCAGCTGACGTTCTGTGGACAGGAGAAAAAACATTTTACAACAATCAAGCCTCAAAGCGAAAGCCCGTCAACGACAAAACAAAAAATCCCCCCCTCCCATCCTAACTCCCACTTCCTTAAAACAGTTTGAACAAAACACGTCGGACGACGCACGGAACATTTTCCATGGGATTGCAGTAGAGGAGGTGAAGGGAGGAGAGAAGGGGAAAGGCGTGAGGGGAGGAGAATGGTGCCTTTCAATTACAAACAGAGTCTTCTTCGGAGAAATCTGCGGAGACGTTAAGCCTGTTTAGTTGCTACAGTGTGTTTATTTGCCTTTCTTTTTTTTTTTTTTTTAGATTGCTTTTGGTGTTTGTTTTGCTGTTTCTTTCATTGGCCACTTAATCTGAAGATGAACTCACGCATACTCACAGACAGACAGACAGACAGACAGACAGACAGACAGACAGCGACAATCAGAGAGAGAGAGAAGAGAGAGAGAGAGAGAGAGAGAGGAGAGAGAGAGAGAGAGAGAGAGAGAGAGAGTGAGAGTTAGTTCATGCACAGATGTCCGACAGCAGAAATGAAAAAAAAATGGGAAAAGATCAAACAGAAGCAGAGCAATTAAACGTCAGGCAGACAAATATAGGCAAATCACATTAATTAAACGAAAAAGAAAAAGGAAACGAGATGACTGGGTCCTGTGCTACACAGGTAAGGGAGGGCAGCTTATTTTACAGTTCAACAGACCCACCGTAGGCGTTCAAAAAACGAGAAAACAGAGAAAAAGAAGAAAAGATAATCATGTGTCTGCCGAATCACAAATAAATCTGGAGAAGCAGGAGACGGCATGTCGTTAATGTGGAAATGCGTTTGACACTCGACAGAGACGGCGAATTTAATTCTGTGTGCATCAGGCGAAGATACGTATATGCACTCTCTCTCTTTCTTTTTCTGTGTGTGTGTGTGTGTCTTCTCTTCTCTCTCTTCCTCTCTCTCCTCTCTCTCCTCTCTCTCTCTCCTGTCAGCATTTTTCTTCAGTCTGTGATATTAAAAAACAGTAGCAAAAATAAAGGAAAAGCCACCCCCCCCCCAAAAAAAAAAAAAACAAAAAAAAAACTGCTGGGCCCAATCATAAATAAAAGAATAAACACAAGTACAATGTTCAGGAACGCTAAAATATATCTACGTGAACATAACAATATATTTTGCTCCTATTTCATACAGAATTAAAGTGTGCGTGTCTCTCCCTCTCCTCTTCTCTCTCTCTCTCTGTCAACATTTTTCTTCAGTCTGTGATATTAAAAAACAGTAGCAAAAAAAAGGAAAAGCACACACACACACACACACACACACACACACACACACACACACACACACACACACACCAAAACCTGCTGGGCCCAATCATAAATAAAAGAATAAACACAAGTACAACGTTCAGGAACGCTAAAATATATCTACGTGAACATAACAATATATTTTGCTGCTATTTCATATAGACATAAAGTGTGCGTGTCCCTTTGTGGCTCTATTTCCATCTGTCGGTCTCTCCTCCTTCTCTCTCATTTTACGCGAGCACGTAAGACAGGATGGAGGCGGGAGGGGGTAGTGGACACAAAAGAGAAGCTGGAAAACGAGTCCTCTTGTAGAAAATGTCAGGAATAAAAGCCTAATTGGAAAAAAAAAAATCGACCAGCCATGGAAGTTCTGCGAGATGAGAGGAGAAAATAAAACTAATTCCAAGAAGGAAATAACGCTGAAATTCAAGGAAAATGGACGTTACGTGGGCTTACGTGAAAAAGGAACAATTCAGCGACCACGTGTAAAAGGCTATCGTAATTGAATACTAAATCCCCGAATTGTGATACGTTTACAGAATTTCAACAACATCGCACCATATTAATTTTAAAAAAACTTTTATCGCTGGTGCTGCTGTGGTGTTGTAATCGCTACTGCTGCCATTGTTACAACTCCTAATTCCGCTACCGTTTCTATTACTATTGCCATGACTTGTATCACATGCTCCTGCTTCTACCACAACCTCTAAACTGGTATGGTGCTACTTTTGTTAGTGCTACTACAGCCACGATTGATTTTGACAGCGCGCATTGCTGTATTTTTGCGATTATAAACTTCACAACTGCTTTCACTACTGGTGCTGCTGCTGTTACTGCTGTTACTACTACTACCAATATCTCTGTTGATCACAATGTGAAAAAATTGCCTGCCTGCCCCCCCCCCCCCCTTATTCCCCCCCTCTATCTTCCTCCTTTTCGTTCTCTTTTCTTCATTACTCTCTCTCTCTCTCTCTCTTTCTCTCTGTGTGTCTCTGTCTGTCTGTATGTTTCTCAGATATTTATTGAAATTCTTACCATTATGATTTTCTTTTGCTTCTAAAATTCCTTTGTTAGACCAGTTATTTTCTTGTATTGCAGAATTTCAACCATGTATTTTGTATTTCAATGTTCATGTACTAACTGTCATTTTTTGTAATTCATGAATATATTTCTTCTCTGAGGGTAGAATGTAAAATAAAGCAACAAGTGATTATTCTGTGCTTTCCCTCGATGAATAGCATTCGTTCGTTCGTCCTTTCGTTATCTTTCTCATTCGATTCTTCCGATTATCCTACACTGACTGTCTCATATTTGCGTATATGTATTTGTTTCCAACATAGTGATTATGGTAATCTCTGCCATGCGGTTGGCCAGGCTTTAAACAACAGACCAGCTAACTCCTATCTAGCAGAGACCCCAATAAAACTTGTATCAGTATGACCTGTGAGTAAAATCACCGACTGACCGAGGACTTGTTTTCGCATCAATACTTTAACAAACCCCTGTCAGAATCTAGGGTTCTGAGAAGAGGGAAAAAAAAAAACAACAGAAAAAAGGCAGAGGGGAAGGAGAAAGACAGGAGGACAAGGAAAAGAAGTACAAAAAGACTGCAGGATAGGACGAAACAGGGCAGGAAGAAAGAGCATGAGTGCAAAAAGAAAGAAAGATAGAAACAAGAAAACTAAAAGAAAGGAAAAAGGTAGAACAGAGCAACAGCAACAATAATAACAACCCGGAACCCTGGTCCTTGAGTAACCAACAATTCTCATCCTGTTCTTCCTTCGAAGTCGCCGCCCCATCTCGGTCAAGAGGTGGTGATGGGCGTGCCCAACAGTGTCCAAAAGCTGTCACCTGACACTGTGACAACAGAGCGTCAGTCAAAGGGCTCCTCTCTTTGTCCTTGTCATCTGCACTCAAGATCCAGTGGTGAAGATCGTCTGGACCTTTTTCTTTTTGTTACTCCAGGCGGGGCATCATGCAGGGATTATTCCTCTCATGACGTCAACGGGGGATAAGGTGGGATATGAAGAGCTGGGAAGGGAGGAAGTGGGGAAGGGAGCGCTGTTGGATGGAAAAGGTCAGACGGAGTAAAGGGGAGTTTTTCTTCTGGAGAAATGCTTATCTTAACAGAAGCGGTATTGATCTTCCTGCCAGAGAGAAGCAGCAAGCTGACGCCACCATTCCGCAATTTCTTTCTGCTGCAGTGTCCACTTGCTGTTCCAGTTCTCTTAAACAAGTTCCCTGTTCTTCCTGATTTTTTTTTATTGTCTGTTTGCTTGGGTTTTGTTTCCTTCACCAAAAATGTTATATTTTCACCTTTGTCCATTTTTTGGTTGATCCGTCATCAGGATTACGCAAATACCATGAAACAAATGTAAACCAGCTTACTGACAATATGGAAAGTGGCCTAGGGACCCTGCAAAATTGTGACGTGGATCCGTGTTGCAAATGCGAATCAAGGGGCGGTTTCAGGATCAATAAAGCAAGTTTTTGTTTTACTGATTTCACACTAAACGTGACCACTGTTAACGTTTACGTGTTGGTAAGTATTTACGAACGTATTTTCATAGAACATGAAAACTTTTGAGTGATGCACACATTGTTGTTAGCAATTTTTATGTAGTTCTAATAAAACAGAAGTACACAGAATGCAACTCTGTCAGTCCAGTACCACTGATCCAACATATGCACAATACCATCTACTAATCCTCCTACTGACAACCATAACTGCTTCTTGGCGCATGCACTTCCCCTCCAGAGGGCGCAGCTACGTCCCTGAAGTTATTCACACTTACCCCGCCCCTCCTCTCTTCCTCTAAACACACATTTAAAAAAATAATACAGGGGCAAAACCTATAACAGACATACACGTAGCTGTCCATACTTTGAAAAAAAATACTGAAGTATGCTAACTTAACATTATTATGTTCTCGGCCTCTACAAGCCAAGACCAAGAAAGCATCACCATTAACATACGACTGCGCTGATGATGGATACATCGATTACATACATCGTCTGCACTGGACTGGATATGGTACATAGAGCATTTGCACTGAGAACAGGGTCCGGCAGGAAAACCCAAACTAAAATACTTGATAGTTGTGACTGAACGTTTTGTGAGCTCCAACACCCTCTTCAGCAGTGGATCGTTACAGTAGGTTCCTGTCCCGGTCAATTCCTACTCATCGCAGAGTAAGCAATGGGCTTACATTGACACGCCGCGCTCATAAGGTCAAATTTTGCCTGCAGAAAGGCACGCCTTTGAGGGTGTCGACAAAATGTTTTGAACAACTATGAATGTCCATCTTCATCCCTGTGGCCTGGTTGAAGCCAAATATAAAAAACAAAACAAAACAAAGCAATGACCACAACCTTGTCACGCCATTTTAAACTTAACTGAAGCATCATATTGTCATAGCTACTGTCTTTGATAAATAGAAAAGTTTGAAATTTTGAGGCCTTTGCCTTCCTCCACCCCGCTCCGCCTCCCCTTCCCCCGTCTTCCTTTATCGTCAACATCCGTGTCTATAGTGAGATGGTGACAAAAGTGTTTATGTTCGGCAAATTTATGGGGAATATCTACTAGAGATGTAGAACGTTCTCCATTCTGTCCCCACGAATAAACAACTATTTTCATCAGTAGAGGGGGAGGGCTAGTGTTTGGTGTATAGCATGTGCTGAGCTAGAAGAGTCATCTAACAAATCGAGCCTCATCTAACATCAAAAGTTTACCCTCTCTTCCCTTCCCTAACATGTCCAGTACCTATGATCGTGGGCTCATATCCAACATCTATGGAGCCCATATGACAAGTAACTGGACTATTCCAGGGAGAAAAAGACAGAACAATGGGCTGGAATGTGTGCGAAGGGGGTGGGTGAGGGTGATGGTGTGGGTTCCTGTTTGAAGAACTGAAATAACTGCCAGAACTGACGACGGAACATTAAGCTAAGTCCATTACGAAGATCTCTTTCAGGTCCAAACAAAATCAAACCCATTTCGAAAATATGAAGTTATTTCGCTAGATCTCAAGGAAGTCGGGTAAACTGCATGGTCAAACTGCATGGAAAACTGTATGGTCAAAGGCCAGCTTGGTCAAAATTGGATTATATTTACTTTTCCGTGGAGTCCACAAAGAGTAGACAAGAATCTGCAGTCTGCACCAGGGTGTGCTTCCTTTCATTGGTTGACTTTTTTTTATTTAGGCAAAGCTTCCTTTCCTTGGTTGGTTTGTTTAAGTCATTCACACAAAAAAGGCGGTCGAGGGAATGATACATTGAACTGAGGATTGCGGATACCTCAGGTTCGTGGTTCAACTCTCACACAGAAGGTTTTTTTTTCCCGTCTGCCTCTCCATTTGCTCTTAAGTACGTGTCTGACTTCCGATTGGATAATAAACAGTTCTGCAAACAACAAGCAAAACCCTAACCACACACCATGGTCCAGTCTATCTGCAGGTGTTGACTCTCACAAACCCAAGGCCATAGTTCGATTTTGAGTAAACTGTACTGGAACATGCTGCAAACGTTTTCGTGACTGTACTGTTGTTTCGGTCGTAACTGTATGAGAGCAACGTTTGTGCAGGAGACTCTCTGTTGCTACTTTGTCGTCTCGAACGGTAAGCCTGTATGCAACTAATTGACCGAGGACTTCAGATGAAGTGAGCAGACTCCCTTGGTCTCTTGGCAGTGACGTTACAGTAGGAAGAAGGGAACTGCCCTGGCTCTGCCTGCACAGCGGGAAAAAAACAGCTAGCATTTTTTTTTATACGATTAGCAAATCCACTTTCCCATTTGGAGGGGAAAAAAGCCCAAATTCCCAGGACAGGGGTAAAGATGAAGGACCGGATTATGGGGACCATTACTGCCACTCTCCATTACCCGTGTGCAGTTGAAACCGCCGCCGTAGGGTTGACTCTTTTCGGAAGAAAGCGGTTTACAAATTGGCTCATGGGGGATTACAGAAGAGAATGTATGTCACGAGGAATCCTGTTTACTCCAGTTCTTTCTAGTATTGTCAGGCCATTTCATACACCTCCATCAATGCAGTGGGGCAGAAGCAGTAGTCAGAGTATAAGGGGAATTGAGGATACAATAACGATGTGTCCATGTTCAGTTACTGTTTAATTGCTAGCTGGTCTTAACTGAACGGCAACAAAATGCAAGCAGTTTTGAAAGAATTGGATGCAGGCTCTACGTGCTCACACCACCACCGACAGAAACGAAATGAGTCCCTTTCCAAGACACTAATTGTACCCGTTTGTGACTTATAAATCTCCTCAGCATTCCGGCCGTTTACCTAACATGACTTCAACATTAATAGTCGTACGTCTCTGCAATCAACCCTGTCAGATTGGTGGAAGGTCACCCGGTCACCCATACGTTTTTTTAAATTTTTTTTTATTAATTCATTACAAGCAGTCATACACATAGCTAGGACGGAAGACATTACTTGCTTCTCAAGTCTTGACCTGCGCGCCGGACGATAAAGTAACACAGCAGGCATATAAAGATTAGAACTAAAAGAGTTTGTCGAGACGAGAGAGAGAGAGAGAGAGAGAGAGAGAGAGAGAGAGAGAGAGAGAGAGAGAGAGGGGGGGGTTAACAATAACAAACATTCCTCTCTGTGAATGTTTTGATTTTTGTTTTTGACCTTCCTCAAGAGAAAAGGATAGCGTGGTCAGGGCAGTTACGCTCTGATGGGACCGAGGGACACGAGATCGCGAAGGGAAGGAGGGAAAATGAGAAGGGATGGATGGGGAGGGAGGGAGAAAAGGATGAGAATAGGAGACAAAAGTTATGTAAAATTTTTCGAAAAAAATGAACGGAAACCTCTCTCTCTCTCTCTCTCTCTCTCTCTCTCTCTCTCTCTCTAACAAACACACACGCACACACACACACACACACACACACACACACACACACACACACACACACACACACACTGAATATACGCTTATTTGGTTCCAGATCAACAATATATGACAGGATGATTTGCTTCAGCAGTGGAGACGTTAAATATCAGAACTATGCTACAATTTCCCTCAGTTCCATCACAGCCTGCGAATGTGGACAGCTTCAGAGGCTTACGTACATATATTCAAATTTGAAACTCACCCCAGAGCTACTCGGCAAGATAACCTGATTTTCTTTCCTCTTCTTCTTTTAAATTCAAACTTTGTCCTGCGTGGCACAACCTGAATGCCACCATACACATAACAGTTGAATTAGCAGACACCAGACTGTGCCAGGGGCTGCCTTTTGGCACACGGCGAAGTGCAGGTCAACCGTGAAAGGAGATACGCTGTTTTATTACAGTTTTCTTCCAGGACGCTGGAAGGCATTTTACGGGTTCTGGAAAGAAGAACATGCACACACACGGACATTCATGACACTCAAACGGAGTTGATCACTCGGAACACGATGGGAAGGTGTGTGTGTGTGTGTGTGTGTGTGTGTGTGTGTGTGTGTGTGTGTGTGTGTGTTTGTGTGTGTGTGTGTGTGTTGTGTGTGTGTGTGTGTGTGTGTGTGTGTGTGTGTGTATAAGTACGTGCACGCGTGCATGCGTACGTGTGTGTGTGTGTGTGTGTGTGTGTGTGTGTGTGTGTGTGTGTGTGTGTGTGTGTGTGCGTGTGCGTGCGTGCGTGCGCGCGTACGTGCGGCTAGTTATTACATAATGGACGAAAGATTTACTCAATACCAACGAGTCAAAAAGATAGGTAAAACTTTGGGTTTAGATAGATTAACTGCACAGAAATTTTAGTTTCAAAATCAAAATCATGCCGATTGACACATTTAAAACTGTGTTAACAAAAAAGGAAGAAAAAAAAGAGAAAAGGACTGGGCGTAAATTGTGTAAGAACATGCGTTTCTTAACGATACCGTTAATATTAAAAAAAAAACATTTTGATTGTTCACTCATTGAAAGAAGTCTACAAAAGGACACGGCAACGCAACTAAGACGACGACGACGAAGAAGAGGATAGAGGAGGGAAAGGAGGAGGAAGAGCGAGTGTGAGGAAGAATAGGAGAAGGATACAGAAGAAGGAAGCTGATGGAAGAAGAATCAGAAAAGAAGAAGAAGGAGAAGAAAGAGGAGGAGGAGAAAGAAGAAGAAAGAGAGAGAGAAGAAGAAGAAGAAGAAGAAGAAGAAGAAGAAGAAGAAGAGGGAAATGAAGTGGTGGTGGTGGTGGTAGTAGTAGTAGTAGTAGTAGTAGCAGCAGCAGCAGCAGTAGTAGTAGTGGCAGTGGGTAGAGAGGAAGAAGAAGAAGAAGAAGAAGAAGAAGAAGAAGAAGTTAAAGTAGAAGAATAAAAGGAAGAGGGATGAGAATGGGTCGCGGTGGAGGGTGATGAAGATGAGCAGCAACAGCAGCAGCAGCGACAGAAGAAGAAGAAGAAGAAGAAGAAGAAGAAAGAAAGAAAGAAAGAAAGAAAGAGAAGAAGACGATCACCAAGATAAAAAAAATGAAGAAAAAAAAAAAGGATCGACAAGGAGAAAAGAAAGGAAAACCAAGAGAATAACACGGAAAAGAACCCCGAAACACATCAACGTGGAGACGGCATCAGCTTTTACTAATCTATGGGGAATCGCACGCTTGGTTCGAGAAACAATCACTGTCTCCGACGGTGAAAACAAACTCCGCACTGGAAAAAAAATTCTGAATAGAATTTACGTTCAGATGACGCGTATTTTTCTTTCGAAAGTTTACACAGCACGCAGCCATTCTAAAGTGGACAAACACTACTGAATGCTGGCTTTGGGGCGACTTTGGGGGCTAACGAGATACGAAACTCTCAGGCGTTGCACATTAAAAGAAAAAAGCATCCAGGAAAAAAAACTCCCATCGTACTTTAAAAGAGCCGTCCTTACGTAATACTGTTATCAACAGTCCTTAACAGCGGTCTTTCTTCCACTGTCGTGGCCATCTATTCTTCTTTCAACATATATCTTCTCTACGGTATATCGTCACTACCAGACCTGAAAATCTGGACCACACACACACACACAACACACACACACATACATACATTCATTGATTGACTAACTGAATCTAGGTTATTGTCAAAACAAACAAAGAAAATTCTGCAGGCATTTTACAAAATAAAGATATATAAGTGGAGAAAAACTTCCGCTCCCTCAGAGAGACACACGCGCGGACGCGCGCGCGCACATACACACACACTCACATGGATGTGTATGCACTCATGCACGCTCGGACACATGCTCTTATGCACACACACGCGCGTGCACGCACGCACACAGACACACAGACACAGACACAGACAGCAGACAACAACACACACACACACACACACACACACACACCCGCGCGCGCGCGCGCGCGCGCCAAACACACGTCACACACATATGCACAAACCCACACACAGCTTTAACTTTCCTTGGGAACAACCTTTTTACATCCATACACATCCAGTGAAGGAACTGAAAACAAAGTGAATATCTTGAAGGACAACGCATACATGCACGTGGAACTAACCGACATTTTAAACTTCTGGCGCACAAAGTGTATAACTTGGGTTCACTCCATGGAGCGCTGATGTAGGAAAATCGAAGTGTGTGTTCCTGTCAACATGTCTGCTGGCCCTATTGACCATTTGATTGAGAGCTTGACAGGTCTCCCGTGGACAAAATCATACCAGAAACCTTGAACATATCATAGCATGAGAAGATTTTCTAACATGAAAAGAATACCGGGGGCAGATTTCGACAGGAACCTCATATTGACTTGGAACTTCAAATAATATCTTTCCAGTCAGAGAACTGGCTGAGTGGCATAGCGGCATTGGATTCTTGTGAGGCAGTTTCACTTTGCAGGGGGGTATTCAGAGGCAGAGAAAGAATGTCAGTAAATATTGCTCTGAATGCAGCGAACTGGGTGCCAACACACAGCTTTGGAGG
>CM065722.1:30602514-30610014 GCA_033310375.1 Conus canariensis | reverse complement strand
TTTTACCACTTGTGTGCGTTTGTGGAAGGACATTTGGATGGGGGTGAGTGCAGAGTGAGAGACAAAAAGGTAATGACTGCAATACTCATGTTTTTCCTCTTCAGCTTTTTGTGAACTATACTTAAAGCTACGCTTTAAAACCCGTATGCTGTTTTTAACGTAATCCATGTTATGATTACTTAACTTTATTCATTTTTGTTCGAGTAACGGCACAACAGATTGAAAACACTATATAAACATGTATATACTCTCTGGACGAGACTGTCAAGAGTTCTTGTCCCTTCAAGACTGGGTTACTGCACCTGTCTTCGTGCTGGTCGTCAGAAAGATCTTATTTAAACAGTTACACAAAGTAGAGAACAAGGATTCCGGACTAATTTTCAGATGCTCGTAACCCATTCATATTGCTTCTCTGCTTCATTCTCTTCACTGGCTTCCTGTTCAAAAACGTTCTGATCGTGAACTTTTGTTTTCTTCAACTCCCTGAAGAGTGAATTTACTATGTGCGTTTCCCTGATCTTTTCTAATTGGACGCCTGCCTAGCTCTTGTGTTTCGCAACTGATACGCTTGTCCTTCAAATCCCTCTTTTGTATTCCCAGTTCTTATAGAACAGGAGCACTTTAGAATGGGAACGAAGAAATGCTGTGTGTGTGTGTGTGTGTGTGTGTGTGTGTGTGTGTGTGTGTGTGTGTGTGTGTGTCGTCGTGTGGTATGTGTCCCTCGCTCCAGATACCGGCCGATCTTCTGAAATTGAGTATATATGGTCAGATGTTTAGATTAGGTTCCACTAACGTGGGGTTCTCCAGAATACAAAAGTATTTGGCCGATCTTTGTGAAAATTAGTAGGTATGTTCATTACGGGTCACGATATGCCCGTGTTTTATTTTACCGTTATAGCCGTTACAACGCTGTAACGGCCTGTAACGGTTTTTCTTCTTCATGGAATATCTCAGAAAGTACTTGGCCGATCTTTGTGAAAATTAGCAGGTATGTTCGTTGTGGGTCACGGGTGATGCCCATGTTTTAGTTTACCCCGTTATAGCCGTTACTAACGGCTGTAACGGTTTTTCTTCTTTATGGAATATCTCAGAAAGTACTAGGCCGATCTTTCTGAAAATTAGCAGATATGTTTACTATGGGTTACGGATGATGCCCGATGTTTAGTTTACCGTTATAGCCGTTACTAACGGCTATAACGGCCCATAACGGTTTTTCTTCTTTATGGAATATCTCAGAAAGCACTTTGTCGATCTTTCTGAATATTTGTAGGTGTGTTCATTATGGGTCACGGATGATACCCGGTGTTTTAGTTTACCGTTATAGTCGTTACTAACGGCTATAACTGCCCATAACGGTTTTTCTTCTTCATGGAATTTGTCAGAAAGTACTTGGCCGATCTTTCTGAAAATTTGTAGGTATGTTCACTTTGGGCGACGGATGATGCCCGACGTTTTAGTTTACCGTTACAGCCGTTACTAACGGCTATAACGGCCTGTAACGGTTTTTCTTTTTTATGGAATGTCTCAGAAAGTACTTGGCCGATCTTTCTGAAAATTTGTAGGTATGTTCATTATGGGTCACAGATGATGTCCGACGTTTCAGTTTACCGTTATAGCCGTTACTAACGGCTATAACGACCCATAACGGTATTTCTTTTTTTTTATAGAATATTTCAGAAAGTACGTGGCCGATATTTCTGAAAATTTGTAGGTATGTTCACTATGGGTCACGGATGATGCCCGATGTTTTAGTTTACCGTTATAGGCGTTACTAACGGCCCATAATGGTTTTCTTCTTTATGGAAAATCTCAGAAAGTTCTTGGCCGCTCGTTCTGAAAATTTGTAAGTATGTTCATTATAGGTCACAGATGATGGCCGATGTTTACCAGAATGGCCATTAGAAACGGTTACACCAGCCCAAGACGGTTTTACCTCTTTATGGAATATCTCCCGCGTATTCAGGATAAACTGGGAGTACGTTTATATGCTTTGCATCTTGTTTCATACCAGGACGTTTGGAGTGCGTTCTTTTTCTTTTCATGCGCACTCTCTGCACGAGAAAAAAAAAAAACAACAACACACCTACCTTTATCTATCTGAAGCTTTCTCATATCTCTTCCCCTAAGTCTTCTCTTAAGACTGTCATGTACATCGACAATGGTGTGCGCGTGCGTATGCACGCATGCTTGGTGTAGCTCTCTTTTTGTCTCATCCCTCAAGTCATCTCTTAACATTTTTTTTTTTTTTGAAGGTTTCAGTTTATTCACAAACGGACCATAAGGGGGTGGGGGTGGGGGGGGGGGGGGGGGGGGGGAGGGATGGAACAATACAAAAAATACAATCAAATTCAAGCACGTTAGGTCGTCATGAAGCCACATCGAGGAAATACAATAATTTCATGATCAATCTGCTAATGCACAGTAACAAACGCTTTACAGTCCCTGGTCTATATAAGTTTATGGTACCATGAACATAAGTTCAAATGATGATAATAAATTTTACAGTTTACAATACATGAATACCAAGCTTTCCTTTATAACAAGAACTTTGCTCACAAATTTAAATGATGACTGTATAGTGATTAAGTCATATTTTGAACAATTAAGTAGTGGGGAGAAAACAAATGCAGGCTAACAATTCTTCAGTCATTATAGTAATGACTTGGCAAAGATTTATCTTTTAGGGAAAAAAGTCATATTTTGAGCAAGATTTCCTTTTCAGCCACACTGATGTCAGAACATTAGTAATAAAGAAGTTCGTGATAGTTAGGTTGCTTCTAAACGAAGACTCCCATTGCAACCAGCACTCGTATCACATGTCTTTTTTTTTCTTTTCTTTTTTTTTATGAAGTTTTTCTTTAATCTGTAATAATAAAGGGTATATACGATTCCCATATTTTTTCAAATCGTGTCAGGCAATTAATTTTGGCTATATATTCTTCAATTTTAATCTTTCCTGATAGTCGTTTCCTAAATACACTGCACACCGGAACACATTTGTTTTGTTTACATTGAAAAATAAACCATTTCGCAAACAGAATCATTCTTTCAAATGCTTCGTCATTTTCAGTCTGTTTATCAGTACCTAAAATTACGAAATTTTCGGTCAAATTTAACGTCATTTTGCATTTTTCATTAATTTCTTTGATGAGTTTAGTCCAGAATGATTTGATCATATTACATCCCCAAAATAAGTGTCTTATACATTCCTTTTCTGTATGGCAAAACGTACAGTTATCGCCAACCACACCCATTTCTTTCAATATAATATTTGTACCAAGAATTTGATGTACTATCCTCATTTGAAACCATTTCAATTTCACTTCAGAAATTTTGTGTATCTTTTTGAAAACATTTTGCCAAACTATTTCGCCTTCCAATGTATTATTCCATTTTTTACAGCAGTTAGGAGCTGGGCTATCGTCTATTAATATGCGATAATAAAGGTTCATACCTTTACAACTCGATAAAATCGTTTTTAGGGCGCATGGAAGGTCAGACTTGCTATTATTTTCTAAAGTTATATTATGTTTAATCATATATTGTCGAATACATGATAGATATCCACCGTACGTCAAAAAATCAATGCTGACCTGGAAACGACGGTTGAATTCAGCTAAAGACAAAAATCTTCCGTCTACATTCACAAAATCTGCAATGCAATGAACGGCATTTTCTATCCAGTTCGTTGATTGAATAACGTTGTTTCCACGTTTAAAGCGTTCATTGTACAGGAATGGTTCGGCTAGTAAATCTGTACTTGTTTTAGGCTGTACTTTCTTCCAAAACAGTTGATATGCACTGAAAACATGTTTCCAAAATAGGTTATCTGTTTTTTTAAGATTAACACACAATGGTCCGTACATATCTAGTTTATTTAATATGGGATATAACTGGGTACAAATACTTTTCCAGTTATGCTTAGAATAATACAATTTTCGTATCCATGTGATTTTAGCAGACAATCTCTTAACATTTTCATCTTGCTTACAATAGTATGTCAAGTCAAGTCAAAATTATCTTCAATGAGGGTTAAAAAAAAAGCTTTCCAGCTGTTTCACATCCTGACCTCATAAACAAGAAATAAATATATCCGTGCATACTTGTACCTATGTGTCAGTTAGCATGGACTTTTTCATTTCTAATTCACCATTTCCTTCTCTAAGCACCATCACTACCATAGCGTACTAAAAATACAGAAAATTAACAGTCTGCAAAGTCATCAAACAAGCGAACGACTGATATTGTCCACAGGACAGCGTAGACCACTGCCAAGTTCCAACGCATCACGAATCCACCCTTGGATCTCGATCTGCACCAAAATGTATCGCAAAGAAAAATTTTGTCTGTAACGTGGAAGAAAAAACATGGGTCTTGTTGTTGGCTTTTCTTTCTTATGCAAGTCACTTCAGGAGTAGAAGAAAAATTCCGCCCAAGGAACGTAATCGTATTGTTGACCGAAAGAGTTACTTCTCATGTGCTTTAGGACAATCTGAAAATGTGAACAACAATGTTTCTTTCATAGAAAATGTTTTAATAAACTGTGAATGCGTATTCATAAACAGTCATCAACTCGTAAATAGTAGCAACACAGTATTCCTGTTCAATGGTTAAACTCTAATAAGCTTGCGAACGGATCCTGGATCCGCCCTTTAATCCTGATCTACATTACAGATCCATACCAAAATGTCATGGCTTCATCCTCACCCTACATTCCATACTTTCACCAGACTGGTTAGAATTGATTTTAGAGTATTTGTGTGATTTTCCCGACGGACAAAGAGACTACTGAACGCGGATGGTGAAGCTAACAAAACCCAAGCAAAGAGGCAAGTTAAATTCAGCAAGACCAGGCAGCTTGTTCAAGAGAATCGGAGCGTAAGTGAACACTGCACCTGAAAGAAATGCCGGAATGATGGCGTCAGCTCGACACTTCTCTTCCGGAGAAGATCAATACCGCTTCTGTTGAGAAAAAGCATTTCACCGAAAGAAACGTTCCTCCGGCCACTCCGTCTGACCTTTTCAAATCCAACACATGTACCCTTCCCCACTTCCCCACGCCCCCGCCCGTCATATTCCGCCTAATTCCCTGTGGCTATTCCCCCGCTGACGTCATGAGGGGAATCATCCCTGCATGGTGCCCCCCCGTTGAAATAAAAAGGCCAAAACGAGTGAGACAAGTGATTGTTGAGCGAGGATCACGAGGCTGAGATGAGGAAGAACTTGACTGAAGTCCTGTTGATCACAGTGTCATGTGCAACGTTCTGACGCTGATGCTCGCCCATTCTGTCCTTTACAAGGAGCTGAAACAATGTGGTTGACTCTCCAGAGATGAAGGTGAAAACTGGTGCCATCCAACGGGCAAGGTTCTGGTTCTGTCCTTTTTTGTCTCCCTACATGGCTTTGTTTTTCCTGTCTCTTCTTAACATGTTCTTTTTCTACTAATTTTTTTCCTTTTCTCGGTTTTCGTTCTATTTTTTTCTTTATCTTGCTAACTCTTTTCTTTCGTCCCTTCTTTCTTTTTTTCTCACCATTTCTTTTCTTTCTTTCCTTTTTCTCTTCCCTGTTTCCTGTTATTCCCTTTTACCCCAAACCCTAGATTCTGACAGGACCTAATTAAAGTATTGACGCCAAGACTGATCCTCTGCCAATAAGCTCATACTGATACAAGTATCCTTGGGACCCTGAACAACAAGAGAGAGAGAGAGAGAGAGAGAGAGAGAAGAGAGAAGAGAGAGAGAGAGGGAGGGGGGGGGCAGGAAGGAAGAAAATTCACACTGTGACCCACAATAGTAGTGATAGTCGTTGTAGCAGTAACAAGAGCAGCAGCAGTATGAGCAACAGAAGCAATAGTAAAGTTTGCTAGTGTAAGAATACCAACAGCACGTGCTAGCTGAAGTAATCGTAGCAGAAGTAGCAGTAACAGAAGTAGCCGCATCACACCTGTGGTAGTGGCTGTGGCAATAACAGTAACAGATCTGGTAAAAGCAGAAACAGCAGTGGTGAAGATGTAGCAATTCTAGCAGAAGCAGTAACAGAAGTAGCCGCATCACACCTGTAGTAGTGGCTGTGGCAATAACAGTAACAGATCTGGTAAAAGCAGAAACAGCTGTGGTGAAGATGTAGCAATTCTAGCACAGGCACGTGAAACAAGTAATAGTCGTAGAAATAGTATCGGTATTACTAATTGCAGCAGCAGTATCAACAGCAATCACAAAAACCCAGCAGTAACATTATAAAGTTTCTTTCTACATTAAATGTTAACCTTTGCGTTTGGAATTATTAGGACGCCATATTCACCCCCCCCCCCCACACTTTTTTTTACATTTTTTTTTTACTGTATTACACTTCAGAAATTGTGTCTCTAATCAAGGCAGCATTTTACACAAGGCTACCCTAATCCTCCTTGTTAACGGAAGCCAATTCTACTTACATTTTCCTTTAAATTCGGGTTCGGTGTTATTTCCTTCTTGGAATTAGTTTTATCCGCTCCTTCTACCTCGCAGAGGTTCCAGGACTGATCGATTTTTTTTTTGCAATCAAGCTTTTCTGTCACACATTTTCTGCAAGAAGACTTGTGCTCCCAATTTCTTGTCTTTTAGGGTCTTTAAATGTCTCACGTTCGCGCGTACAATGAGAGACAAATAAAATGAGGGAAAAAAGCCACACACGCGGATACAGAGAGGAAACACACACAGATATAACGTGATATCAAATGGGACAAAATTTATCGTACGATCCAGTTGTTTATATAATATAGTTGCTTATATAGTTGTTAAGGAATTTGTTGATCTTCTAATGATGAAGTTATTTTATAATTTTATCGGTTGTGCTCCTTCTTTGTTTCTGTCATTTTGAAAAAAGAGAATATCGCTGCATAATGAAAATATGTTGATTAAAAAAAAATCCTTCATTTCTGTTCTCTCTCTCTCTCTCTCTCTCTCTCTTTCCACACACAAACGCACATACATGCACACGCACACACGCACACACGCACACACACACACACACACACACACACACACACTAGTATACATACATTTTGATCGCAGCACATAGAATCGAATTTACCGTCTCTATCGAATGTCAAGCGGATTCCACATTAACGGCATGTCTCCTGCTTCTCAAGATTTACGTGTGATTCTGCAGGCACGTGATTAGCTTCTTTTATTCTCTGTCTCTGTCTCTCTCTCTCTCTGCCCCCCCCCCCCCCGTCTCTCTCTCTCTCTCTCTCTCTCTCTCTCTCTCTCTCCTCCCTTTTTAAACGTCTGTGCAGGGTCTGTTGAACTGTGAAATGAGCAGCGACGGACCCAGTCTGTGGTCGTATTTCCTTATTTGTTGTTGTCATTCTGTTAATGGCTGTAATTCTGGCTTTATTTGTCTACCTGGTGTTTCATTGGCTTTTTGCTTTCCTTCAGTCTTTTTCCGAACTGAAATTTATGTTGTCAACTCGCTGTGCCTGCCACCTCCCTCTCCCCTCTCCCCCCTCCGTTCACTTCG
>CM065722.1:30572514-30577514 GCA_033310375.1 Conus canariensis | reverse complement strand
TATCATTTGTGATATGTTCCATTGTTACTGACGGCCCGAAATATAACGTGCAGCAAAAATCTACTGGCGGCAGCAATCAAATTTTTAAAAAGAAATTATTATAATTAATCCGCCAGGAAAAAGGGACAAACAAATTTCAACACAATCAAAGATCTGCTTTATTACTTCCGTAAAATGAAGTCAGGACGAGTACAGCGGAACTTTTTGCAAATGTAGAACCAGAGAAGGCTGTATCAATCCCCCCCCACTCGTTTATTTTGCATTCTAGCAGCGTAATAACTTTTAAGGGTAAATGAATGTGTATTTCACAAAAGGAAATTGACGCTCACGTTGTTGCTATCCTGATTTCTGTATTTATTCTCCTCCAGACACAATTAAAATCAAGTAATGTGATACAGTGAGATGTGATGTGATGCGATCGTGTGTGTGTTTGAATATGAGTATGTGCATGCATGCGTGCGCGCGCGCGCGCGCGTGTGTGTGTGCGTGCGTGCGTGCGTGCGAGCGTATGTGGTGTGTGTGTGCGTGTGCGTGCAAGCGCACGCGCGCAAGTGCATGTATAAGTGCACGCTAATATGTGCCTGCTGCGTGTGTTTTCTTGTAAGTAGAGCGGAGGATAAGAGGGCGTAAGGGGGAGGGGAAGGTTAGAATAGCGTTTCTGAGAAAGAAGACCAGGAAGTCGGGTATAAGCACGCGCTAGACAAGAACACAGACAGACCGACAGACAGACACGCACACACTTCCCAAAGTGCTAAACATAATTTCTCTCTATGTAGTGTAAGTCTTTTCACAGAATATACTCTATTGGCACTGTTAGGATTTCGACGGTCACATAGCACAATGCTACGTTGCATTTCGTGCACAGTATGTGCAATGGTTTCGTTATCATGGGGCATCAGCTATTGCAACTTTGCACAGATCAAGCTGGCAGATCAATCAAATGCAAGAGGTGTTAAGGCCGAGTTTTGACAGGTCGTCTTTCATCTCTCCTGAAACCACGGCCGTCATTATCATCTTTATCGTCTCCTTAGTCGTCGTAAAATGAAGAGAAGAGAAAACGTTGAGAAGTTTGTCGTCATTTCAAGCGATGTTAGACTCTGAAAAAGGTGTGAAAGGTGTGGAAGTAACAAATACACACACCAGTATATACCCATATCCATACACCCACACACACACATACACACATAAGCGCGCGCGTTTAAGCATGCACGCACGCACACACACACACACACACACACACACACACACACACACACACACACACACACACATATGTGCGAACCTGCACACACAAATAAGAGAGAGAGAGAGAGAGAGAGAGAGAGAGAGAGAGAGAGAGAGAGAGAGAGAGAGAGAGAGACTTTTTGACACTTTGACACTGATATTTTATTGTCATTACCAAAGAGGTCTTTTGACAAGGGGGGAGAGGTAACAGAACAAAAACATTTCCCTCTTCCTTTCCTGCAAACAAATAGTACACTTTCATTCCTAGTGTGTATCAAATCCAAAATTAACAAAAACAAATAAATTCGTAACATTTCGTTATGTCCTCACCTCACGCACAGGAGTAATGCAGTAAGGTTAAAAAAAAATTTAAAAAAAAGCACCTTAAGACTGACTCGACCATCCGCTGAATCAAATGATGACATTGTATTTTACTGATGTCTTCAACATGAAAAAAAAAAAAAAGACTGACTCGACCATCCACTCAATCAAACGATGACATTGTATCTTACAGATCTCTTCAACATGCGATGAATGATAACATTCATTCAGATATCTCTTATAATGTATTATCTTCAATTTTACTATCCTTCATCCGTCTAATTTTCAATGCTTCCGCGATGAATTTCGCAACTGATTTTATTACAATTTCATCATCTGATGATAACACATCAGCGACATTTTGTCTTTTCGCTATATCTAACTGGAAAAATGAACAGTTTGTCCGCACTTCATTATAAGCAGTACAGTGGAACAGAAAGTGTTCTTCGTCATCAATAATATGTCTACATGCAGGACAAGGAGATTCTGTGGATGTTTCACATTCAAACCATCTTTTGTTCGCATTAAAACCTACAGTCCTCAACCTAAATCTTGCGTAATTTATTCTGTGCCATTTATCTGTTATGACATTGAGAAACTTTTCAGAATGAAACACATTCTTAAATGAGAAAAACCAGCGATATTTTTCTTTACTTTCCATATCCGAGTGCGAATTTTGTTTAAAAGAACAAATAAGCCTGTCGTTAAATTCCGCAATGAACTGTTGCTCATTTCCTACTTCCTGAGTCATCCACACTATTCCAAAACCCTGTTCTGAAAGGACTTTCTTTACTTTATAAGCCCAGTTTTCTTTACCTTTTTCCATTTCTAGAAACATCATATCATAGGCTTGCCTGCTCAAACGGGACTGGGGTAGCTTCAAGATCTTCAACCAATATTTAATACATTTCACAAATGTACTTATATACAAAGGGTATCTGCCCATTTCTCCATATAAGACGGTGTTGGATGAATGAATAGGTACTTGAAGGAAACGCTTCATAGCATACGTATGTACTTTTTCCATCTGCGAATTTTCATGTAAGCCCCAAATTTCAGCTGCATAAGTAAGAAGAGGTTTTATCTGTGTATCAAACATTTTCCAAAATATACCAGTAGAAAGAAACTCGTGGAGAGCGTGGCAGCAGAGAGTCCTCAGAAGAGAAGCCCCCTTCAAGCAAGTGTTTCGGCCCTTATCTCCTGACACTCTAGGGGGGTTGGGCCACACCCGGTTCATGACTCCGGATGTCCCTCTGCTGCCCTTTTTTTCCCATCTTGGGACGAGCCATGGCTGGGATTCGAACCCATGACCCTCTGGACATGCTCATTTTCCACTTAATGACTCGCGCTTTAACCACTGAGCCACAGGGACACCTGATATTTGTAGGGAAATTAAGCCTTATGAAGTTCACTTTTGTTCCTCCTTGACCAGATCCAGCTTGAACACCTCTCTGCCGCTTCTGCCATTGCTTTCAGGGCTCTGGTTTTTTCCTTCCCTGCAACTGAGAGCTGTTTCATGAGGCTGTATGCAGACGTTCCTACAAACCCCCTAGCTCCAATTTCTGCAGTGAGGACTTTGACCTGATAGCCTTCTCTCCTCAGGCTGTTTGCCAGATCAGCATACTTTTCAGTCTTGTAGATTTGAGCTGCCTCCATTCTGTTCTCATATGGCACCGTGAGCTCGATCATGATCAGCTGCTTGGTTGACTGAGAGTGGACTACTATGTCTGGTCTCATGCCACTCTTGCTGATGATCTCTGGGTGACTCTTCCATTCTGGGAGGTCTGCAGTGCATTCCCAGTCATCTGCCCCGTCCAGCAGACTCTGCCTGCATGTTTCGAGTGGCACTGTTGTTCTTGGCCATGATTTGCTGCCTCCTGCCGTGAAGAATGTTGCGGGTGCTTTTGGAGTCCTGATTTTCCCTTTTGTGGTGTTGGTACTAGCCCAGACTACTTGTACAATTTCTTTGAGCACTTGGTTGTGCCTCCATGTGTACCTTCCTTGAGCCAGGGCTACTTTACATGAGCTTAGGACATGCTCCACTGTTTGTTTTTCATGGCAGAGGGGCATGCAGGATCGTCTGTTTTCCCCCACTTCACCAGGTTTGCATTTGAGGGCAGAAGGTCATATGCAGATCTGAGAATGAAGCTGATCCTGAGAGGGGCCATGTGCCAAATGTCATTCCAAGTGAGACTTCTTTGGAGTGCATTCTCCCACGTTGTCCATTGCCCTTGCTGGCTCTGCTGGACTGCTTTTTGGAGTCTTTTTTGGTCTTCTTCTTTTCTCATCTCCTGAATCATCATGTCTCTTTTGGCTTTTCCTTTGGCCTTTGACCACCATTCAGTTTTGGTCACCCCCAGTCCTTGTCTGTTGGTCTGTGTGTGTCCTGTTATTTCTCTGATCTTGAGACTTTCTTTTGCAGAATCCATCGCCTCTTGAACTTTCCATTTTCTGCCTGTCTTCAGCTGGGGCTTAATTGCTTCTACCACCTTGTCTCCTGAGTCCTCCAGCATGCTTTGAAGTCTGATCTTCCCTGCTTTGTATTCCTCCAGGATGGATTTCAGGGGTAGTTTCAGCTTTGCTTGGCGACAGTACAGCGCTATGTCAGTCAGACAGGGTGGGACACCAAGCCATTTCCTTGTGAACTTGTTGATTTTGGCTTCCATTGCCTCCACTATGCTGGTGCAGATGTCGTATATCATCAGAGGCCATAGGAGCTTTGGTATCAGCATGAACTGCAGACACCAGACCTTGTATTTGCCAGGGAGCCCACACTGGTCAATGGTCTCCAAGCCTTCCTCCGCCATCTGCTTGGTTTCTTTTGCTCTTTGTGTGTCTTTCAGCGTATCATCATACCATCTTCCAAGGCTCTTGACTGGTTCTTCTGTGACTGTTGGAATGGCCTGGTTGGCAACACTGAAGACCACAGATCCGGCCACTTTTCCTTTCCTCAGTGAGAGACTCCGTGATTTCTTTGGCTTGAACTTCATTCTGGATGAGGCAACTATGTCGTCCAGCCTCTCCAGCACATGACGTGTCTCGTCTTCTCTGGATGAAATCACTGTAGTGTCATCCATGAAGGCCTTGAGAGGAGGCATCTTGTATCCATCGCCAAGGTCTGTTTGTCTCGCGTTGTTTGTTGCTGCTTTCAAGATGAGTTCCATTGCCAGCACGAACAGTATTGGGGAAATTGCACAGCCCATTGCAATACCCACTTCCAAGTTGATCCAGTCTGTTGTGTACTCCTTGGTAGAGAACCGCATTGAGAAGCCATTGAAGTACTTCTTGAGCATGTCGCGGATGTTCTTTGGCACATGGTACATCTCAAGAGCCAACTGTATCATCTCATGGGGCACAGATCCATATGCGTTTGCCAGATCAAGCCACACTACGTCCAGGTCTCTCTTTTCTGTTTTTGCTTTTTGGATTGCGTCCCAGATCATTGTGGCGTGTTC
>CM065722.1:30555014-30567514 GCA_033310375.1 Conus canariensis | reverse complement strand
AAATAATACAATCACTAACGTAACAAATCTAGCAACGTTGATGCAATTAAACATTTATATCAAACAACGTGAAAGAACAATAAAGCAACCCCACGATTACGAAATAATCATACGCTGCAGTAAAAAACAACAACAACAAAAAACAAACAAACAAAAAAAAAAAAAAAACACACACACACCAAAACATGCGCACACAAAACAATGTAAGAAAATAACGTTACACAATGTAACAGCAAACAAATCAGGTAATGCCAATGTAACAAAAGCAATCAAGTAACACCAGTATAGTCAGCAACCAGTCACGTAAAGCCAATATAACAAAACAGTTGTCTGACAGCTAATGTTACATGAATGTAAGAAAGCAATCATACGACGATAAAATAATTACGAAACGCCAATAATCAGGTAACCCCAATGTCAGACAACAAGAGGACATAACTCCAGTGTAACCCACCGATCAGATAACACCACCGTAACGAAACAATCACATCACGCCAGCATCACGTGACTCAGCGGGAGGATGGTTTGAGGTGAGGGTGGGGGTGGGGTGTGTGTGTGTGGGGGGTGGGGGTGGGTGGAGGTGGAAATCTGTGGCGGGCCCGTCAGAGCGAATGGCTTCATTGGAATTCTTCCGTCTCCTTCGCTCACACAATTGGATTGTATGTGCTTCATTTGCCACAGCACCTGTGACTTCTGTGTGTGTTTCTCTTCTCCTTGTCTGTCTGTCGGTCTGTCTGTCGGTCTGTCTGTCGGTCTGTCTGTCGGTTCTCTCTCTCTCCCTTTCTTAAAATACCCGCAAACATAAAGAATTTCTGGACATGCCCGTGCACGCACACACGCACGCGCGCACACACATTCACACGCTCATACATATTAGTACACACACACTGTGCAAGGCAGGAAGTATTCTTTGCATCTTTCAGATGGATTCCACTATCTAACTAAAGAAATACATTCAAGGATGCTGGGTGGTAGAGCCACGCCCTGTGTTTAGAAAGAACGAACCTGTGTGGTACCAGCTGTTTCAACTGATGTGGATTTGGCATATTCAAACTTGTTCAGTTGTTCTCTCTCTCTCTCTCTCTCTCTCTCTCTCTCTCTCTCTCTCTCTCTTTTCGCCTCCCCTCCTCCCCTCTTCCACAACGCACTTGAACTCTTCTACTGCTCTGTGTCTGTGTCTGCCTGCCTGCCTATCTGCCTGCCTCTCTCTCCCTCTTTCCTCCAATGTGCTGATTCAAATCAACAAATGAAAAACAAGGCCTAAATGAGGCCAATGCAAAACCAAATACTACATGTATAGAAAGCAGCCAGAATACACGAATCTAAAAGCATAAGCACGGTGGCACGCACGCAGCAAAAGCACCTAGTTTGGTTTTTGTATTTTCTGACGAACGCTTGATAGCAAAGCCCTTTCTTCTTCCACCCAACCTTCCTCCCTTTCCCCCCTCCCCCGTCTGTAAACCTTACGATCGTTTCGATCCCATCCCCCAAAAAAGGTGTACAACAAACAAAAACGAGAAATGGAGTTAATGTCACAGAAATAAATGTCAAAACATCTGTCTGTTTCTGATTTTTTTCCCCTTCATCAGAGCTGGAACAGTTACAAGCTATAAACAAGAGAGAGAGAGAGAGAGAGAGAGAGAGAGAGAGAGAGAGAGAGAGAGAGAGAGAGAGAGAGAGAGAGAGAGAGAGAGAGAGACTCATGCACAGACAAGCAGCTGACTAAAAAACACGGGTTAATTGATTACGTGCAATGCCTGTCGTGCCCTTTATTAATTTAGGAGAACGATGAAGAATGTGGGGTCACTTGGTGAAAGGAATGTTAGCCCAAAGGTTGTCGTATTGCTTTTGATCTTTATCTGTCAGTGTCTGCTTGTGTCTCTCTCGCTCACACTCGCAAGATCAAGAGAGAACAACCAAAGGCAATAATACTGATGAAGTAAACAGAGAGAGAGAGAGAGAGAGAGAGAGAGAGAGAGAGAGAGAGAGAGAGAGAGAGAGAGAGAGAGAGAGAGAGACAGAACTCAGAACAGTTTAATGTACTTCGGCCTTGGGCCACAATACAATACAATCGGGGGGGAGGGGTAAGGGATGATAAATGGATTAAATGGAAGGGGGGGGGGGGGGGGCGTCAAAGCAATGGTCATAATATTTTCATCTTGAAAGGAAAGCTTAGAATCCAAATAAGAGTACGAACGCAAAGACACATTTTATAGACTGCACGATTATCACACAGTTTAACTTGTTACACAACCAATGCCGTTAAGAGTAGTGGCCTCTGAGCAAATTAAACTACTGAATTGGAGCGAGTGAAACAATACATCAAAAATAATAAATGTAAATGTTCAACCTTGAGAAGTCATTTTCTTCCTAATATTATTAGCATGAAACACATACCTGGACAAATTATGCCTGTGGGTGGCATTATTTACTTTAAGCAAATCAGGGAGTGGTAAAAATTTACAGTCTCCCAAAAACTTTATTCTAAGGTCATCATACATGAAGCACTCGAATAAAAAATGGAATTCATCTTCAATTCTGGTATTACAAAAAGGACATAACCTATCTTGGCTGTTATTACTATATCGATGGACATTGTTGTTAAGTGGCAAAGCATTTAATCTTGCTTGTGAAACAGCGACTCGAAAGCAATATGTATCCATGCAACTGATATATTTCTCTTTTTCGAAAATGGTTTTAAAGGATCTGTAACTATCATACCTATCTCGATCTCTAATAGATCCAGTCCATTCCTGAATAAAGAAATCCACGGGTCTTTGTTTAAATAGACATAAAAAAGCCTTAACATCTCCAACACCCTGCTGCAGCCACACAATGTTAAATCCAGTTTCACATAGAATTTGTCTTATCTGAGAAGCCCAACATGTCTTTCCAGATTTATCCACATCAAGCAACATTAAATAAGCATTGTATGGGAATCTGTCTGGATTCATTCGTAACAGTTTAAACCAGTATCTAAGGGAATTAGTGTAGGAGTTAATATAAAGTGGGTATCTTCCCAAGTCACCATACACCATTTTATTTGGTGTGCTTAGTGGTACTCCCAGAAATCTTTTGCAGGCCATCAAATGTACTTTCTCTATTTCCTCTAATCTTTGTAGGCCCCATATTTCAGAAGAATATAACAGAATGGGTTGGATTCTTACGTCAAAAATCTTAAAGAACGTGCTTGCATTCATTTCTTTATATTTCTGGAAAACTCGATTTAACTCCACAACAGCTTTCTTACCCTTGGTCACAAAATGCTCTGTACCTAATTTAGCACTGATTTTTGTTGTGAAACAGAAACCCAGATAGCAATAATTATTAACTACTTCCAATCTTAGGCCATTGAAATACCATCGCTCGCGTTTTCCAAGAAACCCACCTTTCCTAAACACCATTACCTTAGTTTTTTCAATGTTAACAGTTAACTGCATGTCATCACAACAAGACTTCAATACATTTAATTGGTTTTGTAAGCCCCATGGAGTTGTAGAAATTAGAGCTACATCATCAGCAAAGAGCAAAATAAATATTTCCATAAGGTCTGGCAATAAATGAACGCCATGTCTTCCTCTTTCGCTCATATGATCTGCTAACTGGTTGATAAATATTGAGAACAATGTAGGGCTCAACACGCATCCTTGTCTCACACCAATCGGGCATTCAAAGAACTCAGATATATCAGAATTTGCACGAACACATGAAAGCAGGGATTCGTACATTGCTGTTAAAGACGCAAAAAACTTCCCCTCTACTCCTTTACTTCTGATGCATTCAATTAACTTAGCGTGTCTAACCGAATCGAAAGCTTTTTTAAAATCCACAAAAGCAACATACAATTTTTTTTACCTTTTTTGCTCAAACACTTCTGAACAATCGCATACAGATTGAAAATCTGGTCAACGGTGGAGTAATCTTTTCTGAACCCAGGTGGCTTTCTGATATTAACTGATTGTTTTCCAACCATGTGTACAATCTCGTGTTCAATATAGAAGTGTAACATTTGGATAAAATACTTAGCAAAGATATACCTCTGTAATTATCTACATTTTTCGGATCTCCCTTTTTATGAATTGGAATTATAACCGCTTTTGACCAATCTTTTGGATAGATGCCTTTATCAAAAATTGAGTTGAACAGCTTTATAATAAAAGAGCGAACCTGTCTGCCGCCATTCTTCAGCATTTCAGCTGTAATTCCATCTAATCCACACGCCTTTCCCGACTTCAGTTTATCTATTGCTCTATTTACCTCCTCTTCCGAAATACTTCTGTTTAAAACATGGTCCAGATGATCCGTTAAATCTATTTCTGGGCCTGGGTAGCCAGTATGTGCAGCTGTGTCAGTTTGGAATACAGCCTTGAAATGATTAACCCAATCCACCGTTTTTATGTTATTCGTGGATTTATCTCTGTTGCCATGTCCCATATTTTTAAGCTGTTTCCAAAACATGATGGATTCAATAAATTATTGGCAAGAGATTCTGCTTTCAACTTCCTGAACTCTCGTCGTTTAGTTTTCAGTAAGTGCTTGTACTTTTTCCGTCCTTGGTCGAACGATGACAAAAAGGATATTTTTGTCAACAGGCTGAATAGTGATAACATATAGAACAAACTTATATTGGCTTTTAATTCGTTGGATTCCGATGTTGATAATGTATTGACACTGTTTGTTCAAAGCCTAACTGAAGCTAGTGAGTGCATGTCCTTTAAATCTCGTTCTGATCAGAACAAGCGATCAGAATGGTTTGACACAGAATGTGATCAAGCTAAAAAGAAGCCAGAAGAACGCCTGAACCGTTTTAGAAAAACTAAGGACATAACAGACAAACTGATCTACGTCCAAGGACGGAAAAAGTACATCAAGTGAACTATTTTTATTCACTGATATTGCTGCAGTTGATGTTGGAACTGAAGCATGCAATGAACAAATGATGAAAGATGAAAGTAGGTCGTCTATTGAACTACTTTCATCTTTCATCATTTGTTGATTGCATGCTTCAGTTCCAACAACCTTCAGATCAACTCGCATTACAACTGGCAAATGATCTGAGTCTACAATACTTTCGACATCAACTGCAGCAATATCAGTGAATAAAAATAGTTCACTTGATGCTACAAAGTAGTCTACTGTACTACAGCCTAGAGATGAGATATAAGTGCAGCTATCATCAAAATTCTTTTCACGTAGACCATTTAAAATAACACAATCAAATATATTACAAATTTCAAGCAACTGGTTACCAAAAACATTTGTAACACTGTCCTGAGAATTTCTACAAAATTCATTTACAACAGAGGCATTTGGGCCGATGAAATCTATATTATCTTCTACAGAAGAATAATTACAACACCCTGTTCTGGAATTGAGATCTCCAGTTAACAGAATGTAGAAATCATTGTAGGAGTGTTGAAGGTCTAATATGATTTGTTCCAAAACTTCCAAACCAAAACCATCGTATTGGTCTTTCCAAAACACAGAATCATGTGGATGAATATATGAACAAATTAGCATTATATCGCGATCAGTTGAAAACAGATCTTTATGGACTTTAATAATGACAGCATGAGGGCTTTGTATTTGAATTTGTTCAACGTACTTTTCAAATTTCTTCTTAATCATAACAATTATTCCACCAGAGTATCGACCTTGATGGGAAAGCTTCTTTGCTTTTATCGAACAAATTTTGAAGTTACTAAACAATGGGGAATTTAAATCATTTGCCATAAATGTCTCAGTTAGGCATATAAAATCGTGTAACAAAAGAAAGTTGGTAAACTCGTTATTATCCAGTTTTGGTAGAAGTCCATTGACGTTGTAATTGAGAAATTTTACTTCTGATTTATTTATATTACCTATATTATTCACAATACTACTTTTCTGCTCTTTTTCAGCAGATCTACCAGCCCTCGCAGATTGGGAGGTTTCATCGTCAGTACTTTTGCTCCATGATACTGTGGCCCGGCCGATTTCCTATTTTTTGTTACCTGGACGACTGTTTGATTTACTGCGTTTACATGCCTCATTTACCTTGGAGCGATCATTAGATGATGCTCTCAACAGAGAATCGAGGATGCTGCTTTGACTGCCTGTCCTCCGTGACATAGCTGATTTATTTGGACAGTCTGTTTGTCTGAGTGAGGCAGTTCGTCGAGGTGGCCTATCCTGTATAGTTGTCCTTGATGAGACAGCATTGTCTTGTTGTTTATCTTCATGGACTGTTGTACCTTGAGTGGTTTGTATTTCTTGCATTTCTGACAAGCCAATGTCGGTGCATGTATCTGTCACAGTATCGTTTGGATTGTCAGCTAGAACCGAATCAGTCTGTGTCGATATTTTGTCTGTGTCATCTTGGCCGTCACAATGTGCATTCGATTCTCTGTGTTCATCCGTCTGTCCCTGTCTGTCGGTGTTGGAGATTTTCTCGTCTGTAGAGAGAGAGAGAGAGAGAGAGAGAGAGAGAGAGAGAGAGAGAGAGAGAGAGAGAGAGAGAGAGAGAGAGAGAGAGAGAGATTTCATAACACACGAAAGGACTAAAAAAATAAGAATTTGTTTTCATATAGATTGAGAAGAAACAGAAGCGACACACGAAAATAAAAGTGTTCCTATGGTGTGATGTGAAAGGAGAGAGAGAGAGAGAGAGAGAGAGAGAGAGAGAGAGAGAGAGAGAGAGAGAGAGAGACAGACAGACAGACAGACAGACAGACAGACAAGCAGAGAGAGAGAGAGAGAGAGAGAGAGAGAGAGAGAGAGAGAGAGAGAGAGAATCACTTGCGGAAGAATAATTGAAAACTTCCGTGTTACAATTGTGCACACACAGATATGCTGCTAAACTTTTTTTTTTTTTTTTTTTTTTTTTTTTGCGGGAAAGTTAAAAAAAAACAACTCAGAACTGACGAGCACTGTCGCCGAAGACACGTCTTTCCCTGAATATAGTGCAAATGTCAAAGAGGTGATTTACTGTGTGTGTGTGTGTGTGTGTGTGTGTGTGTGTGTGTGTGTGTGTGTGTGTGTGTGTGTGTGTGTGACAGCGTGCGTGTGTGTGCGTCGTGCGCGCGTGCGTGTATGTGCACATGGGTGTTCCCCTTCCAGGCGAGTCTTACACGAGAGACATCCTCCTTGTTCAACGCCCAGAATGCATGATACACCTCCCCTTAAACCCCCCTCTCACGTCGATCAGTCACTGACACACAAGACACTTTTCCTCACCTCACACCCGAGGCAATATCCTGCGCAGGACAACCGTGGCTGCCGACATGTTGGGGCTGATAACGAAGAACGGGTTCTCTTCCGTGCCTCGCCCTTCCACACTAAATCTTCCACACTCACCGTTGCTATCTCGCAGTAGGACAGACCGGAAGTGACAAGGGGAAGCAACCGCCCCAAAACAGTGTGATTTGCTAGTTCCTGTATCAGAATCTGGTCTGCCAAAAGGGTTCTTCAGTTTCCACCTTTTCAAACACATGTTGCTGTATTTTAAGTTAAAAAAAAACAAGTATGGAGGAGAGACACAGACAAATGGAAAGATAGATGGATGAATAGATGCATGTATCTGTCACAGTATCGTTTGGATTGTCAGCTAGAACCGAATCAGTCTGTGTCGATATTTTGTCTGTGTCATCTTGGCCGTCACAATGTGCATTCGATTCTCTGTGTTCATCCGTCTGTCCTGTCTGTCGGTGTTGGAGATTTTCTCGTCTGTAAGAGAGAGAGAGAGAGAGAGAGAGAGAGAGAGAGAGAGAGAGAGAGAGAGAGAGAGAGAGAGAGAGAGAGAAGAGATTTCATAACACACGAAAGGACTAAAAAAATAAGAATTTGTTTTCATATAGATTGAGAAGAACAGAAGCGACACAAAGAAAGAAGAAGACTAAAAAGTGTCCAGAAGAAAGGACAAGAGAGAGAGAGAGAGAGAGAGAGAGAGAGGAGAGAGAGAGACAGAGCAGACGAGCAGACATGACATGACAGACAAGAAAGAGTGAAGAACGGTAGGCGGATTAAGAGTGAACACAGATAATGTGTAAACGTCGTGTTTTGTGTTGTGTTTTTTTGCGGGAAAGTTAAAAAAAAAACAACTCAGAACTGACGAGCACTGTCGCCGAAGACACGTCTTTCCTGAATATAGTGCAAATGTCAAAGAGGTGATTTACTGTGTGTGTGTGTGTGTGTGGTGTGTGTGTGTGTGTGTGTGTGTGTGTGTGTGTGTGTGTGTGTGACAGCGTGCGTGTGTGTGCGTCGTGCGCGCGTGCGTGTATGTGCACATGGGTGTTCCCCTTCCAGGCGAGTCTTACACGAGAGACATCCTCCTTGTTCAACGCCCAGAATGCATGATACACCTCCCCCTTAAACCCCCCTCTCACGTCGATCAGTCACTGACACACAAGACACTTTTCCTCACCTCACACCCGAGGCAATATCCTGCGCAGGACAACCGTGGCTGCCGACATGTTGGGGCTGATAACGAAGAACGGGTTCTCTTCCGTGCCTCGCCCTTCCACACTAAATCTTCCACACTCACCGTTGCTATCTCGCAGTAGGACAGACCGGAAGTGACAAGGGGAAGCAACCGCCCCAAAACAGTGTGATTTGCTAGTTCCTGTATCAGAATCTGGTCTGCCAAAAGGGTTCTTCAGTTTCCACCTTTTCAAACACATGTTGCTGTATTTTAAGTTAAAAAAAAACAAGTATGGAGGAGAGACACAGACAAATGGAAAGATAGATGGATGAATAGATGGATTCAACCATCGAGGGAACAGCTGACGTGGTGCGCATGGTTGTGTAAGTGATGAGCAACGTGTCTTGAGCCATTTAGCACTTGAGGAAATAAATGTGGGTAAACTGTTCGGTGATAAGCTGACAGAGAAGAGAGAGAGAGAGAGAGAGAGAGAGAGAGAGAGAGAGAGATTAAAAAACCCTGAATATATACCAAAGGAGAAGCAGGCCCACACCGCAGTAGAACAAAAACGACCTAAAAACTCTTAATCCCCCGCAGAAAAGCAAAGATAACACAGTATAAGGACAGCTGTGTCCATGTTACGTCCAGCTCTTTCCGTTGACATGTTTACTGTGTAATCATACACAGACAAGGCATGGAATGACACCTGGGTAGTGGTGGATTTATATGGTTGAAAATGAATGTGTGTGTGTGCGTGCGTGCGTGCGTGCGTGTGTGTGTGTGTGTGTGTGTATGTGTGTGTGTGTGTGTGTGTGTGTGTGTGTGTGTGTGTGTGTGTGTGTGTGTGTGTGTGTGTGGTCGCGCGCGCAGGCGATTACAGATGATTCATTTTGTTTTAAGAAGCTGATTGTCATTCATTCACATTTCATTCTCAAAAGACACACACACACACACATATACATACACGCGCGCGCGCCCCACACACACACACACACACACACACACACACACACACATGAACACAAACAAGCGAAAGAAAACGCAGAGGCTGGCTATTATCCACGAGATTTCAATCAACGTGAACGACTGCAGTGTCAACATGCCAGCATACACCCCCGTCCCGCCCCCCCCCTTCCCCCTTCCCAAACCCATGTTATCATGATTCACTAAATAAACTGCGGCCCCTTCAAATGCAGGTTTCACACGCTCTGTCACACAGGGAATCACAGCGAGGCCAGATCAGGGCAACCGCCCCGAGGTTAACACAGTCTCTGATCACTTTGAACGGTCTGGGTGCAGATGACACGCCAATAGCTCCACCCCACTCCTCCTTCCTACTTCCTACAGCAAAAGGTTGTAAAGAAGAACATGTTTGTTGCTAAAAACTTCTGCTTGGTCGAGCGCGTGGTGCTTTCACTTCGACTGTCATAATACGGAGTGTTGCACAGCGCCTTGTGTACAAGTGCAATGATCTGATTGTTGAGGGGAAATAGACCTCACATTACTGTACAGATCAAGCTGGCTGATATATTATATATAGACTTGCTAAGACTGGCTTTTGACGAGATGTCTTCTTTCCTTCCTGCAACCATTCACTGTCATTATCGTTATCGTCTTCTTCGTCGTCGTCCAATGGAGAGACATGGGCAAAGTTGAGACGTTTCCCGTCGTTTCATGCTCCGTTTGACTCTTTTTCAAGATCTGTAAGACGTATACAGAACAACTAAGGAAAAACACACACACACACACACACACACACACACACACACACACACACACACACACACGCGCGCGCGCGCGCGCGCGCGCACACACACACATACATACACACCCCAAAGCATGGACACACATACACATGTGCGTGCCTGGTGAAACAGAGAGAGCGAGAGAGAGAGAGAGAGAGAGAGAGAGAGAGAGAGAGAGAGAGAGAAAGCGGGTAGGGGGGTGGGGGAGAAACGAGAGAAGATAGATAGATAGATAGATAGAGAGAAGATAGAGAGAGAGAGAAGAGAGAGAGACAGACAGACAGACAGACAGACAGACAGACAGACAGACAGACAAACAAAATTAGAAACAGGATGCACACACACTCGTCCCCCTCCTGTCTTCCTCCCGCTCCACATTGCCCTCCCCTCTACTCTACTCTTTCTCGCCAGAGCTCATACAGTGAATATCACTATTTCTGCCGACTGTCAAGTTACGTTCCACATCAACTGCATGACGTCTCTTGCTTGTCAAGAGTTGTTTGCGATTCTGAGGCATGTGGTTTTTCTTCTCTTGTCTTCCTCCCGAGCTGGAGAGCTTTTATAACGCCTGCAGGCTGAAGGATCCACTGGACTGTGAAATGAGATGTCCTTCCCTCTGAACGGCAGCAAAGGACCGACTCGCCTTCTGGTACCAACTTGCTGTTTTGAATTTCAATGATTTCGTTTCATTGCATTTCTTTTCCTTTTGCTTTCATGTCAGCCCTTTCACCGCATCTCGTGTTGGTTGTCGAGCTATGGGACAGCCTGTTTACATTCGATGACATTCAAAACGAATATAGATTTCTTTTAGAGATGCCAGGGATGCTCTGCACAGTTAGAGATGTTTAATATTTCAGAACTGTGTGACAGGAATCATTTATCTCTTATCCATAACCCTTATTTATTGTCAGTATTGAATCACATTAATTTCGTCCCCAAAGATTTCCGTGGGTTTAATAATGCAGAGCAGGTTCCTACATTACGCGTCACGTTCATATAATTTCTGTTTTCTGTCTGTATAATTATTTACCAGTCAAAGTGAATTTCCCTTTCGCTTGTTGCAATGGCTTCTATTGCGTTCTCTGGGTGAATGTTGTTCCCGTCACCTGGACTTTGAGTGTCATTGGAAAGACTTGCACCCGTACTAGACTTCAAATATAGCGAAAAGGGGGGGGGGGGGGGGAAAGAAGAAATTGACCTGGCCTACAGTAAACTGGCCTACTCATGACCCAGGATTTTATTATTTCCATGGAAAGCCTCGCTTTATTACACATCCTTGGGTAACCTTCTTATTCTGGCTCCAAGCTGTGTATTCTTACCCCTTTACTCCCCCCCCCCCTCCTCTCCCACTCCCATGCTCCTCGCACCTCTCCTCTAACCTTATCTTCCCTCGAGTCCTTTCTCACCGCGCCTGCGTTTTCATATCATACATTCATTGCTAAATCTGTTTTCTCTTATATCGGGGTACATTTTGCTGTTTGTTTCTATGGTTTTTTTTTTTTTTTTATACGGGAGAATCAATATCGTCTGTAAAGTGACTGATATATAACTCATAAAACGACTTTCCACACTTTCACGATTTATCCGTTTTATGATACCTAGTACAGATTACTGATGTCAAATGCACCATAGATGAACGGACAATCTTATGTATGCACCCAACCATCCCCCCCCCCCCCCCCCCGAAAAATCTTACCTGCAACGCTTCTCTGTGAGAACGTATTATGGGATTACCCATCTCGTAGATAGAGGTTCACTGACATGCTGAAAAATACGTTACCACAAGTGTTTTCATGCTGCTGATAGGTGCAACAATCTCACAGTCTTTCGAACTGAAGCCCTGTTTGTACCACGCGTTTACAATAATTATGTGAAAGACACTGAAGCAAGAACGTCTGTGGGGGAAAAATCCACTTTGTTAATTAAGTAAAAAAACCAAACATGTTCAGGCAGAAAAAAATGCGCAGCGTTGTCCTACGGCCATGCGTTCCACCACCGGAGTGCAGCCAGAAATCCACTCTGAGAAATCTCTTGTGATGGTGTGGTACTAATCAGCACAATACAGGATTCCAACGTCTTTGAAAAAGCATGCGTTATACGTTATTTGATTTGTACACTACGCTACATTTGCCACACTTACTGATATTTTCAAAACCCTTCTTGCTTTGATAATCGCCACATTTTTTTGGAAATCGCCACATGTTTTCTCTACTCTTCTTACCATCTTCTGATACATAAACTAAACGGAAAGGTTCGACACCAGTGTATTAGATACGTTTTCGACGCCCCCCCCCCCCAAAAAAAAAAAAAAAAAAAAAAAAAAAGAAAAAGAAAAAAGTGTGTGTGTGTGTGTGTGT
>CM065722.1:30545014-30552514 GCA_033310375.1 Conus canariensis | reverse complement strand
TCTGGTAAGAAGAGAACCCAGAAAGCTAAATGCAGCTGAAAAGAGTAGCAGCTGGGTTTGGCTGAGGAGCAACAAAAGTGAACGTTAAAGGCTTAAATTTCCCAAATTAGAACAGGTGGCCCAAAGCGATGTGGGTAAGACATCCGTCCAGAAAGCCAACGCCCCGAGACGCCCACCTGTCCAGCAGTTGGTGGTTTGAATCCAGGCAGCACCAGGGGAAAAGTCATCTGACAGCAGAAGGAGGGCATCGTGGAGTCATAACCTGGATGAGACCCGGCCCCAGTGGAGTGTACTGAGTTCAAGGCCGAAATACTTTTTTCTGAAGAGCTGCTGCTGTCAAGCACTCCCTGGAGTTTCTTCCTGCTACGGGTCTGAACAGTGAATAATGAATGAGGGAGGCAACTTCTGCTGACCTGAACAGAAAATGATGAGAAAGGAAAGTAATTTTTTGGTATTTATGAATGAGGGAGGCAACTTCTGCTGACCTGAACAGAAAATAATAAGCAAGGAAAGTGAGTTAAAAAAACCAAATTGAGGGAAGCAACCTCTGCTGATCTAAACAGAACACAATAATTAAGTAAAGTAAGTTTTGTAGATCTTAAAAGTAAAATATAAACACTGGAAGTAACTTTTGCAGAACTGACCAATGATTGATAAGTGAAGGAGTAATTTTGACAGAGCTGAATAATATGTGATAAGTAAGGAAAGTTCAGTTTTGCAGATCGGAACAGTAAATAACAAATACTGAAAGTAAATTTTGCAGACGTACACAGGAGATAGGCTTGCGACTGACCAACTTTTCACATAAACGTTTTTGACACATACTCAGATGACAAACCTCTTTGACAACTTTAAAAGAATAGTTTTAACCAGAGTGCTTGGCGGTAATCCACGCATATAATCTAATTTCTTATTCAAGATAGACGGAAACTTAGTACACCAGTTTATGCAGTTAAAAACAAAAACAACAACAACAAAAAAGATAAAAGATCTTTTCAGGGCGAGGAGAGGGATGGGGGGAAAGACATGATAAATCCTACGGGACGAAAAGGGCTGAGAAAGGTTAGCGTTAGACAAAGGCTGGGCAAAAGATGTCTGGTCATCAACAGATGGTTATTTATTCAACGCCCCCACCCACATCTCCATCTCCTCATGAACTGCCTTGACCTTTCCACTTGCATGTAGGCAGTGGAGAACAGTCAGAGGCGCAGAATTCTGTGTTCGGCGATCTGGCTCCAGATCACCGCTCCCGAAGGAGTTGGTCACGCCTGGAGACTATGAATATGTAAAGAAAAGTCACACTCCTAGTCCCGGGGTACCTAGTTAGCTCAGCTGGTGACAGAGCTGAATTCACAGTCAAATGCAGGTAAAAGCCAGTAACGATCAAACCTACATACAGGTTTAAATCTGTGGCTGTAATTCTGTTGCAAGTGAATAAATAATTCCAAAACACCAATCTAAAACAAAATGTATAAACGTCGATGTCTAAATCAGATCAATCAACTCTCCAAAATCAATTTCTCATAAGCAACACAAAATAATAGCAAAAAAGTAAGCACCATGCTAGGCGGACCAGTTTGGGCAAACAGACCTTCACGGAGTCCGTGTTGAAATGCTTCTGACCATTATAGTGTGTGTCATTGTTGCGTTGAGTCATTGTCGCGTACGCCATTCTCGCTGAAGTCTCGGCTACTCATACTGAATGAATCATCATGTGATGCGCACCGTGAGGCTTCTTCGCCGTTTTAAAGACAACGATACGTGATGAAAATGTGACCAATACGCAACCTGCGCAACACGATTCCTTCTTTTCCGTTTCCAAAGACATGGGATGAACCGTAAAGCCTGGACGGATTTGATTTCTTTGTCAATATGTGAGTGAGCGAGTGAGCGAGTGAGCGAGTGTGTGTGTGTGTGTGTGTTGTGTGTGTGTGTGTGTGTGTGTGTGTGTGTGTGTGTGTGAGAGAGAGAGAGAGAGAGAGAGAGAGAGAGAGACTAGGAGCCAGTAATCGTTCCTGCTCTCATATGAAAGACGAAAACATCCCTTTCCTCACTGTCATAGCAGTGACCTCCTCTTAAGAGACCACCACGGACTTCGATCCACACCATCAGTTCCCTTAGGATTGTGTACACAGCCGGAGAGTGTGCGCGCGCGCGTGTGTGTGTATGTGTGTACTGTAACAGGCCCTGCATCATTTGTGACCTTTCTGAATGGACGGCTGGGATGACGACGAGTCAAGGTCTTCCTCCTCTCCTCTAACAGCCCCCGTCCCCCACCCTCCCTCTCTCCTACGACCTACCAGGGAGTGAGAACACGAGGCTCGGGTCCAGAGACGCAGATTAGGAATGAAACCCTATGTATTCCCGGTTACACTACGTAATGCAAGTTGTTCAGGCACAAAACCTTTTGCGTTCCCTAAAACATGCAGCATCATAAAAATGTGAGCTCTCATCCAACCGAAAAGAAAGCGTGGCACCGTCAAGTCACGACTTGTCTCACTCTGAACCTGTTTGTGTATCTTCAATCTTTGTCGTGCGAAGAACACAAGACTCCTCATCTTCCAGTTGTCTGCCAGACTGTTCGACTCCACAAATCCTTCCGCTCAACCATTCGCACACCCATGGGACCAGCTAGCTCATTGGCATCCTCCTTGGGCTTATATGGCATCGGTTTATATTTCTGAAATCCCATATTCAAAGAAAAAATCTCATCACACAGGAATAAACGCTGAGTCTCATACAGCATCGGTTTATATTTCTGAAATCCCACACCCAAAGAAAAAAATCTCATCACACAGGAAGAAACGTAGTTCAACGATAATGAAATTATACGAGGTCCGATTGCCACGAGTTCCTGATCATGGCTCTTAACCCTGTGCCGACCGTTGTTCAGAGGAAGCCTACATAGAAGCCAAGATCATGGTGGTGTCCCCTGAGGAGGACTCGGCTATGGCACTGCTCAGCTGTTGGCATTTTGGTGTGTCATCATTTTGGTCTTTTGTTCATTATCTCTTCAGATTGCCTCTAGCTTTCGAATATTTCCAGCACATTTCTTCAAGTCGGTGAGCATGAACGTGCGTTTTTCTTTACACACACACACACACACACACAAGATAGAGAGAGAGAGAGAGGTGTGGTGTGTGTGTGTGTGTGTGTGTGATGAGGAGAGAGAGAGAGAGAGAGAGAGAGAGAGAGAAAAGAGATGTACTTTATACTTGACAAGGTCAGTCATAACTGACAGAGATGGAGAGAGATACACTTAATAGGTTGTCAAGGTCTGAGTCATGCATGGCCGGGGGTTGAGAGAGATGCACTTAAAAGCTTGTCGAGGTCAGAGTCATACGTGAAAGTTACTTACAGTTTGTCAGGATCATTTTTGTGAACAAACAGCAAGCGATCTTCCAAAGCTTTGCTGAGTGTGACGAAAGCAGTAAATTGAACAGGCCGGTTGCTCTTTTGCCATGAGCGAACTACGACATGGCAACAACGTCAAATACACCACCGTCGCTGTTCCCCGACTGAATCAGCAACCGAGGTACTCGAGTGATGGCTTTGTTCAGAAGGTCCTCCTCCTTCCTATCGAGTGTGCAAGGAGCGGTCAAGTCTCTGGAACACTCGTGTCCCTGCTGATCCATCAGATTTGGAAACAACTGAGAGAAGCTGGGAGAACGAAGTCTTGCAATACCCACAAAGAGAGAGAGAGGGAACTATAATTTTCTTTAACTTTTGTTTTGGAGAGAGCAGGAAAGTGAAAGGTTAACACAGAGGTATCATTTGGTTTAATCTCCACGAGATAGATGAAAAATAACCTAAGACATTGCTTTAATCTTCGTTTTAGAGCAGACAGTACACAAAATTAGCATGGGGTTGGGAGGAAATATGCGCCTGGAAGCAGCTTCCCTGTTATCAGTTCAAAGTGTTGGCTAAGAATCAGGGGAGGGGTAGAAAAGGCGTTCCAGTGTATACAATGATACGTTTAACAGAAAACAAGATAACAGTCGAGCACTGTGTTGTGTACACAATCATTTCGTACGCCTGCTTATTGTTGATTTTTGTCTTCGAGGCGAGACTCATTATTGGTATTAGTTGTTTTCCTCCACCAATGGTATTTAACAGAGACATACATCTATAAATCTGTAGTGTTCTCTCCACGAGAGGAGGACGAATCACTCCGACATCTTCCCACGGCAGGCAGTGATAGAGGGAAGCAGGGAAAAGATAGAGAGTGCTGTAAACAAATAAGTAGCAAAGCGATAAGTTGAAGATAATCGACAGAAAAGGATACCTTGAGCCAATGATTGATGATCCAAAAAAGTTTCAAGGGAGGTAAAATTGTGCTAACAGACCGCGTGGCGGGTTCTACTTCTTGGTAACTCTATCACTGTCCGTACATTACCAAATTTCCTCGGTTGTCCTTATAGATGCAATCTGTCACCGGCCAACTAATCAAGCACAAGAGAGAGAGAGAGAGAGAGAGAGAGAGAGAGAGAGAGAGAGAGAGAGAGAGAGAGAGAGAGAGAGAGAGAAGTATCGTTACGAAATTAGGAAAGCATTTACAAAACACGGTGACATCTTTTCCTCACGTAGTAGTTCACGACTTGAAGAACAGCAATGACTACATGCCTGGATGGACGCAGAATGAGGTCCAGGCAGATAGTAAAAAAATGTAAACGTCGAATAGTAAAAAAATGTAAACGTCGATTTGAATCGATGGATGTCTATCTGCGACAGCAGAGAGAGAGAGAGAGAGAGAGAGAGAGAGAGAGAGAGAGAGAGAGAGAGAGAGAGAGAGAGAGAGAGAGGATTTGAATCAATGGATGTCTATCTGCGACAGCAGAGAGAGAAGAGAGAGAGAGAGAGAGAGAGAGAGAGAGAGAGAGAGAGAGAGAGAGAGAGAGAGAGAGAGAGAGTGAGTCAATCTGAAGTATCCCAAGTTCTCTTATCGAGAAAGCTAAAGGCATACATCGTCTTAAGAATCGGAATAAAACATGTCAAGATGGGGACAGAGTGGGAATCCTTTGGCACGTGTTCTTCCCAGTCTTTGCCTGGATCGCTCTTCGCGTTTTCCCGGTATGTGGGTAGGACTCGTGGGCCAAGGGTTATAACAACTGAAACCGTGGGGAAGTAAAGGCATACTGTTGTTTATAGCTCTGTGTGTGTGTGTGTGTGTGTGTGTGTGTGTGTGTGTGTGTGTGTGTGTATGTTTGTGTGTATGTTTGTGTGTGTGCGTGCGTGTTGTGTGTGTATGCGTGTGTGTGTGTGGTGTGTGTGTGTGTGTGTGTGTGTGTGGTGTGTGTGTGTGTGTCGTGTGTGTGTGTGTGTGTGTGTGTGTGTGTGTGTGTGTGTTGTGCGCGTGCGTGCGTGCGTGCGTGTGTGTGTGTGTGTGTGTGTGTGTGTGAGAGAGAGAGAGAGAGAGAGAGAGAGAGAAAGAGTGAGCGAGACAAAGAAAGAGAGAGAGAAAAGAGAATGAGCAAGAGAGAGAGAGAGAGAGAGAGAGAGAGAGAGAGTGAGAGAGAGAGAGAGAGTGAATGAGTGAGTGACTGAGCGAGAAAGATTGAGTGAATGAGTGAGTGTGTGGTTCTGTCTGAGTATCTCTGTGTGTGTGTGTGTGTGTGTGTGTGTGTGTGTGTGTGTGTGTGTGTGTGTGTGTGTGTGTGTGTGTATAGACAGGGGTGTAGACAGGACAGCCCCGAGTCTTGTGAACCAGACTGCAGGAGGATGGGAGGCTGAATGGCTGGCTATTGGCCAAGTCTTGCCTCCCTTTCTTTCCTCCGTTTTCCTCCCCCTTTTCCTTTTCCCTCCTTCGATTTTGGCTCGCTGGTTTTTCTTTGTTGGTTTCTTTACTTCTTAATTGGATTTCACCTTTCCGGCTTTCTTTTTTTGTTTCTTTATTCATTTGTTCGTGTTATCTTTTTTTTTTTACGTCGTTTATTTTTTTCCCCTTTGTTCTCGCTATTTGTTTTCTTATATGGCTTTTTCTGTTGTTGACGAACAATGTTGTTTTCGTATCCCTGTTCTTATTCATTCTTTTTTTGCACAAGTTAGACGGTTATTGAAATTTCTTCTTTTTACAGAAAAGAGAGCAACCAGAGCTAAATAGATCAAGCGCACACACACAAAGTGAGGGAGAAAGAGAAGGAGAGAGAGACAGAGAGAGAGAGAGAGAGAGAGAGAGAGGAGAGAGAGAGAGGAGAGAGAGACGGGGGCAATGTAAGAATATGTTAGAGAGAGAGCGAGGGGGAAGTTGGAAGGAAGGAAGGGAGCGTGGAGGGGAGAGAAGAGAGGAGGAGTAGAAGAGAGAGAGAGAGAGAGAGAGAGAGAGAGAGAGAGAGAGAGAGAGAGACAGTGAGGGGAATGGAGGTATGGAAGATCGGGGGATGGATGGCGGAAGGGAGAGAGAGAGAGAGAGAGACGGGGGCAATGTAAGAATATGTTAGAGAGAGAGAGGGGGGGAAGTTGGAAGGAAGGAAGGGAGCGTGGAGGGGAGAGAAAGAGAGGTAGTGAGAGAGAGAGAGAGAGAGAGAGAGAGAGAGAGAGAGAGAAGAGAGAAGTGAGGGGAATGGAGGTATGGAAGATCGGGGGATGGATGAGCGAGAAGAGAGAGAGAGAGAGAGAGAGAGAGAGAGAGAGAGAGAGGGGGAATGGAGGTATGGAAGATCGGGGGATGGATGGGGGGGAAGAGAGAGAGAGAGAGAGAGAGAGAGAGAGAGAGAGAGAGAACCAGAGAGAGAGTGAGGGGAATGGAGGTATGGAAGATCGGGGATGGATGGGGGATGGGGGGGAGAGAGAGAGAGAGAGAGAGAGAACACAGAGAGAGAGTGAGGGGAATGGAGGTATGGAAGATCAGGGGATGGATGGGGGAAGGGGGGGGGGGAGAGAGGAGGAGAGAGAGAGAGAGAGAGAGAGAGAGAGTGATGGGAATGGAGGTATGGAAGATCGGAGGATGGATGGGGGAAGGGAGAGAGAGAGAGAGAGAGAGAGAGAGAGAGAGAGAGAGAGAGAGAGAGAGAGGAGAGAGAGAGGAGCGTGTGTGGACAGGGCCGAAGTGCGTGCAGGGGAAAACGAGTGCTGCATTATTTTATGAGGCTGCCTAAGGCGAAGCTGGAGGTGAAGGCAGGTCAGCCTCATCTCTTGGGGGCCAGTCAGCAGAAGAGAGGCTGGAACTAATTCAGCGGGGCTGGAATGCACAGAAGCGACAGAGATCACGTGCCCAGCAGTGAAGCCTTTTGGGACCTTCACTGCCGGGCAAGTCTCCTTTCTGTCTTTCCTTCTTTCTCTCCTTCTGTTTCTCATTTCTTTCTTTGAATTATTTTATCCTCAATTTTTATTCTCTTGTCCCTGTTCCCTTCTGAGTTTTCTTTCACGTTTTGATGGTCTTGTGTTTTTTGCCATCTCCTTGTATTGCTCAGGTTGATCAAAAATATGAGTAACGTGTCGCAATAGACACTACCTAATGTCTGTGGTAGATAAAATATCAAAACGTTTAGGAACATGGAGGAA
>CM065722.1:30530014-30537514 GCA_033310375.1 Conus canariensis | reverse complement strand
CTCTCTCTCTCTCTCTCTCTCTCTGTGTATCCGTCGTCCGCGTGCGTCCGTCCGTACGTGCGTGCAAGCGCGCGCGCGCGAGCGTGTGTGTCTGCCTGTGTGCGCGCGCGTGAGTGTATGTGTGAGTGAGTGAGTGAGTGAGTGAGTGAGTGAGTATGTGTGTGTGTGTGTGTGTGTGTGTGTGTGTGTGTGTGTGTCCGCGTGCGTGTGTTAAGTGAGTGTGAGAAAGAGAAAAACAACGAAGGAGAGACGGGAAGAAACAGAAATGGAGAGAGGGAGAAAGACAGAGAGAGAGAGAGAGGAGAGAGAGAGAGAAAAGAGAGAGAGAGCGCGACAGAGAGAGAGAGAGAGAGAGAGAGAGAGAGAGAGAGGGGCGGGGGACGGGGGGGGGGGGGGGCGGGGGGTGAAGACTGATCTTGTTTACGAACACTTGCGCTGTCATACGTTACATCATCAGGCAAAAACAAAGTAGACAAATTGCTTCTGAAAAAATGTTGCACAGCATTAAACCGAAGTGAAAACAATGGTTAACTTCGCTTGTAACGAGAAAAGTTGTCAACGTAAAATTCGACGTTTATGAAGCTTTCACAAGTATATTTGGAGCTGAACTATACAAAACAAAATACAGCGAGAGAGAGAGAGAGAGAGAGAGAGAGAGAGAGAGAGAGAGAGAGAGAGAGAGAGAGAGAGAGAGAGAGAGAGAGAGAGAAAACACACGGTACAACCATCTGATCCGATTACAATTTAAAGCCTCACCGTCGTCAGCCTGTTCGCCTGACTAATCTATTTTTTCAATCGGCATTCTGACAGAGCCGATTACTGTTTCTATTCTCCCCAATCAAGTTCAACAGCTGCTCGTTTACGAGGGTCAGGAGCGATGTTTAAACGTTCCATGATACAATACGTCCTGAAGTGTGCTGGATTCTGGCCATGTAGTCAACAGCGTTCCCGTGTTCTCTGCAAAAATATCTGATTTCTGTTTCTTAAAGAGTAACAAGTTTTGTTCTATCAATGATGGTTGGAATTCTTGTTGAAATCAAAGGGTATAGGCAAATTTGAAAATCATATACAGACCAGCAGCGATGATTGATAATCGTAAAGGGCCATATAGCGATCTTTTATATGTCCGATGTCTGTGATGTTTACGTTCTTTGCTTGTTGTCTGCCCGTCTGTCTGCTCACACACACACACACACACACACACACAACACACACACACACACACACACACACACACACACTCACACACACACACACACACACACACACACAACACACACACACACACATACACTCACACACACTCATGCACTCGCCCGCGCGCGCGAACACACACACACACACACACACACACACACACACACACACACATGCACACACACAAAGACACACACACACACCAGCACACACTTCCTCCCTCCCTTTCTCGCCCTCTTTTAACAAGAAGACAAGTCATATCTATACCGTCCTTTGGAAGATGCTAGATGGATTTTTCAGTTAAAAAAGGTGAGGTGTAATATTTTGAAAGAAAACATAAAAGCAACATTTCACATCCTGAAGGCCTAAAATAGTGCAGCATATAGCTAACTATTTAATCATGCAGAGATAACGCTAGAAGATCACATTTTGCCCCTTTCAAAGAGAAAGACTATAATAGACTGCTATTTTATGGAATACGAGAAAAAGCGCTGTCCTGTTCTAAGAATAATCCACTCTTATTCACAGAATAGCACTCTTCACGTCGTTCACTATACTATCAATGCACCCTTCATCTTCCTTGGCCATACAGGGTCATTCCTTCCCCCTTCTAAGAACCAGAACCTCCGAGACACTGACACAGTATCTTTCTTCCACAATGATAAATGACTCTGATCTTGAGGCTCGAAGCGGGTGAGGGGGTGGAGGGGGTGGAGGGGAGATGGTGGGGATGGTGGATGGGGGGGTGGGTGGGTGGGATTGGGGGAACGATGGATGTAAGGGTAGCGAGAGGATTGCTGAAGCAAAGCTGTATATGATGGAAGAATGATGACGACTTGACCTCTCTCGTCAGTGGCTGCAAGTCACTGGCACCATAATCAGCGCATACTGCTAGGTCTTCTTTATTCGTCCTGTCTTCTGTGGGCAGACACACACAAGATTCGCTTTTGGCAAGGTTCCAAATCACGTGGCATCAGGCCGTTTTATCTCTTTTTGTTCAGTAATAGTTTCTTTCTGTAACTGCAATGAGCATTTAGAAAGCACTGAATGTACTAGTAATGATCAATATGATTTCCCACTAACTTTTGGTTCCATAATGAAACAAACGCACACAATTAGAAGCCAAAACTTATTAGTTATTTGCTCTCGAATTCTCTTAGCTTCAAATAAGATCTCTTCATGATTATGAAGAATCCACATTTCTTCCCTTTCTATCAAAACGGGGTATAACGCGAGAGAGAGAGAGAGAGAGAGAGAGAGAGAGAGAGAGAGAGAGAGAGAGAGAGAGAGAGAGAGAGAGGAGAGAGAGAGAGAGAGATCAGCAAGGCAATAAAAGTCCTTCACTCAAAATGAAACAAGACGACAACTATAAAACACTTATATCCATAAATCGATTCACAGCAGAAAATACAGAGTAATCTGTTGTTTTCTAGAACACAAGAGCCAGAACCCTTGCGACACTTCCATATAAAATGAACCAACGGAGTTCTTGCCACATACAGTAAGAATACACGCTTCCTTTTTCGTTCTCAGCATTCTACCACAGGAATCCATATCTCCCAACCATGATTCCCAAGCCCTGTCCTCATTCTTCCTCTCTCCCCCCCCTCATCTCTTCTCTTCCCTCCTCTTCCTCTCTCTCTCTTCTCTCTCTCTCTCTCTTCTCTTCTCTCTCTTTTCTCTTCTCTCCAGTATGGATATCTGCGATGTTCGGGAGATCACAGAAGCAGAGTGACGAATGTGAGAATGGCGGAGGCTGACCTCTGTCTTCAGTGGCTGCAAGTCACTGGCACCATAATTCACACATCACGCCAAGTCTTTTCCGGTCACCCAATCCTCTGTGGGCAGACACACAAGACCGCTTCTGGCAATGATCGAATTCACGTGGCATCGTTTCACCTCTGACGTGATGCCGGCGTCACACTTTGAACAAAAATATGAGTGCGAGTGACTGATGGAAGTCAATCATTGTCTTCTGCACCCTCAAGCCATTCGTTCAGAAATGAATTTGTTGAACAAAGTCCATTACATTTTAAAAAGCAGTGGGATATGCCATGAATGATAAGCATGTCTGCAGTAACTTTCGGTCCAACAATGAAATCAAGCCACATTTTTATTTAAGTCAGTAACTATAAATCATTTACTCTTGAATTCATTTTACTTCGCTTAAGATTTCCTTGTGATTACGACTACAGACTTCAGACATGTACTTAATTCTACGCACAGGAATTTGGTAAGGATTGTGGGAATCGAAAGCGACACAACGGTTTAGAGATGCACAAGCTGAGAATGGCACATAACAGACAGACAGACAGACAGACAGACAGACAGACACACACACACACACACACACACACACACACACACACACACACACACACACACAAATCCTAGTTACTTCTCCCTGTGATTTCTGACTGACGCATGAACAACAAACAAGCTGGCATATAACAGATGAAGGAGACAATAAGCAGCAAAGTGCTAAAATTGCTTTATTCATATTGATAAAATCACAACATTAGTATATGTCTTGTATTGATAAAAGCACACAACATTACTATCTGTTGTGCCAGTCTCAGCAGAAAGATGGGATAACGTGTAACTGTCCACAACACAAGAATGGAAAAAAAATCGTATGTCATTTTCTTGTGCCATTCACGACAGAACGATAGAATAACCTGTTATTCTCCACAACACAACGATAGAAATCTTTATCCTATTCTTCAGATAATGAAAAGACGGCCTTCGTGCTACATGTAGTACGAATGCGCAGTATCTCTATACTGACCATACACAGACCATTCTATATCCATTCAACCCCCCACCCCTGTGCTGCCACTACAGCCATAGATCAACTTTCTCTTTTGTCTCTCTCTCCCTCCCACACACACACACACACACACTCTCTCTCTCTCTCTCTCTCTCTCTCTCCCCCCCCCCCCCCCTCTCTCTCTCCAAGATGGACGACTATGGTGTTGGTCAGCCACACGCGTGAAACTGGGGATGGGGAGAATGAAGGAGACTGGCCTATCCGGTGAGTGGCTGCGATGCACGGCACCATAATTGCCATCCTCTGCAAGTTGTTCTCTGGACGTCTAATCCTCGGCGGGCCAAACAAGAGGCCCCGCTATTGGAAGGATCAAAGTCACGTGACAACTGGCTATTTCATCTCTCGTAATTATGACGGAAAAGACACCCCCCACCCCCACCCAACCCCCATGAGAACAGAAGAAGTACGTTGGCGACTTGATATTAAAAATCATCTTCTTTGCTTCTGGGGTCCACTCTAAATAATGAAACGTTTACCTCGTTAGCCCATCTTTTTTTTAATGGTAATGGATTACAAAAGGAATAAAACTGAAACGAAAATAAACGAGTTGTTTCAGTCTTTACCCTTCCTCAGTAACTGCCTTCCTTTCTTTCAGTGTATTTTAAGTTTCACTCTATATTCCTGTGAAAATCCGGTATAAAGACGAAGTATGCATCTTAAACGGTTACAAACCAAATTAAATTGGCAAAAAATGTTATTCAGTAACACGAACGTGCTATGATTCATGTGATTTAATCCGGAAATTGGGTTTTAGCCGCTCAATATTTTGCAGGTGACTGGACTTCAAAGATGTATATCTTATCACATTACTCTGCGACTACATGTGACATGTGATAAGTTTCGTTTACATTTGCATGTGCAATTTTAAAAATGGGACCAGCCGCCCTGGCAAAGTGGTTAGCATTGCGGACTCCCGGCTGGGAGGTCGTGGGTTCAATTCCCATCAGAGGCATGTGGGATTTTTGTGCCCTGAGCGGCTCCTACCCAGAGTTGAGTTTGCTACGGGCTCAGTTGAGAAGACTGGGACCACACAGTCGAGTTTCATCCACTTAATGGATGCGTCTCTGTGAGTGTTGCTCAAATTCCCTGACCAACACTCCAGGCGTCTGTATCTCTCGGGCCTTGTTGACGCCAAGATATATTATGAAAGGAAGCGTAGACTACAGCCCTGTCATGCAGTCTTAGACCGGAATGGAAATCCGTAGCATCATTTTCATCATCCTCATTCTCATCGATCAGCATTTTAAAAAATATCAAATTCTGTGGCCCTTCTTGCCCTGCTCTCATGGTGACCTCAGTATCGATGTCCTCTCCATGTCTGTGGTCTTGATTTGATTCCGTTGGGGTCACCGGTATCGGCGAGTCCATGGGGGCTGTCGTTGGACGGACGTGGTGGCGCCCTCCGGAGGGACAGTTCATTCACGCCGGCTCCGCGACTAAGCAATTATTGTCGTCAGTAGGGGGCTTAGTAGATGGTGACCTAAGTGTGTCGGATCAGAACAGGCGCCACTGAACACCACAGAAATGACTCGGCGGCAGTGCAGTGTCTCCTCCGGTGGGTTGCCTCTTGACGACATGACATTGACTGCTCCCAATAGATTGCCGGTGCCGGGGCTGCGGCAGGACTGACCGGGCTGTGGCTGTGGACGGGGTGTCGGAATGAGCGGGGTGGGTGCACTGCCGCTGAGGTGGCACAGAAGATGGGACAAAAAAAAATTAAGAATGGGAGAAAATATCTCTCTCAACAGTTTAATTCCATAAGCTGAACATGTTGGCTGTGTTACCTTTTGAATGCAAATAATCCCATCCCACAAGAATTATCTCATTACACAGGTTTAGACGGTCATGTAAATCCTCCATGGGTTAATGAAAAATCTAAGACTTGGAACATAAATAATAACTCTGTCTGACTGTCTGTCACCCCACAACACACCACTACACACACACACAACACACACACACACACAACACAACATATATATATATATATATATTATATATATATGTATATATTATATATATATATATATATATATATGAGGGCAGGATGTAAAAAAAAAAAGCTGGAAAGCTTATTCTTTAACCCTCAATAAAGATAATTTTGACTTTGCTTGACCTCACACACACACACACACACACACACACACACACACACCACACACACACACACACACACACACATTACATACATACGCATACGCGCGCAGAACTGCGCATTTTGTATTACATATTCAAGCACACAAACGTACGCACACGAACTCATACATACATGTAAACATATACACACACGTGCACACACACACACATACATGCGCGCTCGCGCGCGCACGCACGCACACGTACACACACACACACACACACACACACACACACACACACACACACACACACACACACACACGCCATTTACACACAGAAATACACACACATACACAGAGAGGGACACACACTCAAAAACACAGACACCTCCCTTTCTTCTCCTAAACACATGTGCATATCTATGACGCATTATGGCAAAGGAAATGTTAAACCAATGCGCACACTCTATGTGCCCGCGCGCGCGCGTGTTTTTGTGTGTCTGTATGTATGTATGTGTGTTGTGTGTGTTGTGCTTTGCCATGCAAACATATGCAAGGAGAAGGTCGAGGAGAGAGAGAGAGAGGGGGGGGGAGAGAGAGAGAGAGAGAGAGAGAGAGAGAGAGAGAGAGAGAGAGAGAAGAGACAGACAGACAGACAGACAAACATACAGACAGCTAGACAGAGATGGAGGGAGAGAAAGAGATGGAGACAGACAAAATGACAGAGGGAGAGGGCGAGGTGGATAGAGTTCACATCCGTATGTTTTACGAAACGGCCTGCACCTAACAGACCTAACTCGAGCTTCTGTCCCGTCTCCGGAGACACTTTCACTGGTACTAAACAGACTGGTCTATGAGCAACTGCCACAGCACACGGGATGCCTGGTTCCCATCACACGCTGATCTCCCGTCTGATCCGTCGTTAATATCCCTGACAGCCCAACTAATCCTGTCATCGAAACAACGTATTATAAACTTTCCTCATTCAACAGATGGCGGACGCTTGCCCTCTCTCAACTTCCCACTCAAAAACTTCAGATAATGTATCTCTTATCGGCTCTCGTCATCATCTCTCTCTCTCTCTCTCTTTCTCTCTAACCCCCATTCTTCCATTTTCTTTCTCTCTGTCTGCCTCATTTACACAGGTAATTAGCGTTCACAAACACAAAGTGACCCTGTTGTCATTTTCACAAACTTCAATGAAATCCACAGAATGATAGATGTGAAGAATTAAAAAAAAAAAGTAGTTCATGAGTAATTGAAAAAAAAAAAAAACTGAACAACAAATTAGGGAACAGAAAAACAGTTTACACATCGACTGAAAGCACTGGCGTTATTGCACTCCGGAACGATCTTACAAAGTGCATGGGTATATCTACTGGAAGAGGCCATTGT
>CM065722.1:30500014-30510014 GCA_033310375.1 Conus canariensis | reverse complement strand
GAAATCCTCAACAATCTTAGCGCTGCCGAAGACTGTAATCCCAAGTCCTCTTACCATAATTATCTAAGAATAGCAGCACTCTGCATGCTTTCAAATGATACTCCCTCTTTGTCCATTCTAGTTAGCTTCGGCCAGTATTTACCGCCTTTCATCTGAGCTTCAATGAATTGGGCATCTTCCATTTTTTCCATGAAACATGTCATTGGAAGTTCTGTTGCCTGCTTTCAAGAACTGCTTTAATGTATATAAACGAACCATTCATATCACCATACTTCTTTTCTTTAGAAAGTACAAATTTTGGTTCCATGCTGCAAACTGGCTGTACTTTTGAACCGAGAGGTAAGTTAAAACACCAAATGAACTACAATCGAACTCGTACAAAACGTGAGGGGTAACTGTGGCTGCTTTCATTGCTTTAATGGTGATGTATTCACATCTTAAGTTAAAAGTGAGTTTAACTGTGGAGTGTAGTCCAAGATATTTGTGCGCATTATCTGCAACGACTATTTCAATTCCAGAAACCACCTCTCATTCTGTGCCAAGTATCCCCCTTACAAAATACAACAATTAGTTTTATTCGTACAAACGTTTAATTCCGTTTTAGTTCCCGCTGAATATAAACTGTTTAGTTGCCGCTGGAGACCAATTACCTCTGAGGAAGATAATAAAGTATTGTCGGCAAAAGGGAAAAATGAACAATTCTGCAGGATTAGAAGTCATTCCGTGCCTGATATTTTCAGTTATCATCACAACTAATCCATTAATGAACAGAAAATCAAGACGGGACAATAAAATGTCTCCCTCTTTAACGCCACGTGAACAAATGGAAAGAAAAGTACATTCCTGCTCATCAACTTATTATTGCTTTAACTTCTATTTTTAAATACATTTTTACACAAACCATAATCTACCTTTTACTTCATGTTTTCAAGTAAATAGTTCATAAAAAGTTTAGAAGAGATAAAATAAAAAATCCTTTACAGAATCGTCAAAAGCAACGCACAGCTTCTATTAACAAACGAGAGAGAGAGAGAGAGAGAGAGAGAGAGAGAGAGAGAGGAGAGAGAGAGAGAGAGAGAGAGAGATGGAGGGAGGGAAGGAGGGCGGGAGGGAGGGGACGAATGTTTTATTCAGGATAAATTGAATAAGCTACGGTTCCTTTGCACTATGCCCTCGTGGGAGAAAAAAGCCCCTGTCCCTTCAAAACCCGTCTCTACCATCTCCCATCTACTCCTTTTGAACGAAAAAGGAAATCTAAAAGCAAAAAATGATCATAGTAAAGAAAACAAATGAATGAAAATGATCAGGAAAGATTGTATACATAATAACAGCTCGGAAATAAATGCTGTTGCTGAAGCATATTTTCAAATCAGAGAGAGAGAGAGAGAGAGAGAGAGAGAGAGAGAGAGAGATTCAGATTCAGATTCAGATGTTTTATTCTTACACGCCTTGGCCCCTCAAAAGGGGGATGTACATGGAACATAACTAAGTCGCATTGTGAAACTGATAATAATGATTACAATGCACAAATGCTTCTCCGTTTGAAAGCTTTGAATAAAAATACTGCGTACTGTTTTACAGTGTTTTCATTTGCAGATGGCATAAACAAAATAAGCTTGAATAAGCAAGGTCTTGTATAAAATTTTTGAGGAATAAACTTTTCTCTTATATCTTGTAACTCTGGACAAGTTAATGCAAAATGTACTTCGTCTTCTTTTGACTGTCGACATAATGGACACAACAGATCAGAGGCATTTACTTGTCTATAACGGAAATGATGAACAAGAATATCAGAAACACCCACTCTAAATTTTGTCATCACAAACTTCAAGTGCCTGTCCATAGTCGTTGACATATACGTTGGGAGAGAATGTATAATATTGAATGTTCTATAAAAACTAAACCTGTCACTGTTTTGAACATGAAAATTCCAGTCTTGCCACCTACAGTCAATTAGTCTTTCTTTGAAAGTACGAACGAAACTGTTCATATCTCCGACACCTTGGTTAAGCCATACGTGCCCGAAACCATATTCATATAATTTTGCTTTAACACGTGACACCCAGTTAATCTTGCCTCTATTATCTAGTTCTACTAGCATTTTATAAGCTTTATGGGGTAATCTATGTTCAGCCATCTGAGTTAATTTGAGCCAGTACTTGATACACTTAAGAGTGAAGTGCAAAGATATGGGATATCTGTTAGTCTCTCCATACACAAGATCATTTGGGGTTTGTGGCGATACACCTAAAAACTTTTTCAACGCAAATAAATGAACCTTTTCGCATTGTCCAGCGGCAGCATCAAGACCCCACAGTTCAGACCCATATTGTAGCATAGGCAGGATTTGAGCATCAAACAATTTCAAAAACAAAGCAAGAGATTCATTATTCAGCTTCGACAACTTCTTCATAAAGCATAGCAATGCATTTTGGCTCTGCAAGCAATATCTTTACATGCGAAAGTGAAACTTAATTGCGTAGAGAAATATACACCTAAATATTTATATGCATTTACAACAGGCATATTTGCCCCATCATATGTCCATTTTTCACGAGAGGAAAGGTAACCCCCTTTTCTGAAAACGATTATATTACTTTTACTTAAATTGACTTTCAACTGGAGTGAATTAGCTGCCCTTTGCAAACTGTTTAATTGAGTTTGGAGGCCTATTACTGTCTCAGACATTAATGCAACGTCGTCGGCAAGAAGTAGAATGAATATTTCCATAACATCATTTACAAAATGGGCACCATGTCTTCCAGAGTTTATCATCCTCCAAAGTCAGCTCATTAATGAATAAAGAAAACAAAACTGGGCTGCATACATCACCCTGCTTAACACCTGATGTACAATTAATATAATCAGTTAAAGCAGCACCACATCGTACCTTTGCCTTTACACAGTCATACATACTCATAATGCATCTATACATCTTTCCATGAATACTGTTTTTTAACAAAATAGGCCAAAGTATGGTTCTATTAATAGAGTCAAACGCTTTCTTAAAATCGATGAAAGCAACATACAACTTACGATTCAGACAAAATTGTTTTTGAATGAAAGCCAACGACGTGAACTTATGGTCTATTGTGGAACGACTTTGTTTAAACCCAGCTTGAAACTCACCTGTAATGTTATAGTCCTCAACCCACACTTGAAGTCTTTTATTAATAATTGCACTATACAGTTTGCTGCACACATTGCACAACGAGATTCCTCTATAGTTGTTTGGATGAGTAACATTGCCCTTTTTATATAGTGACACAACAATTGACTCGCACCAACTTTCAGGATATATTCCTCTATCAAAAAGAGAATTTAAAAATTTTACCAAAAATTCCATTATCAAATTTGATTTGCAGGCATTTTTAATGAATTCCCCTATGATTTTATCCGGACCGGCAGCCTTGCGACATTTCAGTGTTTTTAGCGCAATCAAAATTTCTTCTACTGAGATCGGTTGATTCAAATTATTTTCACCGTCACCATCGTTATTTTCATCATCATCACATCATCATCATCATCATCATCATCATCATCATGATTGTCATATACATCATCATTATTTACAGCATCATAAGCATCTTGATTACTATTACTTTCTCCCTGAACCAGAACATTATCAAACTTGTCTTTTCTTTCTAACAATTCTTTAAAGTGTGCGTACCAATAGTTTATGCTAATGTCATTCGAAATGTGCCTTCTTGTTGTAGATTTTTACGCACAGATTCCCAGAATTCTTTTTGATTATTTACTGATCGTAACAAGTCAGTTAATAGAGTTTCATTGAATTGCTTCTCTTTTCTCTTTAACAAATGTTTATATTCACGTCTTGCTATACATAAAGAAATGCGATCAGGTGGAGACATAGTACGCTTAAATTTCTTCAACAGATTGCGAACAGTTTTCTTTTCAGCACGACATTCTTTATCATACCAGTCGTCATCTTTCACGCACTTACCAATGTGTATTTCTTTTTTCATAAAGTCTGCTGCATCTTTTATACAATGATTAAAAACCTCAAGTGCTTCGTTGATATCTATATCTATTAAACTGATCACCATTTCAAACTGACTTTGCATGTCGTTTGAACAAATGTTGTCTCTAAACACATTGCTTTGGGTTTCGTCCCATATAAACTTTTCGAAAATATGAACATCCTCCTTTACACAAATTTCATTATCCTTACGGAAGTGAATGTATGATTCCAAAGGCAAATGATCAGATTCAATTCTGTCAGACACATTCATTCTGATGCTATCAGAAACTATTGAATACAAATCATACGACAGCAAAAAAATAATCAGCTACACTGTTACCATTATCAGCTATGTACGTGTAATGACCTTGAAGGTCATCCTGGCACATCCATTCAAAATACACATGTCAAAACTGTACACATGTTAAGTAACATTTTGCCGTAATTATTGAGCACGCGGTCTTCAGAATTTCTGTTCAAGTTCAAAGGGCCACTCAAATGTTGATCAACAAAATCACACACGTTGGATTCTAAGTCACAAGAAATATTTGAGGTTCTACAATTCAATCTCCATTAATTACCATATACAGATCATGTTCTTTATTATAAAGCAGACAGTCACATAAAAAATCTTCCAATAAAGAAACACCATTTTCACAATCAAAATGCATATAATATGGTGAGTTCTCTGGTAGTATATAAGCACAAACATACATAACGTGTTTTTCAATGCCGAAAAGGCATTTATCCAACACAAAAGCGTAAAAAAGATGAGACTCCACACATATGGGTTTGACAAAAGAACATAGCTCATTTTTTATCAAACATATGATTCCGCCCGAACGTCTTCCGTGTGCCGACAGTTTAACAGCAGGTTTACAAAACAACGTGTACCCTTTAAAAATAGGCAACTGAAAATCTACTACAAATGTCTCAACTAAACAGACAAAATCAAAGGAACAAATATATGAAACAAAATCACGATCATGTATTTTTGTGAGTAGTCCATTAATGTTCCAATGAAGAAAAGAAAAGTGTTTCATTTTATTACATACATTAACATCATCAAACTCATTCATCACTAACGAGGTCGATCTACACACATTTCCATTCGACACATCTTCAACAGAACTGTTCACGTGTACCGGCGACACAGAAACCTCGTCACAGAACACGGGCGCACAATCCTCACGTGGCGCCAACTCACTGACACTGTCGCGCTGTGACAAGGCAACCGGCGTCGACTCAGTGTTCGTTCCCTCTACAGCAGCGGACAAAAAAAAAAAAAAGATAAATACGGGACCGGCCTAACCCCTATTTCATTTCCACTAGACGATCACCCGAGTCCAACGTGTAACGAGTTCCGTCCACAAGGAGATGATCATGGATCATTGCGGCACGTTTCCCGTCACTTCTTGCCTGTTTAAGATGAGGGGTCAGTTTTCTTCTTATGTCTCTCACTCTTGTGGAAAAGTCCTCCCCTACAAAGAGTCTGGTTCCCTCGAGTTTCCGCTTAGCTCTAAGTACGTCCATCTTCTGTTTATAAAAAACACATCGTGCAATTATCGGGGAATCCGGTTTGGAGTTGACACGATGGACTCTATCGAATTCCACGTCGCGAGGCAGTTCCAGCTGATGAGTGATGAGCTCCCTAATAACGTCCTCACACTGCGCGCTCGTCTCATTCTCCTTCCTGGCGAGACCATATAAGAGGATGCTGTTCCGGCTGGACCTCCCCTCCAGGTCGTCCGCCTTCCTTTCCAAGTTGTCCATTCTCGAGGCCAGGTCGTTGGTTCCTTCTCTGCAGGTCGTGGTTCTCCTGTCGAAGGTCGTCCACCTCCCGTCTCAGCCCTCTCAGCTCCTCCTGCATGGCGGCATACCCTCACGGAGAACACGTATGTCCTGCTTTACCTCGTCGAACTTCCTGTCCATCGACTGGAACATGGTCATGAGGTCGGACAGGGACGGTTCCTTCACTGGCTGGTTAGAGGCACCTCCCTGAGGGTTGACAGGCTTCTCCAGGCTCACTCTGCCGCCGCTCGCCCCAGTGCTGGAGACTCGGGTCTGCCTGGAGCTGTCACGGCCCTGCGAAGGGTTGGGGCCAGGGTTGCTTTCAACGTCACCACAACGGAGGAGAAGGCTTCCCCAGAATAAATACGACAGGAGCAAACCTGCCACGACACCGTCCACTCTCCGATTCAGCTGCAGTATGGCGACTCGCACTGAAACTTTCTTCCTAGCCCGTTGAAACATGAAGGCTTGGAATACTGGCAGGAAAGAGCCACAAGAGGCCCTAAAGTCCAATGCTCCAGATGGCATGGCTCTTCGTAAACTTGCTGACCAAATCTGGGTAGGTGTACTTCTCTAAAATCGCTGTAAACAGTGAAATATTACGGAGGGTTACAAAGCGCGACTTCACGCGCGAAACTCCGGTCCACGCCCCCCGAGAGAGAGAGAGAGAGAGAGAGAAAGAGAACAGAAAGAGAGAGACAGAGACAGAGAGAGAGGGAGGATGGGATGAGGGCAGACGAACTGACATCATGGCAACAATCATAATCTAACGTTATGGTCAAAATTCCCAATTTCAAAAAAAAAAAAAAAAAAATTCTCACATCAAACACACAAAAAGAACAAGCCACAGCTTTGCCATTCAGTGGTCCTGAACTGATGTTTTAAAGGAACATAATTTAGGTTTTTTTTGTCAAGAAATCGCGTATCTCAATGCAGAGTCGACCATCCGAATACATAAGATAAGATAAGAACAGATCAGTTTGTGGGATAGGGAATGAATTCTGCATGTTGATGAGATTTTATTACAAAAAGAAAAGTATCCACAGAAAAATCGGTCCTCACACAGAGAGGCCCAAGATAAAGAGGCGCAAGATTTTTCATAATTTTATACGAAGACACTTTTATAAAACTGACGTTTGAAACTGAACAAAAAAGTTCTCTGCTATCAACAACTTTTTTTTTTTTTTTTTTGCTGTCCCAACCTCTGCACCACCTCAGAGGCAGTGTACCCACGCCGCTCTTTCCGACACCCCGTCCACAGCCAGAGCCCGGCAGGTCCCGCCGCAGCCCCGGCACCGGCAATCCACAGGGAGCAGTCAATGTCAAGTCGTCAAGAGGCAACCCACCGGAGGAGACACTGCACTGCTGTCGAGTCACTTCGGTGGTGTTCAGTGGCGCCTGTTCTGATCTAACATACGCAGGACGCCACCTACTAAGCCCCCTACTGACGACAATAATTGCTTAGTCGCGGAGCCGGCGTGAGTGAGCTCTCCCTCCGGAGGGCGCCACCACGTCCGTCCAACGACAGCCCCCCATGGACTCGCCGATACGGTGACCCCGACGGAACCAAGCCAAGGCCACAGACGTAGAGAGGACATCGAAACTGAGGTCACCATGAGAGCAGGGCATGAAGGGCCACAGAACTTGAGACATTTTTTTTTATGCTGATCGATGAGCATGAGGATGATTAAGATGATGCTACAAATTTCCATTTCGGTCTGAGACTACATGACAGGTCTGATAGGCCGAGCCGTAAGAAGCTTAGGCATAATCAATATCACATTGTATATTTTGACGTTTTCGTCTTGTTGCATGAATTTCTATTTTAACAAGGTACGAAGGGCCGAATGAATGGGTTCTGGACATTTAACCAGTCGATCAATATCTGTGCGCATGTCACTGTACAATGCATTTACAATTTTCTCTTTACATTACATGGAAGTATTATCGGCAAGAAGTTCTCGAGAGGTAGGGAAAAAAAAATCAAAAGCAGATCATAATAATAAAATGGAAACAAAAGATCGTTAGAGAACTCAGTGGTGAGCTAGTAAGAAAGGTGATATTTAAGAAACTTCGGAAACTTTCTGTTTCTCTAGAAAAGCAATACAAATCCAGATGAATTTCTGGATCAACCGTGCAGTTATTTCAGTAGTAAATCATAGTCCATAATGTTGAAAGCTTCGGCAAAATGAATTAAACTAATGTGAGAAGATCACTATTACTACTTTAATGCAAGTGGTGTACTGGATTTGTTCGTGCGGTATGAGAGGAGTGATTCCGTCTAAATCTGCTAAATCTGTCCAAACCAAGGATGAAATAACTCATATTCAATGAAATCTGAATGGATACTCTGCTTGAAATGGCTGTCGAAAAGGTGACGCAGGGTAGATAGACATCGACATGGGTCTATAGATTTGACCACTCACTGGCTCATTCAAAAACAAAGAAAACAAAATAAAACAAAACAAAAGTTATACAGTGAAAGGATGTGGATAATAACATTTACCAATGCAAACACTGAAAATGTATGCGGGATTCTTGAGTACAACAGGTGATATTGATATCAGTCAAGTCACAAGAATTAGATTGATTTCAACAACACAGTTCCAAATTCACTTTATGAACACTTAATGCAATTTGTTTTGATTGTACATTTTTGGACACAACATCATTTAAATTATGCCAAATAAGTTTTTTTTTTTCTGTTTGATTGCCTCAACTGTATTTCCTTTCTATTTTTGAAAGATGATTATTGATATAACAATACAACTAGTACTCTATTTACATTATTATTATTCTACTCATAGGTCCGATCAGCATGACGACAGTAAGTGATCATGATTCACACTGAAATTCGTAAGCAGGGCTGCTGTGTTCTTGGAATAACTGGCCCGAGATCTCCAAAGTGACAACTGCTTCTCCCTCTAGCTATTTAGCATTCTGTCTCTGACCAGCGATAAATGAGCAATCCATTTGTCTTTGCATCACATCGTATTCATCACACATACACGCTCGCGCGCGCGCGCGCGCGCGCACATACACACACACACACACACATGCGCACGCGCACACACACAAACACACACATACGCACACACGCACACACAAACACACACAGACACACACACATACACACAGTCTAATATCACTTTTAGTGAACAGACGTTAAACAGTATAACAACAGCAACAACAACAACAACAACAACAACAACAACAACAACAACAAACACACACAACTTTCTCTGTCTGTCTGTCTGTCTGTCTGTCTGTCTGTCTCTCTCTCTCTCTTCTCTCTCTCTCACACACACACACACACACACACACACACACACACACACACACACACACACACACACACACACCATCTCCTTGCCTGACCCTATTCATATTCATCGGCAGTATCGAGTAACACAAAGACAAATTGCAGGCGCTACGGGACAGTTCGGGTTCGAACCAGTTGTCCAGTGGGATCTGTATCTATGACTCATCTCACGCCTTGGGGCTGCGGTCCACGTCGGGAAGATGTTTTATTTTACCTGAACGAATCCCTGGGCACCCACTGGGCATTAAATATCCACGTGATTGTGATCTAAATGATATCATCTGTATATATTTGCAAGTTCACTGGGAAACAGGATTGACTGTAAAGCCAGATGAATGCACCGAGATAGCTCTTTCGACTTTATGGGGGGACGGCTTTTTTGTTGTTGTTGGCTTTGATTTGCTCTGTTTTTTTCTTTCTTCTTTTGCGTTGTTCAAGTTTGTTTTGCATCTCTCTCTCTCTCTCTCTCTCTCTCTCTCTCTCTCTCTCTCTCTCTCTCGTGTGTGTGTGTGTGTGTGTGTGTGTGTGTGTGTGTGTGTGTGTGTGTGTGTGTGTGTGTGCGTGTAGCAAGTTCATCTTCTTCTCTGTCTCCACTGCTATGCTTTGTTATCTCTCTCTCTCTCTCTCTCTCTCTCTCTCTCTCTCTCTCTCTTCTGTGTGTGTGTGTGTGTGTGTGTGTGTGTGTGTGTGTGTGTGTGTGTGTGTGATGTGCGCGCACGTGGTGTGTGTGTGTGTGTGTGTGTGTGTGTGTGTGTGTGTGTGTGTGTGTGTGTGTGTGCATGTGCGCGCACGTGGTGTGTGTGTGTGTGTGTGTGTGTGTGTGTGTGTGTGTGTGTGTGTGTTGTGTGTGTGTGTGTGTGTGTGTGTGTATCAGTGCAAATACACTTTAACACATTGCCCCAAAG
>CM065722.1:30465014-30492514 GCA_033310375.1 Conus canariensis | reverse complement strand
GGATAAGTGATACTGATGGTTGCAAGAATGACAGCCTTGAGGATGGTAAGAATGATGATAGTACTGATGATCGTGTTAACAATGAAGATAGGCAGACGGTGGGTTGAATAACAGTAATGACGGTGGTGATCAGAATAATTCTAGTTACGATGATCATGGAGCTAACAGTGATGGCAGTCGCGAAGATGGTGATATAAACATGAGAACAGTAATGTTGATGGTGGTTAGAATGGTGGTAACGCTGCAGCTGATAATGTTAAGGGACAACACAGAGGCAGAGAAGGTAGCTGAAAAGCAAATGGAACAATACCAAGAAAATACAGGCTTATAGTAACAAGAACAACAAACCGAACAAAAAGAGTGAACACAGGAAAAAAAGAAATACAGCAAAAACGACAGCAATGTCATACGATTTTAATCTTCGTTATCATCATTTTACAAATGTTAACATCAATCATACAAAAACAGCAATACTGTTTCTACTATTCTTTCTACTACTACTACTTCTACTACTGCTGCTGCTGCTGCTGCTACTACTACAAGCAGCTGAGATGTTTTTCCACAACTCTCAAGACGATCTAATCAAAATGTTGGACTGTTTAAGATCGACAGAGGTTCATTTGAAGATGGGTAGGATTATGAACACAGGCCCACAAAAACAGGAGAAATGATAGTTTGTGCTCAGTCGAAAGGCAGAGACGTTCGCCATTAAGCTTTCGAAAATAAAACTCTGCCCAAGACAGTCAGTTGACGCTCGATTAAAGTTCGAGCAGGAACAGGCTGCCAAAAGACTTAAACACGGCCGCGGTATTGGCGAAGAAAATTGCTGTGTAACTTAATCAGCACAGGACGGAAAACTCTCTCTCTCTCTCTCTCTCTCTCTCTCTCTCTCTCTCTCTCTCTCTCTCTCTCTCTCTCTCTTCTTCTTCTTCTTCTTTCTCTAAAACACACACACACACACACGCGCGCGTGCTAACACACAGACACTCTGACACAGGCACATACAGACAGAGAGACAGACAAACACACACACACAGACACAGAGAGACGCACAGAGACAGACAGACAGACAGACAGACAGACAGACAGACAGACAGACACACACACACACACACACACACACACACACACACACACACACACACACACACACACACACACACCACATATCGAAGCCAAATTATAACTCCATATGCACAATCAGATCGGATTGTCAAGCTGAATCGCCGAAATGATGCATTTTGATCTTATCTCCATTCTGGCATAAACAACGTCTTCCCGGAGCTTTCAATACGTGCAAATTGAATAAACACAGCAACAATTCATAAACAAAGCAACATTCACCTCCGAGGCTGCAGAGCAAATATTTGCCAGAAGCTCTTCCCATTCGATGTTTGTTTGTCTGTCCGTCTGACTGTGTGTCTGTCTGTCTCTCTCTATCTCTCCACCCCACTCTCACTTCATTTTTCGTCACGCTTTCTATCCTCTCTGCCTGTCTGCCTGTCTCTCTCCATTTCTCCTCCCCACTCTCGTTTCATTTTTTTCATTACGTCTCCTTCCCTGTCTATCTGTCTGTCTGTCTCTCTGGCTTGTATGCACAGCTGAATGTCGGCGGTGATGCAGCTACAATGGTGACGGCCGAAGCAAGAGAGAGCAAAAAAAACAAAAACAAAAAAAACAAAAGAGAGAGAGAGAGAGAGAGAGAGAGAGAGAGAGAGAGAGAGAGAGAGGGACAAAGAGAAACAGAGGCAGAGACAGAGACAGAGGCAAAGAGAAAGAGAGAGGTGGCAGCAGCGTGCAGTGTAAAACCCAGAGACTTGTCACTTTCCTTAGAGAGTCACCTACAGAACTGGGGGAGTCTTTTGTCGTCGTCGAGCACCACACTCCTCCGAGGAAGGGGCGGGGGGAGGGGGGGGGGGGTCACTGCGTTTGCCCGTCACTTCTGATCAGACACTTCAAGTGCTGAAACCGGACCTCACCAGTCTGGGAATAGAAGTCGATTTCGTCCACCAGACAGCATTCAACGGAGCCTCCGGTCGATTCGTTTCTTACTGTTACCGAAGAGCTTCCTCTTAGTTGTGGTCAATATTTGCTGACGTTTTCTTTTATCCATTTGTGTCTGTTTTGCAAGTACATACGGAGTAAGTGGATAGGGAGCTATTTTTACCAGGCGGCTGGCTTTGCCAGTGTGACAAATAGGTCTTTTGTGGACCCGTGCGCGCGCGTTTCTATATGTGCGTGCGCGCGCGCGTGTATGTATGTATTGTATGTATGTATGTATGTATGTATGTATGTATGTATGTATATATATATATATATATATATATATATATATATATATAATACGAAGTAAGGAAATAGTTGGGGAAGCAGGGGTGAAGGTGAACGATTCATCTGTCTCTGTCATTCTGACCTGGTGAAGAATTATACATATATGAAGAAAAAGGGGAGGGTAAGGGGTGGGATGGGGTGGGGAAAATGGGGGTTGGGGAAGTGGGAAGAGGGGGTTACAGACATTGAAGTGCAAATACCAGTTCCTTCATTGGCAGCCTAGGGGAGCTTTCCAATTGCCCTGTAAACATTTCTTTCGCCTGTCTGTCTGTCTGGCTCTCTTCTTCTTCTTCTCTCTGTGTGTGCATGTATGGTGAAGCAGGCAAAACTTCCGGAAATTAACATTAAGTTAAATCCGTATACATGGAAACTCGTTCGTTCGTATGTATGTATGTATGTATGTATGTATGTATGTATGTATGTATGTATGTATGTATGTGTGTATGTATGTATATATATAAATAGATGTGTGTGTGTGTGTGTGTGTGTGTGTGTGTGTGTGTGTGTGTGTGTGTGTGTGTGTGTGTGTACGCATGTATACGTATGTATGTATGTATGTATGTATGCATGCATGCATGTAAATATGCATGCATGTATACATTCTTTAAGGCAAATTGTATTCATAATGTTTTGTAAGAAAAAAAAACGGGATGGTAATCATACTTCCAGTACGAATTTCCATGGGTACGGATTTAACTTAACGTTAATTTCCGGAAGTGTTGCCTGCTTGGCCATCTTGCGCACCTTCAGACGAGTGTGACGATGTAAGCTGGTATCTTTCACAGAGAGATGACTGCCACTGCATTGGACACTGTCGTTTGATTCAGAGGAGTCGAGGCCACATTGTTGTCATTGAGCGAATGTCTGTGTTTGTTAATGACGATGGTGTAGGCATAACTATCTACAATTACCCAGTTTAGTTGGACTATTTTTTTTCACCAAATCATCATTAGCAGAATAGGAGATCGTTTTGTAAAGCTATTGGTCGAGAAACAAACAGGTTTTAGAAATTCAGAACATCTAATCAAATATTCATGCTGTCTAAATCAGTCGTCGATATTTCGAAAACTGGACATGGAAGGCTGCTTTCAAAACCTTTGCCAGTGTATATCACGAATCAATGTTACTGAAATGAAATCAAATATGTACTAAAGGAAAACGCTTTAATATAAATATAACACATTTATAGACTGACCAGCACTGGTATGCACAGGGCAGGTCTTGTGTTACTCACATCTGATTTATATAAAGAAGGGAGTACATCAAGGAACTACTGTAAGCCCAACTGGAAAAGGCAGATACACAATTACACCACTAGAAATAAAAATTTGTTATTACTTTTAAGTGCTATAAGATGAAATTCGTTTTCCAAATGACTGCAAAGATTTGACACTCAAAGACAAACTTTTGTATATAAAAAGTATTAGAAGTTGCATTGTTACATTTCATCACTTTGGATTGTGTGAACATTGCCAGTGCTCATACAAATGTACTAATCGCTTTTTTGAAATGACAGTAAAGTGTTCCTCTTGTTGTTGTTGTTCTTCTTCTTGTTTACACAACACACACTACATACATGGATAACCGAATCAGGGTGACTACAGATTCACTTTGGTACCTGTGTGTAAGAAAAAAAAAGGTGAAGACATCTCTAAGCGTGAGCAGATGAATGGATTGCGAAAGCTGGGACAGAAATCACTGAAGCCAAGTAAATGTGTCAATGAGTAAACTGTAGCCCCTTTAGAAAAAGCTGAAATCGATGAAGTCAAAGGATAAATGTTAGTATGTTAATGAATACCCCATAAAACAATGGCTAAAAAGTCAGTCAAGTCAAGGACAGATGTTAATATACAACTGGACCCTTCATTAAACAAGTTACATGAGAAGCCAATTAAGTCGAGTATAGTTGTTGATATGCAAATGAAACCTCCACTAAACTAGAGGTACGAGAAGCCTCCTCTACAACAGGTACAAGAAGCCTCCACTACACAACAGGTACAAGAAGCCTCCACTAAACAACATGTACAAGAAGCCTCCACTAAACAACAGGTACAAGAAGCCCCCACTGCAACAGGTACAAGAAGCCTCCACTACACAACAGGTACAAGAAGCCTCCACTAAACAAAAAGTACACGAAGCCTCCACTACACAACAGGTACAAGAAGCCTCCACTAATCAACAGGGACAAGAAGCCTCCACTAAACAAAAAGTACAAGAAGCCTCCACTGCAACAGGCACAAGAAGCCTCCACTAATCAACAGGGACAAGAAGCCTCCACTAAACAACAGGTACAAGAAGCCTCCACTGCAACAGGTACAAGAAGCCTCCACTACAACAGGTACAAGAAGCCTCCACTACAACAGGTACGAGAAGCCTCCACTACAACAGGTACAAGAAGCCTCCACTAAACAACAGCTACAAAAGAAGTCAATCGAGGATAGATCGTGATATGCAAATGAATCCTAAACTAACCAACAGCTACAAAAGAAATAAATCTGGTCAAGGACAGTTATAGATATGCAAATGAAGCCTCCACGAAACAACTGATGCAAAAGAAGTTTATATAGTCAAGAAGAGATGATTATGTAAACGAAACCCCACAAAACAACAGGCACAAATTGTCTTTGAAGTCAAGGACAGTTGTTGACATCCAAATAACTCATCCCCCCAACAAAATAACTAAGTACAGGTAAAGGGACAAAAGTCTGTCCCCTCTAATGGCGGACAAATTTGAAGTGGTTGTTTCCACTAGATTGTCTAGCCAATATTTCAGGGTTGGTGACATGTTTGTGTTCCGAAAACCACTGACGTAATTTTCACAAGTGTAATCTTTTGTGTGAAGTAAAGGAAATCGTTGAACTGTCGTTTGGTGCTTGCGGTTTGCTGTAGATCTGGCATGGCATCGGCAAACAAACAGCTCACAGAGGAGACGAAAAAATACATTGTGTCATTACTAGCCCAGAGGTGGCAAATGTGTTGAACTTGAACAGGCCAACCGTCGGGAAAGTTTACAAGCGCTATTGTGACAGAAAAACAGTAGAAAACAAACCTAGGAGTGGTAGGCCCAGAGTGTTCACAAACAGGTGCGTGTCTGCACTGTCAAAGATTGTAAAACGGGACAGATATGCCACAGTTTCTGAAATTTCAGCCGAATTCCGTGCATCAACCTCCGTTGAAGTCAGCCAAAAGACGATCAAGCGAAATCTGCATGGACTTGGCTGTTCAAAGCATCCCCTAGTGAAGAAACTAGTCATCAAGGAAGTGAACAGAAAGAAGCGGCTGCAGTACTGTAGGAGTAAACTTCACTGGACTGTGAAGGATCAGTGGGAAAATGTTATTTTCAGTGATGAAATGACCATTGTGATCAAACCCAATGGACGTGGAAAACTATGGAGGAAAGTCGAAGAGAAGTGGTCAGTGCTTTCTCTGTGCAGCGTCCATCTTGGCCCGAAGACTACAATGAAACTGATGGTGTGGGGATGCATTTCGTATGACAGAGTTGGACCACTGGTGTTTGTGGAAGGCAATATGAACAGTCAGAAGTACACTGATGTGCTGGAAAACAACTTTCTGCCGTTTGTTGCCGACCACTACCCAAACAAACATTGGTACCTGCAAGAAGACAACGCCTCTGTTCACCGCTCGGCTCACACTGAGACCTGGAAGCGACAGCACAGAGTTCCCGTGTTTCTCTAGTCCCCTCAAAGTCCAGATCTAAATTCGATCGAGAACGTGTGGCAAGTCCTCAAGACACGTGAGAAAAAAACATCCGTCGCATCAGTACTGTCGCCGCAGATCTGCGCTGTGCACTCACCGCTTGATGGAATCAGCTGACTGTTGCCTGCCTGCACTCCCTCAACGATTCTCTACTGAGACGCTGTCCGCATGTTTAGAGTCTGAAGGGCCAGATTACCAAGTATTAGCAAGTTCTGTTCAGCCTTAAGGTAAGAATAATCAGTTTTTAGCAACAGGTGCCTGTAGGTAATCTGCGCCGGAAGTGCCGAGAGGGGACAGACTTTTGTCCCATGAATTACAAAAGAAGATAATCAAGCCAAAGACAGGTGTTGATACGCAAATGAAGTCTCCCTTAAACATCAGCAACAAATGTCAGTCGAGTCAAAAGTAGATGTTACAGGACCCCCCCCCCCTCCCTCCCGTGAAAAAAAAAACCTACAAAAAAATCTTTGAAATCACAGATTGATACTGATTTACAAATCAACCTCCCATCAAATAATAATTATCTCTAAAGAGAAAATTCAGTGAAGTCAAAGATAGATTTACCAGTTAAGCTCTGATGCTAATCTTTATTCATGGCTACAGTGATGTATCAATGGGCATCATCTGATTGTTCACCATGTCTTCTGATCTCTCGGGAAAAAAAAAAAAAAACAACTTAATATCTTACATGCCTTTAAAAATGATCAAGCGAGGTTAAACAAACCATGCAAAGCGTTCCAAATTTCCTTTGTTGTATAATTATGTTTTGGCCAGCCTTCTTTATGATATATTCGGATATAAGACTGTGCATGCCACACACACAACACACACACAGCCCTGATATGGCCCTTTGCGGTCGGCTGGGCTATAAGCAACATTATCTTATCTTTTCTTACACACACACACACACACACACACAAATACGCACGCGCGCGCGCGCGCGCGCGCACACACACACACACACACACACACACACACCTCACATACACACACGCGTGCGCGCACCACACACACACACACACACACACACACACACACACACACACTCACACTCACATACACACAAAGTTCGTGCACTACCCCTGCTCGCTCGCACGCGCGTGGTCGCGCAGGAGCGAGGGAGAGAGAGAGAGAGAGAGAGAGAGAGAGAGAGAGACAGACAGACAGACAGACAGACAGACAGAAGAGAGAATATCGTCTAATCTCACTCTAAATGAAAAGACATAAAAAAGAAACTCGAGAGAGATGAGCAAGAACCCACACGACAAATGGGAATCAATACTCCCATAATTTCAAGCGACTGAAACGAGCAAACGTAAAACTGGAATTGGCCCCGCAAACATTATTAGAGCAAAAGGGAGGAAAAATCAACATGAATGCGTGCTGATGAATTTCAAGCAGAAAAAGACAGAAGACTGCTCTATTCCCGAAACCTGCCCTGCCCTTCAGGCTCGGAGCGTTCTGCGTCCAGGCCTCTCAGGCAAATGTGATTTCACATTCATCGCTAGCCTCGTTAAAGTTGCGAGAAAGGCCTGTGTGGTGAACTGACGCGAAACACTGATTAAGTAATACTGTGGCGGACGCGCCGAGCAGCTAGGACATACAGACAGACATACAGACAGACATACATAAATACATACACACGCGCACACTCACATACACACACGCACTCAAAGCACACACACACACGTACACAACACACACACACACACACGCACGCACGCCGCAGCACGCACGCACACACACACACACACACACACACACACACACACACACGGCACGCACACACGGACTGACTGACTGAAACCAATTTATTGTCAGATTAACTCATGGTTTGTACTGACCCACCCACCCACCCACCCACACACACACTAGAGAGAGAGAGAGAGAGAGAGAGAGAGGAGAGAGAGGGCGATGGCAGGAGAGGGGAGGGCAGGCACGGAGAGGAAGACGGGTGAAGAGGAGGACGGGGTGGGGTGGAGCGGTGTGGGGGTGTTACTCGCGAGTGGCTGTGCGCAAATTCAAATATTGTTTCTCCACCCCGCGTCGACCGCGCGTGCAGCACGAACATTTAGTTTCCTTCCACCCCCACACCCCATCCCACCCTCTCTCTCTCCTGAACCCTCATCGCCCCTCCCTCCCATCTTCCCTTTCACCTCATCCTTTCTTCCTCCACGCCGTCCTATCCACATCTGTTCGCGAATCTCCCATACACAAGTACCTCCACCACAGCAGATTGTACGGTGTACAGTGGCTTCGGTCAGTTTGGACTCCGACAGGCGTGAGGAATTTCCAGGGCTTCATCGACAATCAGAGGGTTTGCTATTTCTGGCGCGCGACAAAACAAAGTATTATGTCCAGGCTTCATCGACATTCAGAGGGCGTTTGGTATTTCGGCGCGCGGAAAAACAAAGTATTATGTCCAGCGCTTCATCGACCAATCAGAGGGCGTTGCTATTTCTGGCGCGCGGAAAAAAAAAGTATTATGTCCAGCGCTTCACCGACCAATCAGAGGGCGTTACTATTTCTGGCGCGCGGGAAAACAAAGTATTATGTCCAGCGCTTCACCGACCAATCAGAGGGCGTTACTATTTCTGTTCTGGCGGGCGGAAAACAAATGGCAGATTATAGGAGAGGGATTTTTCTTGCACACCAACATTTAGAGGGATAGGCTGACAGCGAATATTTCCAGCGCTTCACCGACCAATTAATTATTGTTTTATTGTTTACTGTTCCCTGCCTTATTTCATTTTCAATTTCAATTAAAGGACGTTACTATTTTGTGGAGCTTGGGGGGGAGGGGAGGGGGAGGGGGGGACGTAAGCAGAGGGCAGACTATTAAAAAAGGGATTTTGTTTGGGAGTCCAACATTTAAAACACAGCGTTTGACTTGTGTGTATGGAAGACAGAGTGGGTTTGAAACTGGAGAGAAAAGGCCGAGTTAGAAACTAGCTAGTTTAAGCTTCGTCTTTGTTTTTCAACTGTTTTGTTTATAACAATCAATTTATGCTCTCTCTCTCTCTCTCTCTCTCTCTCTCTCTCTCTCTCTCTCTCTCTCTCTCTCCCCACACACACACAATTTATCTATCTAACTACATTCTCTCTTTGCACACACACACACACACACACACACACACACACACACACACACAAAGATATATGTATTAAAAAAATGTACACACACACACACACATATATATTAAAAACATGTACACACACACACACACACACACACACACACACACTTGTATGTGCACATCAGGCTACATTATCTGTCGTGTTCTGTAAATTTCCTTGCTACTGATAGAAGTGCTCAGTAATCGCCGGCCGGTCTTAGGTAAATGGAAGGGTGGGGCACCGTATTGCCTTTTACACAGGGCATCTAAAATGAAAGTGACAGACCGTGACAGATGTCATTTTTATGAAGTCTTCCAAGTTTTTTTTCCCCAGCTTCTTTTCCAGAGAAGCAAGGAAAAACAGAACACATCAAATACTTGAAAATAACCGTTCATTATAAGAAAATACCAGTCTATATTAGCTTTGTCATTTTGAGAAACTGCACCTCCCCGTAAACACACACCCCACTCACACACACACACACACACACACACAGTACACACGCGCGCGCGCGCGTGATCACACACACACACACACACACACACACACACACACACACACACACACACACACACGTGCGCGCGCGCGCGCGTGCAAATGAATGTGGAATTGCCAACATAACACGCACTACGTAGTGTTCTTAGTGGAGGCCAAGTACAGGTATGAAACACCCCAATCTCCCGAACCAGACCTATCAATTCAAGGAGACTGGGGCCTCGGTGGGGGTCGTCCCTAACTTTGCGTGCCATGACGTTTCAGGCCTTCAGACCTTAATGAAGAAGGATGGGTCTGTCTGGCCACTTACAGGTCTGGGGACCGGGTAATGGCTGACAGATGAGGACTTAGAACGAGTTGGGTGAGTCACGCTGACTGCCGATATTAAAACAAACAAAAATAAACATAGGAAACACGCAGACCGTAACCAGCCAACCAACCAACCAACCCAAACACACACACACACACACACACACACACACACACACACACACACACATCGAGAGAGAGAGAGAGAGAGAGAGAGAGAGAGAGAGAGAGAGAGAGAGAGATACTGAAGACATCTGCTCAGCAGGAAAGTGACAATGTACTGGAAAACCCCAAGTACTCAAAGAAGTTGTTTCAGAGCCAACTCTGTAAAATCAACACGTCTGTTGCTTTAAAAACCCTAACCTGCTCTCCTGCTCTCTTGACGAGACTAGAGTGATGTCTTTCAGCTTTGGATGTGATTATCGAAACCTTTTTCAGTGTACTGTATATGGTTCTATTATTAAAAAACAAACAAACAAAACAACCAACAACAACCCACCAATTCACTGTTAGGCTTTAGGTACTTGACTTTAAACTCTACTGGAACACCGACGGTGACCAAATACTTAATCAAAGAGGAAAATCCTTTAAAAGACATCAATTTCGCATGCACATGTTCATTTTGCTTTACTTGCAACGCTTCTAACCCTATCCAAACCAAATCAACTTTTGTATAAACAGGGGCCATATGACGGTGGTAAGCAAGTTTAACTCACTATATGGGCAACAAAACTCCAAGAATGGAGTCCTAAACTGAATCATTTCTTCAACTAAAAGACCAGTTTGCAACAAATTCGATACTGATCCATGTACCAGTGAAAACTGTCGCGCCGATGTCGTACACATTTCAGTGTTTGGCCATTTGGCCTTAAATCTCACAGTCCGTCAGGTCGTTTCTGAGCATTTCAAAAGCACTTACCTGCAACTTCTCTCTAAGTCTTCGGCTGTCAGTCGACAGAAAGAAATCAACAAAAAGTAGGGAGTTGATGCATTATCAAACATTTCGTTTGCAGTTCTACTCCCACACATCTCCACCCCACATCGTATCGCTCATTCACAGTTCGAACAGTTCCCGATCCTCTATTTCTTCAAAAGAAAGAAATGATCATCTCGGTGTGTCTGGTTTTCTTTGTTTTGGGCGATTTCTATGACCCCTTGTGCAAACATGTACGAAAGGGTAGTCCGCACGTAAGCGTCAAGATGAAAATACGGAAACAGGGCGCCGAATGCTGTGAAATTGGTAAGGGAAGCCACTCGCTTAACACAACAATGTTTGTGGCAAGTCCTTCGGCTATGAAGTATCTTTAGGTGAACGTTGCGTATCCTTTGAACATAACTCCCGTCTTTGCTGACATCTCTGATAATCCCACAGAAGCCGAGCCAGTTTATTAATAAAATTGCTTCGGCCCACAGGCCGATCGGACAGCAATTCTTTCGGCCACTTGAAAATACTTTTCAGCCAAGGTGTCATTTCCTGCGCTGCAAAGGTTTGAAATCATAGATAATTTGATTTCCGTTTCTTAGCAACAAAGACACGATAAACATTTCAACGAAGAAAGACAGATCACGAGCAAAAACAGGAATCAGCAAAAACGTGACATGAAGGCTCAAAAATGATGAACGCTGAATAAACCGGCTTTTAAAATTCCTTGCATGCAAATTATTCAGCATGCACTTGACGTATCTTAATGCAAGACAAGATTAAAAGAAAAAGAACCAATTTAAAAACAGTGGAGCCAAAATAAATTTTTCGTTGTGTATTCCTGATAAAAAAACAAACAAAAAACAAAAATAAAAGACAGTAACAGTTGAGGCACATCAGACAGCACCTTTAGGGGCGTATTCTAGAGATAATAACAAATCAAGAAAACAAAACATCGTCTCAGAACAATATAATCAGCAAACACGCTAAAAAAAAAAAAAAAAAAAAAAAAAAGCGCGGAACTGGCACTGCATACACGCAGCACCTCTCCTCCTTCCCGTCTCCCTTACCTCTCCCCTTCCCTCCCCTTTCCCGTTTCTCTGCTCCTCTCTAGCATAACCTTTTCGCCAAAGGTCGTCATTCCGACTCTCCGTAGGCCTCTACCAAGACATTAGACTCCGCTCTCTGCCCCCTCCTGCGCGAATGATCCGCCCCTGTGATCTTGTGAGCCTACTTTAAGGATGGACAAGATTACTTACGTGTCAGAAAAATGTGAGTATTATGTAGCCTGGCAACACTCCGCTTTCTCTTTACGGCATATCGGAAACATACACAAGGAGTTAAGTCTGGACAGATTTGATAGATATTATCGACAGTTTGTCTCTTCTGTTCCTCCTGCCAGATGTCTTATGCATGCCGATGTTTGGACTTTCGAATTGAGAACAGAGTAAAGAATAGGCGTTCTTGAAGGTGTTTGGTTTGTGATATTCCCGACAAGTGGTCAGCCAATTCTTTGCTTCAAATGCCGACATGGCCTGCGGTGCAAGCGAGAATAATATTGTAAACATTTTTTTTTCATGACAAGATTATGAACTTTCATGAGAACAAGGTGGTTGGTGTTTCAACGGTCTCAAGAAAAGAAAGAAAACAGATTGAAAAAAAGTTCCAATGCTTAGATTAACAAAGCTTTTCCAGAACTGGAAGCAGATCAGTGAGCGCAGCAACGCAGACGAAACTGTCTGAAGAGATATGTTTTTGCAGTGGATAGTCAGCAGAAGATACGTTTTAACAATGGACAGGCTGCAGAGAAGAACCAACAGTCGACTGAAGCAAAACTGCCATCAGGTTTGAAGCCGCAAGAAAAAAAAAATCTGAAAGTTTGAAACATTCTTACATAGCTCTCCTTGATATTTTTAGGCCCCCCATATTGTGGCAATTGTAGAAGGCAGGACCAGACCGAACAGCAGGAGCCTGACATGTCTGTAGCGGACTGTCTGTAACTGTGGTAAGACGGAGTAACTCCAACAGAAAACGCTGCATATGGAAGGTAGGCGGGGGGGGGGGGGGGGGGGGGGGGGTACGACTTTCCAAGAGGTATCGAACGAGCTTTGCAAATCCATACGAACTACAAGTTATTGAACATTTCGCAACTTCATATTGAATGGGAAAAACACGCTCCATGATTTGTCATGTGTGTGTGTGTGTGTGTGTGTGTGTGTGTGTGTGTGTGTGTGTGTGTGTGTGTGCAAATCCATACGAACTACAAGTTATTGAACATTTCGCAACTTCATATTGAATGGGAAAAACACGCTCCATGATTTGCCATGTGTGTGTGTTTGTGTGTGTGTGTGTGTGTGTGTGTGGTGTGTGTGTGTGTGTGTGTGTGCGCGCGCGCGCGCGCTGCGTGCGTGCGTGCGTGCGTGCGTGCGTGCGTGTGTGTGTGTGTGTGTGTGTGTGTGTGTGTGTGTGTGTGTGTGTGTAAAACATCGTGTTTGGTGTATATGTTGCCAAAAACGTAACTTGAGGACTGAACAGTTTTGACCATTGTCTTGCACTCTCTCAACTTTGCACCTCACAGGCGTCCGCACCGAATGATTGTTGATTTTCATTGTCAGTCCACAAGATTACTTTCGAGGCGGCAGAGTTATCGATGGGTCATGGTACTTACGAGCCTCACGTAAATGGGGCGGAAGCCAGATTAAACAGGAAGGAACACAGACAATTGACTAGGAGACAAGCCAATTTAGTCAAAATTAGTTTACTCCCCGGACTACAATTTAGTGGCGTAGGTTAATGGGTTCAACCCTGAGAGATGTTTCAGAATAGGTGCATATTTCACTGAGTGGTTGAGTGATTGTTTTGAATGGGTGCATATTGCTCTGTGTTGTCTCTCTGAACAAAAACACACATCTCACTGGATGATATTCTTGAATGAAAACATATTTTGTCTTTGCAAGCTCTCTGAATGGGTTACACACACACACACACACACACACACACACACACACACACACACACACACACACACACACAATGTACATATATATATATATATATACATATAATTATATATATATATATATATATCTTAAAGTGATCTCTCTGAATGGTCCACACCTCAATGGGTGACCTTTCCGAATGGTACACACCTCACTGACCTCTGTGAACGGCAAACACCTCACTGAGTGATCTTTCTGAATGGTTGACACCTCACTGATAATTAAAAAAAATTGTTCACACGTTGCTAAGTGATCTTTCAGAATGAATTCCAAATTTCCATGTCGCCTTTCCGTTATGAAATAACAGCTCAATGCTTTGTACATTTTGTTTTTCTGTCGTTAGCATATAAAGATCGTCATGTCGCATGGCGTGTGGTGTCCTGATCCCTTCAAACAGATAAACCGTTTAGTTGGAAATTACTTTCCGTTGACAAAAGAAATGTGACAAAACTGGCGACTGCTTGGTCGGTAGATTGTTTTTGGTATGTTCCAAACATCGTACAAAAGAAAATAACTTTTGATGTCGCATTAAATGTATACAAGCTGATTATAATTTTAATCAAAAAAATATTTGAGGCATGTTTTTGAGAGGGCATCGCGGGCCACCTGAAAAAACGAATCAATCATAAAGGTACGTACCATGAGACAATCGCAATAATCATACCTGCCTTAACGTTCACAAGCTAATGTTGTTTTTTCAACACCAAATCCCATCCCTCAAAAAGTTTGAAGTAAAACTGAAGCTAACTCCTGTGCCTCCATTACTCCCTTCATCAACAACGCCAGCAATAAGAACGACATCGAAGACCGCAAAAAAAAATGTAAATGAATCAAACACATGAAAACATACAATCAGTGTGTGGGTAATGCATTTCACTTACACACACACACACACACACACATACACACACACACGCACGCACGCGCGGCGCGGCGCGCGCCACACACCACACACACACACAACACACCACACACACACACAAGCTAGTGGTCCACCCACTAACATGACACTGATAAGCCATCACTATCGACTCAACGAACTGCAATACCGACATCACGTAGTGCATTATTTATGGCTATATCGTGATGCGTTACTTCTGCCGGTAACTTTGTTCGGCTATGGGGTGCGAAGAGAACAAGACTGAAACCAGTGTGCACCGAGCGCGTGACCATGTCTCATAGCGCTTCAGATCAGCACAGTATGATGGTCCGTGTTGATAGCACGAGGCTGACAGAATGCTAATGAAAGACTGAGTCATGACGGTTCATTTTTTTTCGTTTTGTTTTGTTGAGTGTCTGTGTTGACCTTGGATGATGTTTAAAGGTGCGAAACAAGGCAATGGTGACTGCAGATGTTTAAAGGTACAAAGCAAGGGCGACGGTGACAATGTAAGATTTACACTTCTGTTCTAAAGGGCTAATAAACAAATCATGTATTTTGTTTGCTTGCAGTTAATTTTCTTCATCGTTTGTCTTCTACTTTGTGAACAAAGGTGAATCCTTTCTTGTTACTGTAATTCTTTGACAACTGTGAATTAAAAGATTCTTGGAGCACTCTTTTTCAGACGACAGTGTCCGCATTTTGAAATAGAGTGCTCTCAAAGTTATTATAATATTTGTGAAAATCACTGAATAAATTTTCTCCTATTTAGTGTAGACATTACTACTAGCAGAAATATACACGATGAATACTGTGAGGATCACATGGCCTGAAATTCATGTTCCTTACTGAACAGCCGACCACGAAGGGCCGTATCAGTAGATAGTCTGAAAAGCATCATCTCTTTCAAAAAAGATTTGAATAAATGCATTACTCTTGGAAAACTCCACAATACGAACTGTCTTCAATAATGGAACCTCAGAGCGGAGTACGCACACCGATCAAGTGCCAGAATGCGTCCTCATGTGGTAGTCTTTGAGTTACAATCAGCTGTGGACGTTGCAGGAAAAGGACTTCGACGAGCTGCTGGCCCTTCTTCCCCCTGTTCCTCTTTTCCTTTAATGGCAGCCGTTCTGTTCAACTTGAAAGTCTTTGTTCCATGAAGGGACAGGCGTCCCCTGCGGTGGTGTCTGTCAAAGGCATTATGTCCTCCCCAGGAGACTGTGCCAGTGTTTCAGCTCTTGAGGCTTGACTTCAGTGTTTTGTACCTTAAGAGAATCCACTTTCGTCATGCTCCTCCAGCTCCGACTGGCTCCAGAGCAGCATTTTGGGGGATATTCTGCCAACCCTGTGGATGATATGTCCCGCCCATCGCCGCAAACTGTTGATGAGTGGGCATTCGATGCTGGAAGGTCCACACTATAAAACAGCCTGATGGTTGGACACTTTTACCTCATACTTCATGTTTGCAGATCTTGTGCATAGAACGCAGGTGTAACTACAATGTGTCGTCGGTAGGTGACGGTTGTTAGAGATGGCATCGTTCAAGAATGCAAAAGAACTGTATTGCCTTTCAAGTTCATTAGAAAATATGAATAACAGTGTTAAGTATTGAAGAAAAGAAAAACGACACTACTGTAAATTCGACGTCACGTTACCTGGTCCTGCTGTTACAATGTTAACAAACGGCTTGGTTCAGTGCTAGAACATGAAGGTCATCAGCTTATTAGAAAATGTGGACTCTGACCTATGAGCTGTCGTCATGGTTTTGAATGTGACTAACCCTCGCGGCCGACAAATGTTCGCGCTGCATCATGGCAGTTTAGTGCTTCTCTGGAGTGTGTCCAAAGTTACTCCTCTCGTTTAATTAAGAACAGATGTCCCATGAATTGTTGCCAGACAACCGAGATTGATACAGAGTGGACTGTACTTGTGCCTTGTGATATATGCCATAGGGAAACCCTCTCAATTAATAATAATTATGATTATTATTTATGGCGCTTAATTTTACAGCACAAGTCCTAAGCGCTTACAAATACATAACAGGTTAATTTAAAGAAAATATATATGAAACCAATAAGAAGATGAATATTGCAATACGTACCATGCATCTACAAACACGGGTGCATATTGACACACACACACACACACACACACACACACAACAATTAGGGAAACGATGGTCTGTTGGAGTTAGCTGCTTTCCACGCCTGACATTTTAAATAAACGAGCCCTGCATTCGCCACAGTTCAGACTCCTAATCCATTAAACATTTCCTGAAGCAAACAAACAAGAAACAAACATGCAAATAACAAAATCCAACAACGATATCGAGTTGCATGCTGAAAGACGAGGTAATACAATCATACATTTTCTAGGTTGTTATTTTTTTCATGTAAAGAAAAAAAAATCAGCAACATACAAACCAAGTGACCACATCAAGAGGAAGCTACTCTGCATGTTGTCTAAAACATGGGAATATAATTTGTTACTCTATAGAAAAAATAAACAAAAAGGAAACAAAGTATCCCAGCAGGAGGGAAGAGAAGAGGAAGGGGGAGGGGGGGGGGGGGGGGTGAATTCTCTGCCAGCGGCCATGTTAACATGACACGGACGCAGAACAACAAAGACACGGCTTTTCCACCGCTTGCGTGACGGTGCTGCATCATGAATGGCAGGGCTGCAGTTTGACACCCCCCGCTCACACCACGGGCCGACAAACGTGACACCCCTATGAAGGAGGACGTCGGAGGGTTTTGGCAGCACCAGAGCCAAGCGTGAAGGTCCGTTAAAACAACGGCTGTCAGCGCGAGTTAAACATACCGTGCATATTTATCACGTGCTGTCTGCACTAATCAAGCTCCTTGGGAAAAAAAAAAAAAAAAAAAACAGCCGTCGTTAGAAAGGACTCAAATCCTGACAGGTGAAATATGAGAGAGAGAGAGAGAGAGAGAGAGAGAGAGAGAGAGAGAGAGAGAGAGAGTGCCTCTCAGTTTGTTCACCAATCGGCGGACGTTATTTGTAATTCACGGAAAAATACTGGCGGAACATCATTACACACGATTTCCTGCCTGACCTTCAGACCATATAACCATTAATCTTGTTTGAACTGAAGATGTGTTAGGTTTTAGAAGGAAAAAGGGATGATTCAGGGACCGGGTTGTTTTATTTCTTTTTTTTTTCTGAGTTTCGTTTATTCACGCACATTTACATACGTGTCCAGCAACCCGATTTACCAAATCTGGTTAACTTTCTCACGATCGGTAAGACAGAGCAGCGAATTACGCCCCCTGTGACGCCCTTCACGCTGCATTTGATGCACCGGTGAGTCAATGCGGATTCACAACACGAGTGGATCTGGTTGCCGGGTTCACCATCGGTATATTCGGCTCACTTTAAAATTGGCTGTACACGTCTGCGATCGATTTTAATCCTTTTAATTAAGTCTTTTTGTGTTTTGTTTTGCATTAAAGACCCCCACGCTGAAAGAGATATTCATCGTACGAACGACCGTGTACACGTAAACAAACATAACAAATAAGTGGATTATGATGCAGATAGTTTAAAACTGGGGTAAGTGCAGGGTTTGTTCATTTTGCGTCCAGTCTGAGGAGATAAATGACAGCTCGTTCTTCGTTGTCATTGTCTTGAATGTTGCCTTGCCGGAAGAAGACCAAAGAGGTCGAAACGCGTCATGTTTGTTTTTGTAACTTGTTTGCCTCTTTTACTTTAAGTTGATGATACAGATGTTCACGATCATTCCCAACTGTCAAAAGCAAACACACTAGAGCGAACCAACAACGAAATCCCATGAGGTTTGTGATCACTCGCAACCAACAAAAGCATGGACACAAGAGCAGTCAAGAATATACCATTGAAATCATCAGCATGTAAAGAAAGAACAGCAACAAGAGTTAATCCAGCCAACCGAACAACCGACCAAACAACTTAATAGTAATTATTGTACGCAACCAATAACACCATAGACTTGAGTTTTCACACACACACACACACACACACACACACACACACACACACACACACACACATACACAACGGAAGGCTTTAAGAACTTGGTCAATTTGTTCAGTCAAGAAATATTGGGTAGTCAGAGTGTGATGAAGGAGGGGGTGAAAGGAAAAAAATACAAAAGGACAAAAAATCATAAAGAAAAAAATTAACATAAATTTTCAAAAAGCGTGTAGCACTAACCTAAGTTTAGCATGCAGTGTGTGCAAATGAGGAAAAGAAGAAGAAGAAGAAGAAGAAAAGATTCAGTCATCTGTTTCAAATTATTTTGCAAACAAACAGACATACAGACAATTATACTGATCATATCGTAAACAATGTTATGCGTAAGCTAAAATAGCAATAATCGACCACCTCTCCCCCCCCCCCCCCCAAAAAAAAAAAAAAAAAAAAAGAAGAAAAGTTGCAAACTTACACTGGTGCAATGCACAAAACAATACCGACATGAGAATTTTCGACAGATGTTTTTCTCACACATCACAAAGAAAACACCTAAAAAACATAAAAAAACAAAAAAAAAAAAAACCCCAAAACAAACAAACAAGCAACAACAAAAAATAAAACCCTGGACATTACTCCTAAAACGGCTACCAGCAGGAGAATCTCCAACTGACAGCCATCTAAGCAATATTGTGCATTTATAATGTTCGTAATTGGTAACGTCTTCTGGGTAGTCTAATACTTTTGTGTTATTTTCATGTCTTTTAGATGTGATCTCTGGAGATACTTTTTTCGCATCCATACATTTGTATATAGTACTGATTGTGTGCTTTCTGTTTAATGTTTTTCTCTATAACGTCTTCTGGGTCGTACTTTTGTGCATGTCTTTATGTCTCTTATTTTTGACGATTGCCAGGCAGCACTTTCTGTGCATTTTTTTTTTATGTCTACAACGTCTGAAGAAGGCATATTTGTGCAAAATTCATACGTCTATTTCGTACTGCGCTCTTGTTTTGTGTCTTTATTGGTATTTGGTCTTGCTTTCGGTACTGATGCAGTCAATGTTCGCAAAGTTCACGTCAGTGTCTGACATCGGGCCCGAGATCCTGGGTTGCAGGTTCGAATCTCCGCCCGGCCGTTTCGGTATCGGTGATTTTTTCCTTCGAATTAACATTGGCTCTGACTATTTCTCGAAAAGTCCTTCGAATGTAGCTGTAAACTGAGGTTCCGTGTGAACGTACGCGGAACATCTTGGAGACACGTAAAATCCCGTATCCAACTATCGAAAGAAAAGGCAGCTTGACCGTGATATTCGACTAAATGACACGGAAATGACTAAATTCAGGGTCTGCAGGCTTTTTTCCAGTCGGCTCTACCCAGGTAGGCAGTTTATTGAGTAAACGCGTGCGTGGATTGTAAAGCGCTTAAAGCTTGCTCTCTAACTAGGGAAAGGCGCTGTGTGAAAACTCTCAATGATAATAACAATGATAGTTATGATAATAATATCCGTACAGATGTATTTCTCCTACTGATTAACTCACATGGCATAACTTTGTCTTCTGATCGTTTGGTACAGTTAAAAATCGATTTTTTTAACTTGCTTACGGTTCTGATGTGACCTTCGTGGGCGGTTTGGCTGTAAACAACATGACCTGACTTGACTTGCCTTGACTTACAGACCATACTTTATGATTCCAATGTTGATAGGCTGCTCGAAGGACATTTACAGAAACGATTGCTAACAGGAACACGACAGACGGCATAGGCATGTGAATGCATCATGTCCAATGCATACATTTGATGAACATACGATGTGGATGACGAAGGGAAATTGCAGACTTTCAGGAAAGGTTTTGGGATTATCATCTATACTTCACATTAAAATCTATGCAAAGTTGTTAAAGTAGATCTGAAAACGTGTGTTCGGTCGTGTAGTTCATTCCTTCCGTTCATGAAAAAGAACACCACACTGACAGCTTTTGTGAAATATAAATGATATAACTATTCGTTGATGTTCTAAACGGTAAACGTTTAGCCATCTTCAACCGAAATCCAAACGTATATTAACACCGTCAACTGGAGATCGATGTCACATGTGTCACAAGCTACCTCCCTGGCGTCAACAGTTAACGAGCTGCTGACAGGTCTGACCAGATGTTATCATCAGGTTGCACGTGCTGAACTTTTCCGAATGATTGTCGTACTCAGTGCATTATAAATGGCTTTGGGGCTCTAACGCCCTAGGCATTTCTCATCCCCAGTGCTTTGATGATCACAGAAAACAGAAAGTAGCAGCAGCTCGTGGGCTTTAATTGCGGAACCAACACTGCACAATGAATCATACATGTCAGCTGAGTTTTGACACTCGGCGTGTACAGCAAGACATGACACAGATGAAAGCTATGCGGGAATTACCGCGTTGATTCTGGCAAGTTCACATGTTGACGAGGGTTTCGCTCAAGGCTGCAAGGAGAGGCACAGCGTGCTTGCGCTTTCCAGTGCATGGTAATACAATCATCATGACAGAACAATCTTCATCCACCCGTGCGGAAACAAAAAGTGTGTTTACACAGCGCGTGTTAATACACTCAACATTACTGCGCGCGCGCTAAACGCGCCACGTACATACAAGAATAAAAGAAAGCGTGGCAACCAGTATCCATATGTTAAAATCAGATGACCTATAATTAGCAGCAAACGTCAAAATATGATCAATGTGATCGAATTAACAGTAACACGAAGCCTGAAAAGTGTACTGTGTTCGACACAGAAGCAGCAAGATTTCCAGCCACGAACCAATTCCCACTCGCTCAGTATCACTATCAATATTGAGTGTGTGTGTGTGTGTGTGTGTGTGTGTGTGTGTGTGTGTGTGTGTGTGTGTGTGTGTGTCGGTGTGTGAGAAAGAGAGAGAGAGAGAGAGAGAGAGAGAGAGAGAGAGAGAATCAATGTCCACTCGCTCAATATCAATATGAATATGGAGAGAGAGAGAGAGAGAGAGAGAGAGAGAGAGAAGAGAGAGAGAGAGAGAGAGAGAGAGAGAGAGAGAGCATTTCGAATCTGCACAATATAACATGCACGAGAGTGGTCCAAGCTAAACATCAAACTTCATTGTGCACAGCCGTACCTCACAAATGAGAACGTGGAAACACGTTAAAAACAGTTCCAGAATCCATTCCGGTCACTGTTTATATACTTGCCAAAAGTCAAGCGACCAGTCGAACTATAAAAACAATAGCAAAAGCAATGCCACTCGAACAGAATGGCTCCATGCAAACGTGCGATCTAATTTTGAACATAACTTCCAAGAAAAATGCGCCGTAGCACTTTGTTTCTAAACAATAGAGCTACATCCTCACATACATGGATAATCATTCTTGCTCTTACAAAATCTATTGCGGTGTAATCTGTTGTCAGAAACCCCGACCTTTGTTTCTAATCCAAATACGTGTTTGTTTTTTTTTCTTTTAACATGAGAAAAAGCAATATTATCACTTTTAACATAATGGGATGTTTCGTGTGTTGTTTCTTTGTAGTTTGAATTAATTTACTGTGCTTAATGTATCATATACGTTGCTGAGCCGACCAGTCCGAATTCTGCGCAGTATGAAGCGACTTGATTTTGTCTGGGAAATTTTTGTGTTACTGGTATCAGTTACATGTAATACGTAACACTTTCCCCCCATGTATCCACATGAGTTTTTTTGAAGTAAACTTTCTTTTTTGCTTCGTGAACTAGATAGACTCGGTACGTGTTAGTACGGGAACCCATTCTTACTCTCCTTTTGCCGCCGAACCCGCAACACCCCCCCCCCCCCCCACCCACCCACAGGCTGGAGCACTAGCATGAACTGGCAATGAGACTAACAATGCATCATCAGCATCAGCTCACGCCGACAGCCCTGGCTGGTTGACTGATGGGAGCCATGCATTATTGAAGGGCTCCGCCGCCCTCCTCGGGTGTCGGGTTCAAGCCCCTGATATCGAATCATCTACTTTATAGCCTAGCCGACCACGGGTAGCCGCATCCGGGCTAAAAACCCCGTCACGAAACAAACAGGAGCGGTGCAAACTGTCCCCATACAGGATGGGACGCTGACTCATGCTGGCTCCGCGACTAAGAGTTGATCATTTTTCAACGGGGGGAGGGGGGGGGGGAGGGGGGGGGATTACCTTGTGCGTGACCTGCGACCATCGGGTCAAGGCAGACGGCACTGAGCACCACCCATGAGACTTAGCAGCACTGCAATGCCTGCTCTGGCGGCTAGCTTCATGACTGGAGCCCTCACGTTCATTGCTCCCAGTGGACCACCGGTGCTGAGGGTGCTGCAGGACCATCGTCGACGTGGGTGTGTGTATGGAGGAGGCTGAAATAAACAGTGACGTGGCAATACCGCTGAGAAACGTGAGAAGAAAAGAAATGTACGGCAGTCGACCCTGAATAATTATCAACGCTGTTTCTTTGTGTTGGCGATGAAGCTCAGTTGGGAAACAGAACGACAATCTGTTTCATCCACGGGTCATGAGCATGGCACTTTGGAACAAAAACCAACACCTGACCCTTTGAGAGACAAACACACAGCACACGCGCGCGCGCGCGCACACACCCACACACACACGCACGCACGCACGCACACACACACACACACACACACACACACACACACACACACACACACCACCGACAGAGAGAGAGAGAGAGAGAGAGAGAGAGAGAGAGAGAGAGAGAGATTCGAACGCAGATCTTCCTTTTTAAATGTGATTATTTTCCCTCGTACCGAAAATTGATCTGCCCTCTAAAGCCCAGACTAGTCTTTTTGATTTTTCCCTTTCTCTCTTTTATTCCCGCCTCTGTCCTTCTAGAAATAGACTTCCGTTAAGCCCTCGCCCCCCCCCCCCTACCCCGTCTCGCCCATCTCCCGTATTCATAAGTGTTCCACTATCTCTCCCTTCTTTGCCTGATTCTGCCTCATAGCCTGTCCGACCTCACCGGGCCATACTATCAGAGTTGATATTTTGTCAAGAGGAAAAACAAGCATTTTTTGCTGCCCATCCTCACGCGTTGTCGTTCTGCTGGTGTGCATTTGTAGTGCTAACGTCACTACCCTTTCTCCCGAGATGGATATCTCTGTTTGTCATATGGCCTGAGGTTGCAGTCGATGTTGAAGCTGAATGAAATGATCACGAATAAATCGCTTTCCTGAGGTGTTACCGCTCGGTGCATTCCAAACAAAAACGAAAATAAAACTCTCGGCACTCAGTACTGAACACGCTGTAACAGAAAGAAGCAGTCAACTACTATCTGTGAAACTGTAAATATCACGACAAACAGAAGTTCGATATCAAGATTCATGTCAACTCAGAATATGACTATTTTATCAAAGCTCATGTCAACTCAGAATATGACTATCATATCAACGCCCTTCCCGAAGATGGAGTATGGCTGCCTTTATGGCGGGATAAAAAACGGTCATACACACAAAACTCCACTGCCTGTCTATACAGGGAGTGTCCGCAGGAGTATCAGCCTGCGTACGCAGAAAGAAAGAAAAATGAATATCAAAGCTTATGTGAACTCAGAATACGCCTCTGTTCTGTATACTGTTCAAATCAGTGAACAGAAGATTCAAAATAATCGCTGTTGAATACAAGTATCACTTGAAGTATTGTCCATAGAAAGATCCAACTCGTCAATACCTGCCAACGGACTATACAAAATCCCTGGTGCTAAAAACGTATAACAAAATAAATGTGCCAGGTTACAAGGACAGAGACTGGCGCACAAAGCTGTGTTATAAGCTTATTTAGTGGACAGCAGTCAGTTGATGAGGCAGGCAAGAGAGTAAACGATAAAGGAAGAAGCACTTTAGGAACACACACACACACACACACACACACACGCACGCACGCACGCACGCACGCGCGCGCGCGCGCGCGCGCACACACACACGTACACACACACACACACACACACACACACACACACACACGCAAACACACACAAGCAAACCAAGAAAGTGATAGAACAGTGATTTTTTTTCTTCATTTTGGTAGCCCCACTCCCAGGATGGCAACGACACGGCAAGAGAATGGAGCAACTATTTCAATGCTGATCAGTTCAGTCCACAATCTGGTTTCCAGGCAGTCAACAAGGGTTCATACCATAAAGAGATGCACCTTGTCAGCGATTGAGTAAATCAACGGTAACAATATAATCATTACTGACAAAAAGAGTGTGCTTGCGCAAACGATCACACACACACACAGGCACGTTCGCACACACACACACACACACACACACACACACACACACACACACACACACACACACACACGCACGCACGCACGCACGCACGCACGCACGCACGCACGCACGCACGCACGCACGCACGCACGCACGCACATTACAAGCATTTGGGCGTAAACATCAAAGTCAGCCGTGATTACAATCTCCTGTTTTAATACTGGCTCCCACTGTGATCCAGTCAGACTGGCATAGAAAGTAAATCACGCTACATTATCGATGTGAGACGAAGCAGAAAAGCCATCATTTAATAATGACACATTTGCCAAAGTGGCGCTTTCATGTCCTCTGTGTTTAGGTCGTTTGCTGTCGTTGACTCTTTTGATCTCCTCTGTCACCCTTTACATTTGTGTGTGTGTGTGTGTGTGTGTGTGTGTGTGTGTGTGTGTGTGTGTGTGTGTGTGTGTGTGTGTGTAGATGAAGAACAATGTTGAATAGAACTTCGTGTTTTCAAGTTATACTAAACGATAATAGGGTGCAAATTGTACTGAACGAAAGCATCTGCCATTATTGCTTCTGCGTTCCATTTTCACACACAGTCAGAAAGCTGTTTTCTAGCCCTCGTCAATGCTCACACGTTGAGATCACAAGGTTTTCATGGCTGCCTTGGGATGGCCTTGACAGACATCGCATCAATTTTAACGGACATACAGTGAAATCATCATGTTGCTAATGCGTGCACATCAACAACTGAACGCCGCCCAGCTTATGACTTAAAAGCTCTAAGTAAATGACAAAAAATGTTGTTTCACATCTGACATTAACTTCACTTAAAAGAAAAAAGACACCATTCTTTCTTTATTTTTCTCCGTCAGCATCATGTGTCTGATTCACCCTGTCAGTGAGAAAACAAGCAAAAGAAAATAGCGAAGTTCAAACTTCCACTCTCTTTGTAACAAACCCTGAGAACTTTAATGTGTACATTTTGATATAAATCATTTTTTTTATAAAAAGGACGACGAAAACAGATTTACAGAACAATACAAGAACATCAACCAAATATACAACATGTTTGTCTCCAAATCTGTTGAGAACGAATTCTTCTGGATAATCAGATGCGAGCGGACGCTGCCTTAGTTGTTTCATCATTAAAGATAGAAATATAATCTTGCCCTATAAAAGAAAACTATCCATTTTGTTTTACTGCTCAGCGAACTGTCACCTTAAGGGCTCTTTATTGCCTTCTGGACTTTTCTGCGTCCATACTTTTAGGCGCTGCTTTTAGTGTGAATTCCAAATCGGCTTTATTCGCTCCGAGCAAATCAAATCCCAAGGCAGGACAAGATCTGATTACAGAAATTAATTCCCTAATGCATGCTTTTTTTTAAAAGGACGACGGACATTTGTTTGTGCGAGGTTCCCTCTCACTGTGTATTCCATTTTAAGGAGATTCGAAAGAGCAGCGGAACGAGGAGCAAACACCACGAGCGGGTGAGGCTCTATGGTGGTGGAAAACAAATACACACAAATAAGTCCCGAGCCATTGTGACAATGGCTTGGCAAAGGTGAAAAAAAGAAGATGGATCAGGAGTTGAGATTATCAACTATGAGTGAAATATTCACCAACAACGTACGGGAACCACTGAACTCTACCTTGTGAACAGAACCGTTTTTGTTCAGCCCATCTATAGGTCTGTTGTCTCCTGAGTGACACTCGTCAGCAGATCCGGCCTGCTTGTATTACTGTAATTATCAATCAGTGATATTCTCGCCGGCATATGGTGACACTTCACCAGCCTCACAAGTCAGTCAATCATAATTTGCCCATCTTCTCTCCGAGATAGATTCTGCTTACTCTGAAGTGCACGCTGAAAACGCTAAAAAAAACCCAAACAAACAACAAAACCTGCAAGAGAATAGCCGCTTCCTGACAGGGTTTTCAAAGCAGCTTGTGGATACTGACACGCTTTCCATCTTTTGTCACAGGATGCTCGATTATTCAATGGTCAGTTCTCTGATCCGTTGGGTTCTTATTCATTAAATGCTCAAACTCCCTGCAGTATTTTCTGTGAAGAAGAGAGAGAGAGAGAGAGAGAGAGAGAGAGAGAGAGAGAGAGAGAGAGAGAGAGAGAGAGAGAGAACGAATTTTATTATAAAGTCACCGACTTGTATACATTGGGTATACGCTAAACGTACATATAAACTGAAAATACACTGGTGAAACCCCAGAAAACACAAACTAAAGAGCAACAATCTCTCATGAGAAAAAGCACTGAAGACAAAAATAACTAGGAAAAAAGAAAACATCCCACGACTAGTTCTTCTAAGCTGGGAAAATGTCATGTACTGGACACACTATGGGTACATGCAGTTTACCTTCAGATCTGTTACAGAATGGAAAAGTTTGGAAAACAAATATCTCGATACCGCTGGTTAACTTGTACTTCACTCATTCCAAAATTAACATAACAAAATTATTCACCCCACCAGCCCCACCGTTCATCCAAGCATGAAAAA
>CM065722.1:30452514-30455014 GCA_033310375.1 Conus canariensis | reverse complement strand
AACAAAATCAGACAAAATGATTTTACCATGCATCCTGATTTTCGTTGTAAGCCCGTCTTAGCTTCAATGCATTAAAAAGGTATACACTAAGCTTGCGAATATTGCTAACAGAGCCATTTCTTAATAAACTGACATACGGCTGCTGTCTCATAATCAAATATTTCACTCTTAAATTCTTGTAAAGAACACACTTGTTTACAAAATGATCTTCGTGTTCAAGCTCATTGCAAACTGCACACATAAAATTTCCATTTTTCTGAAACATTCTTCTGAAGAAGGATCCATTGATCGGCAGCAAACCAAGACGTAGCTTTATCAAGCAATCTCGAAAACATTTTATATCAATGAATTCGAAATAGCGTTCACTTTCAAAGCTCGTTTTAAACGAACTATATCTTTGGTATATTTCCTTAACCATTACAGACTCATCCCATTCTTGTCAATATATATCTTTCATTCTCTGTTTGAACAATGATACAAAAGTCTGCTCACAGCCCACACCTTGTTGCAACCATACATATCCAAATCCGAGACTGCACAGAGTGTTTTTAACTAAAGTCACCCAACAGTTTTTGCCATTTTCATCTGAATTAAAAAGCATTGAGTATGCTTGTCTGGGTAATCTGTATGAACCCATTTTCAATAATTTGAGCCAATAACGTATACATCTGACTGCACTGTTTATGTACAAGGGGTTGCGTTCAGTTTCTCCATAGACACATTTGTTTGGCACTCGAAGAGGTACATTCAAAAAACGTTTACAGGCAAAATAATGTATTTTTTTTCTATATTATCAAGCCTTTGAAGCCCCCACATTTCTGAGGCATACAAGAGAATGGGCTGCACCTGAGCATCAAAGATTCGAAAGAAACAGGCTTTGGAAATATCATTCAATTTTGTTTATTGTTTTACACAGTCAACGCATGCTCTCTTACCCTTCACTGCATGAGCATCTACTCCTTTCTTTATACTCATTTTTGTTGTAAAAACGTATCCCGGATAATTGTACTCGTTTACTACCTCTAATGGATTTCCATCAAGATTCCAGTTTTCTTTTTTCCCTAAAAATCCGCCTTTTCGAAACACCATGACTTTTGTCTTATCCGTATTTACAGTCAAAAATAGGTTTTTGCAAGCACTGTTCAACATATTAATTTGATTTTGTAAACCAATAGCAGTGCTGGATAATAATACGATGTCATCTGCGAACAAGAGGAGATAAAGTTCCGATAATCCAGGCAAGATTTGAATACCATGAACACCTTTGCTATCCACAGCTGCTGCTATTTCATTTACATATAGAGAAAACAAAATCAGGCTTAACATGCATCCCTGTCTAAGGCCCACGGGGCAGTAAAAAAAAACTCAGTTAATCCATCTTCAGTACGTACACAAGACAAAACAGATTTGTACATAACATGAACAGCAATAAGAAATTTTCCATGGATTCCATTTTTAGTCAAAAGGCTGAACAGAGGTTGTCGCTGAACCGAGTCAAACGCTTTCCTCAGATCAACGAAACAAGCGTAAAGTTTACCACCCTTCTTTGACAAAAGTTTTTCGACAATTGAATTGAGAGTAAAAATGTGATCTGTTGTGGAGTATCCACGCCTAAATCCAGCTTGGGACTCTGTAATCCTGCTATATTTATCCACCCATTCAACGAATCTCTTGTTCAAAATTGATGTATAATATTTACTGATTAAGCTCACACACCCCTATAATTATCAGCTAAGTTATAGTCCCCTTTTTTGAAGATAGGTACAATAATTCCCTTTGTCCATTGGTCTGGATAACCCCCCTGGTCAAGCAGAATGTTGAACAGTTTCGTTAAGAAATGAACAGCTACTTTATCCGTCAGTTTTAGCATTTCTGCTAAAATATTATCCCCCCCACAGGCTTTACCCCGTTTTAATTTTCTTATAGCATCAGACACTTCCTGCTCGGAAATGACCCGGTTCAGTTCGCTGCAGTCAATAAATCTCTCATCTTGACTTTCTCCACCCTGTCTATTATTGTCTGATCTAACCTCACTACTGAACACTTGTTGGAAATGTGTATACCACTGATCCGTCGTTATATCTTTTGAAATACCAGTTTTCTTTTTTCTACTCCCCTGTTTCAGTTCCTTCCGAAACAGTTTACTATTATTATGCAGGGATGCCAGACGTCTGGCTTTGTCACGTTTATAGTATGTTTTCTTTTTCTTTATTAAATTCCTGTATGTTTTACGAGCTTCAGCATATTTTGCTCTGTCATCATTATCCTTAGTTCTCCTGGAAATTGCTAGCAGATGTCTAGCACTGAGCTTTGCCACATTACAGTCGGTATCAAACCAAAGCGCTTCACGCTGGTCCCCTCTAACCAAAACCCGTTTTTGCATACATTCACTTGCCTTTAACAACACCTCAGTAAATAATTTTAATGCTTGATTAATGTTGCCGTCCAAAAGCGAAAAAGCTTGTTCTTGTTCTTGTTCTTGTTCTTGTTCTTGTTCTCT
>CM065722.1:30435014-30440014 GCA_033310375.1 Conus canariensis | reverse complement strand
AGAAAAAAACGATATTAGCAAAGAATGAGTGAATGAGAGTAGAATGTTAGGATAAAGGTGTGTTAAAAAACTGATATTACAAAGAAAAGTTTCTGGGCACGCATGCTGTTTTCATACGACGATGAATGACGTAATATGGTTGAATCAGGTGAGTTGAAGACAACGCCTAAAACAAAGCAAGACAAAAAGTTTCTCTTCCTTCTCATCCCAGTTGTCGATGCAAGCAGAGAAAATCCTGCAAGAACAGCGTTGCTGTGGCAAAGCTTTCTCCCAAAAGCTACCTTGGGATCGATATAAAAAGGTGTGGAATGAAATGATACAAGTAATCTGGGGAAAGCTTTTCTAATCGCCGATGTACAGCACAAAACGCATAGAAAAAAGACTTTTCTTCTCACGTGTATGTGTGTGCGTGTGTGTGCGTGTGTGTGCGTGTGTGTGCGTTGTGTGTGTGTGTGTGTTGTGTGTGTGTGTGTGTGTGCGCGCGCGCGCGCGTGCGTGCGTGCGTGCCTGCGTGCGTGCGTGTGTGCGTGTGTGTGTGTTGTGTGTGTAAATGTGTGTGCGTACATGCGTGAGTGAGTGAGTGAGTGAGTGAGTGAGTGAGTGAGAGAGAGAGAGAGAGAGTGTGTGTGTGTGTGTGTGTGTGTGTGTGTGTGTGTGTGTGCTTGCTTGCTTTGGTTCAATATTTATCAATTTGTTAATTTTCAGTGATAGATATGTTTATACAAAGAAAGATCTTGCAAATATTTAACAAAATGTCCAATGTGAATGTTGTGTGCGACTACGCTGGTAGTTGTATATTGAACAGCACCAGTACTGAATATTCTTTTGTGGCTGTTCTTCTACAAAGAAAAGTCTGAATTACTCCATCAGAGCCATCAAGGTATCTGTTTACAGACAGCTTAATGGCTCTGATGGGGTTAGCATTATGGCAGAACCTCACCAACAAGGTGGCTTCTCAGGTGTTGTGACGTCTACAGGCCAGGACACCCTCTAGTTATGGAAGAGACGAGAACCTTGCAACAAGACACTAACCATTATTGTAGGTGCATCACATGGTGTCTCTCATGTTGAATTTGGTGAGCATACGTAGCTGCAATCTGGAATGGACTGCGCTCAGTTTCTCCTTCTACTTGGTCTTCCTTTGAGAGTTAACAGATTGCCCTCCGTGCGGTCAAAGCTAGAGCTGCAGTCAGTTTGATTTACCCGAGTTGAAAACGTGATCCCTCTTTTCCAGGTAATAGGTCTTGTTTGTGGTGTGGTTTTACAAGTCTCCTTTTCAGCTCTGCTCTTTCTTCAGCGGGTGTGTTTCTTCATTCCCTGGGATGCAGCGCTGAAAGTGTCTTTTGCTTAAGTATAATATTAGCAACGCTTTGGGGACAAACGTTCATTTGGCCAAACTGTTTTTGTTTTCTTGTTTGTTAAGGGTGTGCATTGATTGAAGGACCAACAGGGCATCAGAAACAAAGACTGATTTCCTGGACAGTGCCATGTCTCCACGTGGCCATGTCTGCAAAAGTTAGAGCCTCTGACTCAGTCTTGTGGCTGGTGGACTTTCTTCTTCCCTAACAATTTGCACGTTGAATGTTTCGTGTATCCTTAGCATTCCCACAGCCCCCTTCCGTATTGCGTCGTGAAAACAGCAGCCTGTGTCAGTATGTGTCCATAAGTCCTAGGGACATCACTGGTATGTTTTTGAAATTGTTCAGTTTATATAGTTTTCAGTATTTTTTGAAAAGCGGTTGGGTGTTCGGGAGGGAATTGCAAAGAGGACATAGACGTTTGATGTCACAGGTCAGCTGCACCGTGTTTTGTTATTCTTATTATCTGAATCCATTCTGCAGACAAAAATGTGTATTTCCTAATCAAACAACAAAAAACGTTCTCTCCGCAAACGGTAAAACAATGCAAACGTTCTGCACTCATTCACACACATATGTACATTAATCATCATTATCATCACACACACACACACACGCACACATATATGCCTGCATACACACATGCACGCACTTACATACTCAACTATGTGCATGCCCACACATGCACGCAAACACACACACACACACACATGCATGTGCGCGCACACACACACACACACACACACACACACACACACACACACACACACACACACACACAAATCAAATGTCTTTTTTTCGTCACAATGGATCGATCAGTTGAATATCTCTCTCTCTCTCTCTCTCTCTCTCTCTCTCTCTCTCTCTCTCTCTCTCTCCATTAAGGGCAAGATGTAAAAAAAAAGCCTGTATTGTGCGTATTTTTTTCCCTCATTAAAAAGAATCGTTCGTTCGTTTGTTCTCTCTGATGGCGATTCTTTGGGATCGTGTGGAATCCTGTTTCATTAATGTCAGATGTCCTGAGGCGCCAGACAAAACTAGTGGACTCATTATTGGATTTCCGTTCGTTCTGCTCTCTCTTAATTGTTCTGAAACAATTTTTTTTCTAAAAACAAAACAAAACAAACACAACTGAATAAAACTAATCAGCACACGCAGATACACACATACGAACCATGTGTTGTGTGGTGTGTGTGTGTGTGTGTGTGTGTGTGTGTGTGTGTGTGTGTGTGTGTGTGGTGATGGTTGCAACTGAGTGAGTGAATGACTAGTGTGTTGTGTGTGGGTGTGTGTGGGTGGGTGAGTGAGTATGCAACTGAGTGAGTGAATGACTAAGTGTGTGTGTGTGTGTGTGTGTGTGTGTGTGTGTGTGTGTGTGTGTGTGTGTGTGTGTGTGAGTGCTTATATACATAAATGTATATCTGTCTGTCAGTTTGTCTGTCCCATCATTCACAGTCACCAAGGCTACAGAGAATATAAACTGAGAGAGAGAGAGAGAGAGAGACAGAGACAGAGAGAGACAGAGACACACAGAGAGAGAGAGAGAGAGAGAGATACAGATAGAGAGACAGAGAGACAGAAACATACAGAGAGGGAGAGAGAGAGAAAGACAGAAGACAGACAGGACAGAGAGAGAGAGAGAGAGAGAGAGAGAGAGAGAGAGGGAGAGAGAGTTAGACAGAGAGAGATATACTGGTCAACATTGTCATGCTCCCCACAAACACTGACTTACGCAAATGAGGCATCCACAGGAGGTTTTGCTACATCAGAGCTGGCAGAGGTAGCGGCCACCTAGCTGACGCTGCTACCTCCCTCAGGCTTGAGCTGGTGGGCCGTAATGAACTTAGTGCGTCCACCGGATGACACCTGCCTCGGCTAATGGCTTCTCTTTCCGGGAAGGGACTGGTCCTGACTCGCTGCTGACTGGCCCATCCAACTTCTTGTTTTGACTTTCTCTCTCCGTACACTCATTTCCTTTGCCATCATATCCTTCCCAACACTTCTCCGTTCAGAGATACGAACAACGCTGCGAATGTTCTTTTCGCAGAGGCCAAGCGTTCTGGAGTCGAAGCTGGGTAATCAGGATGAATGGGGTATTTTGGTTTCTTAACTGAAATCGAATTTGTTCCTTGCTGTTTCGACTGAAGTAAATCGTTCGACTACAACATCCAATCGTTGACACGCTTGGCTCGTCATTCTGGAGAGAATGTTGAAGTACTTTCGTAACCCTTTCTCATTAAGGCCTTACAACCTCATATTTGAAACTCGGAATGTTTCTCTACCAGATACGCACCGTATATAATGATTCTTATGATTTGAAACTTGCTGAAAATTTCGAGGGCTTGGCAGGTATGTTTATCCACTTATGTGTCTCTCTGTCTGTCTGTCTGTCCATATATCTTTCTGTCTGAGTATCTAACTATTATAGATGGCGCGCATGTGCGCACGTGAGAGAGAGAGAAACAGAGAAACGAGAGAGAGAGAGAGAGAGAGAGAGAGAGAGAGAGAGAGAGAGAGAAGCAGAGAGAGAAGAGAGAGAGAGAGAGAGAGAGAATAAAGAGAGAGATGGAGAGAGAGTATTGGGTTAATTTTCATTCATTGTGTGACTAAACTCATTATGGTAGGCCGTATTTGTATAACAAAAAACAAAAGAACATGACTCATGGAATAATAGTCGCCTATCGGTTACATGTAAAGCAAGCGTTTTTTCCGCTACTTTTGCAACTCGTTAGAGAACGAAAAATATCCGTATGAACGGGTCGATTTTCCGCTTCGAAACACCAATATTATATGGAACAATTTCACAGGTTTAGGATCTCGTGTATCAATCATGTTTGCAAAAACATGTCTCTCTCATAAGTTCAAAATTACCGTGATCAGTTCACATGAGCTTGCAATTTTCTTCTGCTCTCAATTTTATCTCTGACTTGATCTCATTTCTTTATTACCTTTGCGAGTAGCAAAAGAGGTCTTCCTTTTGCTATGTGTGCGCTAAGTCCTCATAAAACGCCTTTCCCAGTTTTATGCAGTGAAGAGTTCTTTCTGTGCTGGCCGGTGTATATCCATATACTAAAAAACAGGAAAGGAAATTGCCGGTAGTTTCATGCAGATCTGATCTGCGGCACAAGTAAATTCGCACTGAACAGTCTTCTTTCAAGTCCCTATGAATCCTGACTTGTTTCAGCAAAATGCCAAGGCCGGGTATGTTGCAGGACAGGAGGCAGAACATGGCCATTTTAACGCAGTGGGGGGGGGGGGGGGGGGGGGGGGGGGGGGGGGGGGCGATTCGGATAATACATTTATCTATAGACCTTGGCCTTTTATGAAGGATATTTGATTAGCATGCTGTATACCATAGTCACGGATACGAGCAACGGAAGCATTAAGGATAAAAATAGAAGGTACGAACGCAGAATATATTGTGTTATGGATTACTCGTTCCCTAAATTTGAAAGCTTTACAATTCCACACAGCTTGAATCACAGTTGCAAAGATCAGTAAATGAACCTAACCAAAGATGGACGTTTACACTATTTAGGGATGATAAAAATCTTTAAGGGATATTTGCGAGCGCTTGACAGCTCAAAACAAAATGCATCTAATTTTCTTCTGCCTCACCGTAAAATGGGCAAGTCACATCAT
>CM065722.1:30420014-30425014 GCA_033310375.1 Conus canariensis | reverse complement strand
GTTCTCTTTTTTTTCTTTTTGTTTTGGTTTTTATTACACTTCACCTTTGGTCGTATTCCGAGCTATGTCTTTTGATCTAATTTGTATCTTTTCCATTTGATAAATGCATTAGCCGTCCCTGCCCCCTTCATCCCTTTCTCTCTTTCCCTGTCCCCCTCCCTCTGTCCCTGCTTCCCCCAGACGCCCTCCTTTCCCTTCCACTCTTCCCGTCCCCCGTTTAACAACGAAGCCTACAGACAGCACACCCAGCCAGAGACACACAAACGGACCGAAAAAAAATCCCGATGTGCATATTAGATATATTAGACATACGTTTGCCAGAGAGAGAGAGAGAGAGAGAGAGAGAGAGAGAGAGAGAGAGAGAGAGAGAGAGAGAGAGAGAGAGAGAAGAGGACGACGAGGAGGAGGGCGAGGAGGAGAATACGGATGTCAATATTTTCATTAAAGACAACAAGGATAAGCCAACACATTTTTTTTACGCCATGCCATCGACAAAAAAAATACATACAAATAAAGGACATACACAAATAAAGGACATACACAAATAAAGGACATACACAAATAAAGGACATACACATGATGCGAAAGGAAGAAGCAAATCAGGAGTCAAACGAGCAACAAGACATGAACATAAATCAACAGTGCTTCGCGAAACTGAATCACAGAGAGGAGAGAGAGAGGAGAGAGAGATGAGAGAGAGAGGAGAGAGAGAGAGAGAGAGAGAGAGAGAGAGAGAGAGAGAAGGAGGGAGGACAGACAGACTGACAGACAGACAGACAGACAGAGGTAGACAGACAGAGCGAGAGCAGCTCGGCCGGGGGTTGACAAACGGGAAGCGCCGTAATGGACCCTTAATGCCAGCTCCAGTTTACTTCCTTCCTGTCATCACTGCCACCTCTACGTTGACCTGTGAGCCACAGGGAACACCGCTCTGGCTTACATGTATGGACTCTCTCATATCCCGGTCAGCTGAACGTCTTGTTAGTCTGAAAGCCATCTGACCATAAGTCACAATAATTATTTCATAACAAACCAAGTTTTTACATCTATTTTTCATATTAGAAATAAGTGATTGAGAAAAAAAAAACCTTTCAAAATAAAAGTGTCGGAAAATGTTGTTTTTCAAACAAGTTTATTGAAGGGTTGTTTTGTTGTCACTCATAATACCGAAAGAGGTGATACAAAGGACTAAATTTTGTTTTTAACAAAGTTTTACTTATGCGTTTATGAGTGACATTATTCAACAAAAAAGATTTACTCATTTTAACAAAGTTTTACTTGATGCATTTATGAGTGACATTATTTAACAAAAGATTTACTCATTTTGATAAAGTTTAACTTGACACGTTCTGATTGACATGATTTAACTCAACGGCAGCATCACTTCCGCCTATTTCTTTTCATTTTGTTTCCGTTTTATGCATCATGTTGTTGCTCTTGAAATAAGCCTGAAGTAGATCACTGCATTTTGATGTACCTGTTATCAACTCCACAGAACACTTCTACTGCATTTACTTGATCTTATTACTTACAGAAAACTAGCTGATAATATAAAGAGTAGGAACAGTCTAGCAGACAGTAAGTAGCCCGAACTGAGCAAAAGGAACATCCAAACGTTGATAACCAAGCCAGATTACGAAATACGCCTGGGCATCATTAACACTAAGAATAGTTTGAAAACACACACACACACACACACACACACACACACACACACACACACACACACACACACACACGTGCACACACACACGCGCGCGCGCGCGCCCGCGCCTGGACACACGCATTCTCTGTCTCTTTCTCTCTCTGTCTGTCTGTCTCTCTCCTATGTTTATCTATCTATCTATTGGTCTCTCCATTCACCTATCTATCGTTCTAATTGTCTTTCTGCTTATTTCCATCTATATCTATCTATCTCTCTATCAACATACCCACAACAAGCATGTGTATTTTTCTAACATTATTAAGCATCTTTCAGGCTTTTCAAAGCTTTTATTTCATAAGTCATTTCCCGCTTCGAAACTTAAGCTCGTATACAGATAAATGAAAGAAAGAGTACAAACGCATGTGAGAACACTTGCTCTTGCGTTAACATTCTTACGTATATTTCATGTTGACACACAAGCGATGGAAAATCACTCACCTGGGCACGAAATGTTAATGTTTGCAAAAGCCTTCTGGCTAACCTCAAATGCTCCGTTTAGCAGACAGCACATTTCTCTCTCTCCCCCTCTCTCTCTGTTTCACAACATTTAATTGCTTAGCTAGCAACAACGTCCACACAGTAAAATACATCTCGCTTCGCTACCCGGATGGACTGCTTTGATTACAGACAACAATCGATACAAAGCTTTGAACACCGTCATTTCCCGAGACATCCAGTATCAACCCCCCTTACGCAACCCCCTTCCCCCCGACACTATCAGCTGCACAAAACAACGTTCTCAGTTCACCATCAGGACGACGCATCGGGTCACATAGGACACGCCTGAGGGCGAGAGAGACTTTCCCAAATTTTTCCATATTGTCAGACCATTCACTGGAGCAAAATTGCAAGTGGACAATGAGTGGAAACGGACTGGTCAATGTTAGTGAACTTTTATAAAAATCCGTGTACACTTATGATGTCTCTGTCAGCCTGTTTGTATTTTCCCTTTAAAGAGCTGTATGAATGAATGACGTGCGAGTTGACTTCAACGCGTTGACAGCCCTGATATGGCCCTTTGCGGTCGGCTGGGCTATAAGCAAGACTGCCTTACCTTTGCCTCTTGTTCTACGAAAATTTGTATTGAAGTTTACCCAACACCAAAACAGTTCACATGATCGTCATCAACATTCACGTCCTCTTTCTACTCTCCCGTTCTTGAAGATCTGTGCCGGTGACACAGTGATGAATAAGACGAATCTACTGACACAGATGGCCAGGGATGTTTAACGTGAGCCTAGCCCTATTACGGTCTGCACAGTCAGCTAGACGACCCACAACATCAACTCAATCTTCTGTAATGAAACACCCTCAAGTCAGGCCAACATACCATTCATTCAATGCACAGCACGCACCAGTCCCAGACTTCCAGTCAGACGCTGGAGCCACCGGGGAAACGCGTACGCTCTGAGGTCAAGAGGGACAGAATTTCACAATCCTCCCCCATCTGATTAGTTGACACAAATCAAATCTGATGGACTGTAGAAATCGTTATGCCCACAGTACTGGAAAACGTTTGTGCGCGGTTGTGAATTCTCTTGTGTGTCTGCCAAACTATTTTGCTTTTTTTCTGTTATGCTTCTTTTTATATGCTTTTCTTCATTTCTGCGTGTTTGAAGGACCATTTGCACAGTCAAATACGTCCTCCTTCATAGCCCTTCCCTTCCACATAATACTTCCCTCTTTTCCTTGTACATGTACCTTTTGAACTGACAACTAAGTATCATTTAGCGTGACAAAGCTCGAACATTGTTAGCTCTCTAAGGCGCCCGTTCCGTCAGATCTTGGTGTAATCCAAAACCTGTACCGAAAAGACTTTTTTCCGTTCATATTGTTTATGTCCAGTCGACCAGACAGGTGATTTCGGGGACATGAATATAGTCGAAATGAAATAACGAGACTACAGAAGCAAAATGAAAGACGAATCCATATTCTACTGTCAAGAAATATACTGTGAAAAAAAATCATCCGTGATTACATATATAAGATGACATCTACTCATTTCTTAGTACGGAAAAAAATGGAGGTACGTACGTCTCTGAGGAGGTTCTTAAAGGAGTCTACTCTATGATGCTTACTTCGTGCAAATCACAGCATTCAATGTAAACAAAGTTAATGCTGAAGATCTCATCACACGGTACACCCCATGGTGCATGTTCATGTGTTGAAATATGTGAGTGTACAGTGTGTAACCTACCTGTACCTGCATGGCACTCTCTCTCCTTGCTGTCCTCATGAAAGAACAGTTTGAGATCAGAGCGGATTTGGTAAAAATAAAAAAAAAGTCTAATCGTTCCAATCCACTTGCCAGATGCTTTTCATGTATAGAAAAACGTGATTTAGACATCTTTCTGTTGTGGCATTCTTTGCCTGGCAGTCAGCTATTCTATTGCCTTGAATACCAAAGCGGTTATATTCCAGGCAAGAACGAGGCCGTAACCGTCATTTTTTCAGACAGGAGAAGAGTTCTTGGAACTTCGGAAGCTCGAGGTGACTGACGTTACAGCCCGCAATCGCCCCCAGAACGCAAGAAAGACTGAAAAGAAGAGAAATATGTTTCGATTGGGACACGGATTTTTGCGCCAAAACCAGAGTAGTCAGCTCGACGGTATAGACCAAGTTCCTTTAGGGGGTGCTTTTTGGTTATAATGGTCTATTAGTTCTAACAAAACAGAATAAAGAAGCAGCAACGCCTTTGTCAGATCTTTGTAAACTATACTAGCACGTGTCTACAATACTAACAGGGATTCATACAAAAAGGAGGGGCGTGCGCGCGCGCGCGCGCGCGCGCGTTGTGTATGTTGGGTGGGAGAGAATGGTGAAAACGAGGGAGGAAGGGAGACTGGGCGGAGACTAACGTTCATGTGAAAGACAGGCATACATGCCAATTATTGCATGGTTAAAATGTGCATGTTTAAGTTTCAGAATTTGAAAAGCACCCTATTCATGGCCACCAACGTATGTACCTTTCCCTGGGTATCATGGAGGTCTAATTTTTTTCTGCCTGTTATTTACATTAAAACAATTAATCAAAGTGTACGGAGAATACGTAGACCTACAAACCCAAAACGCCGCGCCAGTGTCGTCTCGGTCAGCACCTAGGGCATCTCCACAAGCCCAGTGTCTTTTTAACATTCCCTACCATTCTTTTTAGCAATGCAAATCAGGTAATTCCTCGCCCATCGGAAAGACATCAGAGCCGAATGTGGTCTGAAAGAAGGTGACATTTTCACGATCTCACACACTCATTTGAAAATGAACTACAGTGGATGTACACTATGGGAATTTCGAGCTT
>CM065722.1:30380014-30405014 GCA_033310375.1 Conus canariensis | reverse complement strand
CTAAAGTGTGCGTGTGTTTGGCTCAAGTGAGCGTAGGGTGCCCTTTTGTTATACCAGTCTGACTGTCTAGATTCGTCTCATAGACTTCTCCAGAGCTTCCCAACTCGTAAGTGAGTCTGCTTCAACGGTTAAGTTCCAATAGGCAAACGCAATCTGCTTCACATCCACTTTCCTGTCTTTCCTCTTTAAAAAGTAGTGTGCTCTCACTAACAACAGAATCATCAAGCAGAAAATCGAAGTCGTGATAAGTCCCCCCCCCCCCCCCCACACACACACACACTTCACCCCTCCCCCCCCTCCCTCTCAGACATCGTTGTTGTGGTCATAGACCTAGAGCAGCCGGGTTATAAACACCATGAACCGAATTAGATTGAGAAACTCTCCGTCAGGTTAAGCCACCAAGTCTGCGGTCATGAGGGGCGGACAGAATTTCACAATCTCCCTTACAGATTAGTTGGCTCACAGGAAGAGAAGACACGTGCAGAACTGCAGCGTTCACCACGCTGATACATTTATACACGTGCATATATGCACATGTTTGCCTGTCCAACTCTTTTTTTTTTCTAGGTTTGTCATACTTCTTTCGTCCAACCCAGCAGTGCGAGCGCGTGTATCTACCTCCCATATTTGCATACAAGGCAGTTTTGTGTGGTGCAACATAATTATTCAGGTACTGATTCAACTTATCTTTACTTGATTAGAATACTTCTTTCACCAGTTCAATTCAGTCTGCTTCACCGAAGCCGTTTTGGCTAGTATATCGAATGTTTGCCACCGTTCTAAGCGTATGTGTTTATGCAGTCGAGTTTGTCTCTCAATCACTTTACGTAGATTTGTGTTCGGGTTAGCTCCACATATCATTGTTTATTTGTAGCTTTGTTCTTTATCAGATAGCTTGCATCACATCCCTTTTCTGGATTAGCCCTCTGCTGCCGTTCTTGGCTTTCTGTTTTGGCTACATGAAAACAGTGATGTTTTCATTGCACCTTGTATTGAATACGTTTCAGATATCATGGCTTATAACCCTGCCTGCAACACTGCGCTCTTACCGGGATTTCATCCTACAGAAAAAAAAAAAAAAAAAAATCACATTTTTTGAGGTGATGGGACGCGTTTAACGCTGTCTGTAGCTTTACATGTTTCATCATACGTGTGTGAATGAGCAACTGAGCTACTGAATGTATATAGGAATTATAGATTACTGTCACATATTTTCCGCATCCCTTTCTGCTTTGATATCTCTCTGTTCTTGTGTCTGCGCGTGCGCATGAGTGCGCGCCTGCGAGCCCGTGTGTGTGTGTGTGTGTGTGTGTGTGTGTGTGTGTGTGTGTGTGTGTGTGTGTGTGTGTGTGTGTGTGTGGTGTGCGAGTATGCGCGTGCGCGCGTGCTTGTGTGCCTTGTAATGAATGTGGCAGTGAATCTATTATTGTGCCACATCCGTGTCTTGAAGTATGATTCTCAATCATTCTGTCTTTATCGGTACACTATTACAACTCTGTTTACTGTGTCTCGCGAATGTTGATCCTTATTTTGCTGCTTTTTACACACGTGTGGAACTGAATCCCTTCCCTAAATAGTATTTTGGGTAACAATCATCAATAAAGCATTTTGTCTACTTCAGAGCCAGTCTCAGAGTCGGTTCATTTGTATGACACGCATGCATGCATGTAGTCGTGTCATCTTGCGTACCTTTGTATGTTCTTATTACGAGTGTTAGACTGTCATCAGAGCAAACAACCGTGTACTCTCTCTCTCTCTCTCTCTCTCTCTCTCTCTCTCTCTCTCTCTCTTTCTGGTGTCACATCCACATATCATTGTATTCATTGAACGTGATCTGTTTGTTGCCTCCCATCCATGGTGTATATAATGCACTCATGCCTCCTCTTTCCTCCCCTACCCTTGTCCCGCCATCCGCATTTCAGACCCACGTGACTCGGCAAGATGGACCAGAATCACTAAAGAGTTCGGTCGTTCTCATTACAAACACAAACACAGCCTTTTGTCTCTCCCTCTTTCTCTCTCTTCCGGTCCGAATTCAGCTCTGTAAACAAAAAGACTCTCTCTCTCTCTCTCTCTCTCTCTCTCTCTCTCTCTCTCTCTCTCTCTCTCTCTCGTCTCCCAAGTCTTTGTTTCAGCTAAGTTTCGTTTGCTTTAACCCAGCGACCCGAAAGTATTCAGACAAGCAAACACAGTCGAACACTTCCCGCCTGCTGAAGCTCTGCGTGAGAAAACAAACGAGGTCCGAGATTGAACAGTGGCGGTGCTCCAGCAGAATCGATACCCCCTTCAGGAGCAACCCCGTTCCGTGGGGGGTGGCAAGCCAGACATCCCACCGCCAGCCAGCGGACCAAACAGCGACAGTATCGGTAAAAATCAAAGCCTGTGTGTAATTGAGTTTTGTTGTTGACTCTTCCCCCGACTGTGAAACAGGTAGAAACAGTGGCGGCGAGGGCATTGATGCGAGCTGCTGGGGAGCAACTGCCCGAGTCACTGAGGAAGGGTGGGTTTAAAGACTTTGGTGATTGGGAGTAGGAACGGGGTAACCTGAGAATTGGAAAGATGGATGATAGAGGTGACTGAGGTCAATGAGAAACTGAAAGCATTATGTATGTGAGCAACCATAATGCAAGAGACTTACGTAGGACATTCGGGTTCGGATGTTTCAGATGTTTTCTAACTGTTCCTGTTTCATCTTGTTCATTGATGTTCCAGTGCGTCACCCCCAACCCTCCAGCCCAGATCCCATCTCTCACCCATGTCCACTCCACTTACCATCAAGCTTAACATGGCTTGCAAGTTCTCCGATCTACCACTCTTCTTTTAAGTCTCTGTCTGCATTGTTGTATACCGTGCTTCCTGAACCAGAAGAAAATTGAGTTTTCAGTTTCCCTGAGAAGTGTTTTCCCGTTAGTCTTGACTTTCAGTCTAGCTGCGTTTATCATCACCAGAACACTTTGATCGACAAGTTGTACTTTGTGCTTTAAATGTTGTTTGTTTGCTTGATCTGCTTAGTTAGTGCACTTGACAGTGCTTTAGATGCTCTTTTACTTGTTTTGATATTCTTTATTATTTATTCACAGAATGTCTTACTTTGTTATGTAATTTGTTACGAAGTTTGTTACTTATCCAGTTTGTATATTGGTTGGCCAGGTAATTAGTCAGTCAGTCAGCAAATGACAGAGCTACGTACTTGGTAAGTTAGTCAGTTAGTTATTCAGGTAGTAAGTTAGTCACTTGGTTTGTTAATTAGATTAGTAGTTAATTGATAATCGTTCAGCTAATAAACCATTTAGGCAGTGGTTGGGTGGTCGCCTGCTAGTTTATGAGGTATTTGTTATTTCACTAGTTTATTAGTTATTGATGTATGTACTTTATTTAATTTCAGTTACTTTGATTAGTTACTTTGAGCGTTTATTCCTTTTAATGTTAAGGGTGTGTGACTGCCTGTGTTTGCCTCGGGTGATTTGGGGCATTCTGTGAGTGTTTGCGTGCGTTCCCCGACCCCGCCTAGTTCTTCAAGTTCCTACCCTCTTTTTGTCCCCTGTATATCGCTGGATACTTTTGTTGCTGTTCTAAGTGGTTGACATGACGGAGATTTAATACCTAATCGGAAAAAAGTGTGCTTTCCACTCGTGTTCTGACGAGCATTTATCATTTGAATTACAATACCGTCACATAAAGGGAAGACGTCAAACAGATATAAGTGTAGTGTACTCCGTAAATACAACTGATTAGGTAGACCATGGTTAATGTCTTTCGATGGGACAGTTTTGAAATGCCAAAATCATTTTACAGAAATTCATTGAATTTCCGATCGATTTCTTCGGAACAGAGAAAGAAACAAAAACAAAAACAAGGCTTATAAACGGTTTGATGTCTGAGGCCATGTAAAATCGAAAAATCTAGAATTAGTATCGGTGAATGGCTGCCTTGTCAATCGATGAAGCCCTGGTATTATTTTCGCCCGGACAGGTATAGAAAAGGCCTGTGAGATGTTTGGCCACTTCCCTTTGGACAAGGGCCAGCTCGACCTCCTGCAAGGCAAAGCTTCAGACGTCTGGTGAAACGTGTTGATGTTGTTGGTCTATCCAGGTACACTAGTTCCATAGTCACACCCTCACACGAGGCGCTTTTGTTGTTCTTTCTCACCCAGAGTCCGATTTCGCGCCGGCACCTACACGCGCAAACGACGTTCCAGACGGCTGATGTCGAAAAGATCAGAGCGAAGCCTGGAAAACCGCTACCAACTCTGAGGAGCAAACCTCCACGAATGGAAAAGTGCGAACACGGAATGGGCATAACAATGAACGCATGGAATGCTGTTAGTAATGACAAATTGCTATTGTCGATTGGCGTTTGGCCGAAAGTGAAGCGAGCGCATTGAATCTTTTCTGTGATCCAAAAGTCATTCCCAGTTGTCAGCGGTGAAAGCTTGTTATCGTCGGTTGGCATTTGGTCGTGACTTAGGCGAGTGCATGTACTCTTTTCTGTGATCCAAAAGTCGTTCACAGCTCTCAGCGGTGACAGAACATGAACACGGTACCCCAATCTTGGACCACCAACATAGAAAAGGTAGCAGCTGTTTCAAATATCGTCTTCATTCACATCTTGAATCTAGGCGTTAAGAAATGTAAAATATCTGCGTGCTACATACAAAAATCTGTGACTATGTTTGTACAAGGCTGTCACCGTACCACAGCAGTTATTCGCTCTCATCCAGTTTATATATAGCCTTTTATCGTCGCAATTTACCAGCCCCTTGCTTATTCCGTGCCCTCACTTTCTGGACTGTGAAGAGTGAGAACTGATGCAGTCCGGGATGATGCGATGAAGTGACGTCAGTCACGACGTCCAGCAGTGTGACCGTCCCGCAGTATGTCATCGTGCTGCCCGCGGAGAACATCAGCCTTCAGACATTTTCATTCTGAGTGACATCAATAGACTACACGTGACATTTGATTTTATCACTTTTACAATGTCGTAAATTCAGAAATCACTTAAAATGACATTTTCATATCTCCAAAACTGTGTCATTACCAGTTCGCAACACATTCTTTACAAATTTCCACAAGACATTCAAACCACACACACACACACACACACACACACACACACACACACACACACACACACACACACACATATATATATATATATAATGCTGAACAATTATATATATATATATATATATATATTATATGTGTGTGTGTGTGTGTGTGTGTGTGTGTGTGTGTGTGTGTGTGAAATCAAATAAACGAAATTAAAGTCAGCTACTAGAATAAAAAAAGAACAGTAGAGTACAAACAGACTGGATTACATAAGCTTAAATGACAAGAATACAGAAATGAATAAACGAAATATAAGTCAGCTACTAAAGTCAAAGCACAGTGGAGCGCAAGAAGACTGAATTACACAGGATTAAAAGACTCGAGTACAGACTTTCACATAAGGAGGGAAAGAACTGCGAAGGGTAAAGATGTGTGTTAATGGAAGACATATTTTGCTTAAGAATCAATTAAAACTGCATCTTGAGAAAAAAAATCAGTTAGAGGCGAAGGACAAAAGTACACTCAAAAACAAGAGAAGCAACGCACATTCAATAATGCACAGAGCAAAACGTATACTTTTCGTCCAGTGTCTTCTCCGAACGTTACAAACAAAAGACAAATAAATGCTCAAAACAATACTCCTCGAGTAACAGCATAAGAATGACAATGTATATAACAGAGAGAGAGAGAGAGAGAGAGAGAGAGAGAGAGAGAGAGAGAGAGAGGTGAGTTGGATTACAACCAAATGAGACTGTGTTTTGTGTGTGTGTGTGTGTGTGTGTGTGTGTGTGTGTGTGTGTGTGTGTGTGTGTGTGTGTGTGTGTGTGTGACTTGTATCGGTTTTTTCCCCCACTTTTTCATGACGCAATTACCACGGTAATTTAAAACGGTTAAGGGAGTTGATATTAACAGGCGGATTTTCAACATCGTCAGAGAGAGAGAGAGAGAGAGAGAGAGAGAGAGAGAGAGAGAGAGAGAGGAGAGAGAGAGAGAGAGAGAGAGGATGGTGGAGGGATGATGTGTATGTTACTCTTTAGAAAAAAAATCCTATGTATACTGTGTCTCTCGGAGAAGATTCAAGGATTCTTTTCTTTATGAAATTAAATTCCTCAAACAAAATATCAAAGGTTAGAAGCCTTGAATAGAGCCGCCGGGCGGACAGAAAAGGTGAGAGAGACAAACCAATCAAAGGTAAGGGAGACAAACTAATCAGAGGCAGAGTGGGTTGGAAGGTATGAAGAGAGAGAGAGAGAGAGAGAGAGAGAGAGAGAGAGAGAGAGAGAGAGAGAGAGGGACAGATGGCATCGATATATTTGAGAAAGAGAGAGGGTGTGGTGGGGCTTTACTGGTGTGTATGAGCTCTCTCTCTCCCTCTCTCTCTCTCTCTCTCTCTCTCTCTCTCTCTCTCTCTCTCTCTCTGTCTTTGTCTCTTTTTCTCTTTCCCCCGCTAACACATACATCAAGACACAGACTCGCACAGACACACAGACAGACACACACACACAGACACACACACACACACACACACACACACACACACACACACACACACACGTATACGTACACAGACACGCGCGCGCACACACACACACACACACACACACACGCCCGCGCGCGCGCATGCACACACACACACACACACACACACACACACACACACAGACACACACACACACACACACACACACACACACACACACACACACTCACATGCATGCACGCGGAAGAAGAGGAACAATACATCCAACGATGTTCAATTGGAGAGAAACATCCAAGATTCCTAACACTGAAGATCACAGGGAAAACAACCTGCCTCACAAAAACAGAAGTACGAGGAAGTACTTGCACTACATGAATAATGTATAAAAAGCTGCTGAAATCTCCATGCGCTTCAACAAGAGAACAAAAAAAGTCCAACAAGGAATAAGACCAACAGAACAATGTTTTGTTTTCGGTCCGTATTTTCCGACTCAGCTTCCTGTAAATTTTAGGATGAAGATAATCTTCCCCAAAGCAGGGAAGATCAGACTTCAAAGCATGCTGGAGGACTCAGGAGACAAGGTGGTAGAAGCAATTAAGCCCCAGCTGAAGACAGGCAGAAAATGGAAAGTTCAAGAGGCGATGGATTCTGCAAAAGAAAGTCTCAAGATCAGAGAAATAACAGGACACACACAGACCAACAGACAGGGACTGGGGGTGACCAAAACTGAATGGTGGTCAAAGGCCAAAGGAAAAGCCAAAAGAGACATGATGATTCAGGAGATGAGAAAAGAAGAAGACCAAAAAAGACTCCAAAAAGCAGTCCAGCAGAGCCAGCAAGGGCAATGGACAACGTGGGAGAATGCACTCCAAAGAAGTCTCACTTGGAATGACATTTGGCACATGGCCCCTCTCAGGATCAGCTTCATTCTCAGATCTGCATATGACCTTCTGCCCTCAAATGCAAACCTGGTGAAGTGGGGGAAAACAGACGATCCTGCATGCCCCCTCTGCCATGAAAAACAAACAGTGGAGCATGTCCTAAGCTCATGTAAAGTAGCCCTGGCTCAAGGAAGGTACACATGGAGGCACAACCAAGTGCTCAAAGAAATTGTACAAGTAGTCTGGGCTAGTACCAACACCACAAAAGGGAAAATCAGGACTCCAAAAGCACCCGCAACATTCTTCACGGCAGGAGGCAGCAAATCATGGCCAAGAACAACAGTGCCACTCGAAACATGCAGGCAGAGTCTGCTGGACGGGGCAGATGACTGGGAGTGCACTGCAGACCTCCCAGAATGGAAGAGTCACCCAGAGATCATCAGCAAGAGTGGCATGAGACCAGACATAGTAGTCCACTCTAAGTCAACCAAGCAGCTGATCATGATCGAGCTCACGGTGCCATATGAGAACAGAATGGAGGCAGCTCAAATCTACAAGACTGAAAAGTATGCTGATCTGGCAAACAGCCTGAGGAGAGAAGGCTATCAGGTCAAAGTCCTCACTGCAGAAATTGGAGCTAGGGGGTTTGTAGGAACGTCTGCATACAGCCTCATGAAACAGCTCTCAGTTGCAGGGAAGGAAAAAACCAGAGCCCTGAAAGCAATGGCAGAAGCGGCAGAGAGGTGTTCAAGCTGGATCTGGTCAAGGAGGAACAAAAGTGAACTTCATAAGGCTTAATTTCCCTACAAATATCAGGTGTCCCTGTGGCTCAGTGGTTAAAGCGCGAGTCATTAAGTGGAAAATGAGCATGTCCAGAGGGTCATGGGTTCGAATCCCAGCCATGGCTCGTCCCAAGATGGGAAAAAAAGGGGCAGCAGAGGGACATCCGGAGTCATGAACCGGGTGTGGCCCAACCCCCCTAGAGTGTCAGGAGATAAGGGCCGAAACACTTGCTTGAAGGGGGCTTCTCTTCTGAGGACTCTCTGCTGCCACGCTCTCCACGAGTTTCTTTCTACTTTCAAACCTTACTTCAATTTCACAAGAATTTTAGTTTGAGTTTCTCTTTAGCCCAGCCGTCAGCACAGGGCCATGGCCATTTTATGGCGGTCAGCACGCTGAAAATGAAGAGAAATTGTGTTTGTGATGCGGGAAAACCAGCAGAGAGTATACAACAATTCGTAACGTATCAGATTCAATATCGCTGTCCTAAAACGGATTAGACAAGCTGTGCCGAATACGTCAGCCATTCTGGTTAATATATTGCAATCAGATTACAAAAGCAACCATAAAACGTCATTCAATGAAAAAATTGCACAACAACAACAACAACAACAATAACGACAACAACAAAACACGCAAAAAAGAAAACAACAACAACAAAACACAAGAAAGACACAACCGGAACTGGAGAATGGAAGTTTGTCTCTGCATCATGAGCAGCCAAGCCGTCAGGTCGCTAAGATGCCGCAGAAAACCAGCCTCTGAACCCAGAGGTAAGCCTGGCGCATTCCCGGCTGTGAGGTCATGGGTTCAATTTCCACCCTAGCCATCTAATTCAAAAAAAGAAATCGGCCCATAACCGGCTCCTTCGCAGACTTGGGTTTGGTGCTGGCTCGATTGGGAAGACGAAGCACATACTCAAGTTTCATCTACCTATCGGATTCGTCTCTTCAAGTGTTGCTCAGCATTGTTTTCTTTTTACCAGTGCTGCAGGTGTCTGTATTTCTCGGGCGTTGTTGACTGCCAGGATATGATATTATTATGAACATGTGAGTAGAGTACAACCTTGTCATGAAGTCTCAGACCAGAACGGAAGTCCATAGCACTAACTTCATCATTTTCTCCTCACTGATATGTGGAAAAAAAATGTCTCAAGTTCACTGGATCTTAATGTCCCGCTTCCATGATGACCTCCGTTTTGATACCCCCCACGCGTGTATGGCCTTGGTAAGTTCGTGTTATGGTCGCGGATATCGTCAAGTTCATGCAGACTCAGTCGTTGGACGTACATTGTGGCGCCCACTGTTGGGGGACGCTGAAGCTCGGTGGCTCCGCTATTACATAATCATCGCCGTCAGCTGGGGGCTTGAAATGTGTTGTACTGTGTATGTTGGTTCAGAACCGGCACCACTGAACATCCCCGAAAAGACTCGGTTTGGGTACAGTGTCTCCTGTGATGGGCTGCCTCCTGACGACTTCACGCTGACTCTCCCTATGGATTGTAGCTGCCGCAGCTGCGATGGGACAAGCCATGGAGTGACAGTGAACGGGCAGCCGGAATGATCGTCGTGTGTGTCACGCCACCACTGGAGTGGCACAGACGTTGGGATAGTTTAAAAAAAAAGATTTAGTAGAAATGGAGCGAAGGATCAAATAAACTGTCGGGTAGGCAGGATGTAGGGGAACGGAAGCAAAGAAATAAAGAAATTACCGGGTAGGCAGCGTCTGATGCAACAGAAACAAACAAAAAATAATGATCTGGTAGGGTAGAGTCGCAAGGAACAGAGAAATCGCCGGATAGGCAGGCTGTATTGGAAAGGTAACAAAGAAACAAAGAAGTTGTCGAGTAGCTATCGTGTCACCGACCGGAAACAAAGGACTAAAGAGGCTGCTTAGTATGAAGGTGAAAGGAAGCGAAGAAGGCGACGAAAAGGTTAGGTGGAATGAAGAGGAAATAAAGATGTCGCTGGGCAGGCACGGTGAGAGAGACAGGCAACAAAGGAACAAAGAAATTGCCAGCGAGGTGTAGTGGCAAGGAAACAAAGACATTGCCGGGTAGGCGAGGTATATTGAGAACGAAATACGTACGTTTCTGTATAGACAGCGTGCAGTGGACAGAAAACAAAGGACACAAGATGTTTTAGAGCGGAAACAGAGCAGCGAAAAGGAAGCAAAGGACACGCTGACGTTTCCGGGTGTGCAGGATGCAGTGGACAGAAAAGAAAAATGAATTACCGCAAGGTTTAGTGGAAATGACAGAAAGAAACAAGGAAGGTATAAGGTAGGTATGGTTGAGTGGAAATGACAGAAAGAAACAAGGAAGGTATAAGGTAGGTATGGTTGAGTGGAAATGACAGAAAGAAACAAGGAAGGTATAAGGTAGGTATGGTTGAGTGGAAATGACAGAAAGAAACAAGGAAGGTATAAGGTAGGTATGGTTGAGTGGAAATGACAGAAAGAAACAAGGAAGGTATAAGGTAGGTATGGTTGAGTGGAAATGACAGAAAGAAACAAGGAAGTTATAAGGTAGGTATGGTTGAGTGGAAAGAAAATGAAGTGGTTGCCGAGTAAGTAGGGAGTAGTGGAGAAAAAAAACCCCAAAGGAACAAAGAAGTTGCTGAGTAGCCTGGGTGTAATTGAAAGTAAAAAAAGAAAAGAAACAAAGTTGTGCCAGACAGCCATCATAAAGTGGCAATGAAACAAGTGAAGAAAACAAAAGTTACTCGTTAGGGCAGAATAAGGAAATCGAAGGAAACAAGTTATAAGAAATGCGAGGAATGGTGCAAAGGAAACAAAGGAAACAAAGACGTTACCATACCAGGCATGCAGAAGTTGTCGGGTATGCAGGGCACAGCGAAAGGGACGCACGAATACAGATGGTGCTGGAGAGGTAGGGCGTAGTGGAAGGAAACAAAGGTACAAAGAAACTAATGGGTGGGCAAGACAGAGTGGAAAGTAAACAAGGTGCTGGGTATGTATGGCGAACAGGAAGGATAACAAAGGAACAGAGAGGCTGTCAGGGAATCGGGGTGTAGCGGAAAGCATACAAAGAAACGGATAAGTTGCCAGGAAGGCACAGGGTGAAGGGCAAATGAAACAAAGAAGCTGCAAGGAAGGCATGGGGTGGTGCAAAGGAAACAGGAAACAAAGAAGTTGCCAGGCAGGCAGTGTAGGGCAAAGAAAACAAAGAAGTTGCCGAAAAGGCAGGTGATGGGCAAAGAGAACAAAGAAGTTGCCAGGAAGGCCGGGTCCAGTGCATAGGAAACAATTTGCAGGGTATGTAGACTGCAGCGGAAAGGAAACAAAGGAACAGAGAAGGTTTTTGTTTGTTTGTTTGTTTGTTTTTAGGTAGGCATGGTGAAGTGGAAATGAAATAAAAACAAAAAATACCGGATAGGCAGGGCAAGACACACACACACACACACACACAAAAAGCAAAACAACACAGAATTTACCGAGTATGCATGCTGTCGTGTCGTGTAAAGGCAACGCAGGACAAAAAAAAAAAAAAAAAGTTGCCGGATATGTCAAAGAACTGGAAACGAAACAAAAACGACAAATACACTGACGGGTAAGCAGTCCGAATCGGAAACCAGGTAAAAAAAAAAAACCGCAGAGCTTACGGATCAGGGAAAGTGGAGAGGCAAGAGAACGAAAAGAACAAAAAAAGTTGCCTGTTGCGTTGGTTTTAGTGGACACAGGAACAAAAGAAAACTGTAATACCTGGCCTTTTTTTTTTAAAGCGTTATCTGAGATATATCAAAATAAGATTCATATTTTTCTTCATCAACAGCGCTGCAAAAAAAAAAAAAAAAAAAAAAAAAAAAAAAAAAATCCGCATCATTCTTTTTATACCATTAAAGGAGACATTAATTATTCGTGTCCATACAGCGCACGCACTTGACGATGGCATTACAACAGCATGAAAAGAAGCGTAGCTGGAACACTGCAAAAAAAAACTGTTAACAGAGTAATAGGATAAGAAGCCTGGAGTAAAATGTGTGCCACAGCGAGCGAGCACCATAAGCGCACTTACGCCCAAATGGGAGTGCAGGTGCAAAAACGCGTGTACATGTTCGCACACGCGCACTGCATTGAACAACATACACACGCCCCCCCCCCCCCCCCCCCCCCCACACACACACACACACTTCAACTACCCAACCAACTTATAAATGATATCCAGGAATAAACTAAACATAGGAAAAAGATATTTCTTTTTCTTTTACTTATCAGAGGAGGGTCGATAAAGAGTTGGGGATGAATCTAACTGCTCTATATACAAACCAAAGAGAGAGAGAGAGAGAGAGAGAGAGAGAGAGAGAGAGAGAGAGAGAGAGAGAGAGAGAGAGAGAGAGAGAATATGTTCCACAACCGTAGATCAAATGGAAATCGTCTGAAGCAAAGTACTGGGGATAAGGGAAATAAACACAGAAGAAAAGAAACACATTGGCAGTATAAGCACCCGGCGACTACTCACGGAACGTGAATAATGTATAGAAATCTCCCCAAAGCATTTGATACACTATACAGATATCCGCAGAGAAGAATACCGTTTTGGCCGTGCTTTTCTTGTTTTTCTCCCAGGTCTATTATTTTGCGTTTTTGCATACCTCTTGAAAGGAAAAACTTTTTGCCTAAAAGAAAACAACTACAAAACAAGCAAACAAACAAAAAAGCAAGCCAACAAACAGACAAACCCGGAGAAGTGATGCCTATTTGACTCACATGTTGTGACTTCTTGACACATAAGGACCGAAGGGAAAGGGCCGATGGGACACATGGGACAGGAGAGGGGCATCTAGATTCAACTACACACACACACACACACACACACACACACACACACACACGCACACGCACGCACGCACGCACACCACACACACACACACACACACACACACACACACACACACACACACCACGACACACATACACTCACACATTTGCACGCACACGCCAGCATAAACACACTTTTACACAAACATGCACGCGCAAAATACTCAAACACTCACAGAGAGAGAGAGAGAGAGAGAGGAGAGAGAGAGAGAGAGAGAGAGAGAGAGAGAGGAGAGAGAGAGAGAGAGAGAGAGAGGGGATTCCAAACGGAACGGCACTGCCGTATTGCCGCTGAGCCAATCTGATGTACATCGCCAGTACAGAAGTGATGGCCATCTTTAACCCCGTGCCCGCCGCTTCCCCCTTTCTGCCCCCCACCTCCTCCCCTTCCCTCCATCTTCCCAGCCGTTCCCTGGCAAACAACACGGAAACTACACTTTGAGCCGAGGAGTACTGCAAATCACGTTTGCGTTTTCTGTCTATGATTTTGACAAAATTTAAATAAACGTTAGCGAACCGAAAAACAAACAAACAAACAAACAAAAAAAAAACGTGGACAAACGAATCACGAGACAAAACACGACGCGTTTCGACCTCTTAGGTCTTCTTCAGGCAAGATACAGAACAATGATTTTGAGCTTCAAATAAACCTGCGAAGGCTTAATTAATTCCTGCGCTCTTCTCACCACAGGTAAGAAATTCAAGCCAATCATCTTGTTCGTTGTACACTTTGATTCTGGTTCGTCTCTTCTTGTCAGACCAGTTACTCACGCATCCCCAAATGCGCGTAGTTGAAAACTTTGGTAAGGATATACGAGTACTGCCACACGTGACATGAATTACGCCTCATTATAATTGATGTGCGCATTTTGGACTTTCCCATGATAAGATCCGATTGTTTATCTTTTGGACAAATTTTTGAGATATCTCACGCACCCGTGTAATAGTTGAAAAGATGAGCTTTTTTTGTTAAGAAAGAAAGACTAATAATGATATCTGTTGCTTTATTGCACATTTTCTGTCTGCATTCCTCTTAAATGATAAACATGCAAAGTTTTGCCTATGTATATCTGGCCAGAATTACCTGCACTGCACCTTTGGTAGATCTCTCTTCAGTTATTTCTAGTCATTTTTAGTATCACACACACACACACACACACACACACACACACACACACACACACACACACACACACACACATCTATCTATCTATATGTACACACATACATGCATACATACATATCCATGTAATGTCTTTTACCAGTATATAAAACAGGTACGAAAAGTGATCGCTAATTTCAAAACGAAAGGAAAATGTCAATTTCATACTATTGAAAATGTCGCGAAAGAGCAGCTTTATGGCCGTTAAAGGTTAGTAACATCTTCCCGTTGGGGAAGACCGGGAGAGTTTGACTGAAATTCATTATCTTGCAAGTCTATGGTCATGCCAGCACCTGTTACGGTTATATCATATTTGACTACGAACACACAGACCGAAGGCACGCACACACACACAAACACACACACACACACACACACACACACACACACACACACACACACACACACACACACACACACACACACACACAAGTTGAGAGCAAGTACAAGTGACAATTTCATTGGGGAACAACTGAAACTAAGAACTGAGTGTGATTTTCCTAAAAGGGCAAACAATATATCGTCGCTAATGACAATAGCAACATATACCTCTAATTTAATTGAAAGTTCAGGAATAAGCATCAAAGACATGTCAGTAAGACCATCATTCGCGCCTATACCACCATGGAAACATTAAAATCGTCATATGATAGCTATTCTAAATTGAGAAAAGAAGAAAATATAAATGTTGTGAATTCAACTGCAAAAACACGTATCTATGAAAAATATCAAAATCATCTCCAGGTTTTTACAGACGGCTCCGTACTTGACAATGATAATGTTGGTGCGGCCTTTGTCATACCGGCACTGAAAATTGAAAAATGTTTCAACATCGGCAAAAAACTGTCAATTTTTACAGCCGAATTGACAGCCATCATGCTTGCTTTAGAATTCTTGGTGAACTTTCCAATGACAGTATTTAGAACTGTGATATTGGTGGATTCTAAATCGATTTTATGTTCACTGAACTCCTTCAGTACCGATACACGGCCTGACCTTATGTACGAAATTCATTATTTATTACATTGCTTGTCGGCTAAAGGCACAGTCACTGAGTTCTGTTGGGTGCCTTCGCACTGTAACATAAATGGAAACGAAATGGCCGACAGAGCTGCTAAAAGAGGCGCCAAAGGTTTAGAGAAGACTGTAGACATGACACTTCCTTTGTCACTCCATGAAAATTACAGGCTGCTAGAAACAACAGCATGGAAAAAATTTAGCAGACGTTCTGATGAAGAGACTCTAACACAAAATACAGCTGCAGTTCCGTTGGAAATTGTATCAAGAAAGTTGTCAAATGCACCGTTATATTATTCTAGACTTGTAATTTCCTTTTTTCCACCTAAAAATTAACGCTTTAAAAACAAAATTCTCCAAAAATGTATATTGCCTGTGTGGTACACAAATCACAGTTAATCACATTTTATTCCATTGTAAAAGTCTCCGAGGTTTTCTACCTGATTCAGTCACAGCAAAGAATGTTTCGGAAGAAAACATAGAAGATTTATTATATGATAAAAAGGTTTTACTACAAATTGCTGAATCCCTAAATTCACACCCCCATCAGGTCATTCCTGTAGATTTTTTTGTTCTGCCAGTGTAGATTAGTGATGAGGGACACATCCACCCATCCACGTTTCTGTATTTTACATTTTGCTTGAAATATATGTATCTTTAACATTTCCTCTTTACTGTTAATGCAGTGTTCACAGTTTTCATTACCTCACACATTTACACTCTCACACACTCTCACACACTCACAGACAGAATGCACTCACTCACGCACACTTTGGTCTAATATCATTTATGGTGAAAAGACGTAAAAACAAAGAACGAACGAACACACACACACACACACACACACACACACACACACACACACACACACACACACACACACACGCGCGCGCGCACACACACAAACACACACAGACGCGCGGACGCGGTGCGCGCACACACAAAAAGGAAAAAAAAAAAGATGAGCACATACAGTAAATTCTATTTACACGTGTAAGTCAAAAAGCGAGACTAAACAGCGTTTTGGAACGAGTGCCACTTTGCAAGCACTCACAGAGGGAGCAACGGTGCCAGGACAGGCAAGGCTGTGATGGAAAGCGAACAAAAGACAACGCCTGTAACACTTAGCCACCTCGATCTGCTGCCCGATAACCATCAGACAGGTTTAGCTTTGGAGCAAATCCTTGTCTTTTCAGCAACACTGCACAACCAGATTCTTGTGTGTGTTCTAGTTCTTTTCTTTGTTTGTTTGCTGTTAGTGTTGTTGTTGTTGTTGTAGCTGGATTGTTTTGTTATTTTCCGTTCGTTTGTTTTCTTTCTTTCTTTTCTTTTCTTTCTTTCTGTGGAGGAGGGGGGGGGTGGGGGGGGGGGGGCTAGAGAAGGGGAAGGAGAAAGACGGGGGGCGGGTGGTTGGTATGTGGATGAGAGAAGCCAGAAAATGATAGGGACGGGAGCAACGCACGTATGCACGCACGCATTCGCCCGAATTACTTTGTATCCTTTTACACATGTGCACCTCCACTGTCATTTGCCTAAACCCAGAAAGGACATGCACATAAGAAAACATACTTAAGTGTGCCGACACACCACACACACACACACACACACACACACACGCGCGCGCGCGCGCGCGCGCGCGACTTTCCAGTGTTCGCAATGTTCTTACAATTCTGAGGGTCATCGAGACCCTTGCTTTCACTTGAATTTTGAGGGTCATTTTTAATTTCAGAGAATCAACAGATTTCTTGCAAAAAAAAAAAAAAAAAAAAAAAAAAAAAACGCATAGGGAGAGGGGAGGGGAGGGGAGGGGTGGGAGGTAAGCGTTCTTCCAGATTTGCAAAAGCAAGGGTGGGGAGCGGCTGGAGTTGTTTTTTTTCCTTTGAAGTTCTATCTAGACATCGACATCGTCGCCGTCTCCACATCGCCAAAAGTGGCTTTACTGACTGAAGCAGACGCAATAAAGGGTTCAGACGTCTATACCACAGGCTCATTCTACCGTGATTCTTGCCTTTCCAAGCCACCATTGGAACGACATTTCGATACGGAAGTTCCGTGTGTGTGTGCGCACGCGCAAGCTCATGAGCAGGCAAGGGAAATAACTCTGACATCTTCCCGTTGTGGTCGTCTGCTACCCTCAATGCAATCACTTCACCGTAGTAGAAGATGTGGCAGAGAATACGGCGCCACGACCAGAAAACTTCGTTAGGAACTTTCTTTCACATTTTTCTGATATATCATACTCCTGTTGGTTGCGCTATAACTAACAGTCCAGCACATTCGATTGATGTGCGTCGCAATGACGTACAGACTGATGTTGCTTATGCGTCACTGCCGCACATATGTGCCTCTTTGGGAACACTGGAAGCATCTACGACTCTTTGAACTGGTCTGAGTGGACAAAAAAGACGTACCAGTCCACCTATTTCAGTGGCTGATTCGGTTCCCAGCAACAACGCTACAGTAGTTATTGTGAAAGCTCCACAGAGATGACATTTCACGTGCACGCGCGCGCGCGCGCGCGCGCGCGACACACACACACACACACACATACACACACACACACACACGCACACACACAGAGTGAGATAGAGAGAGAGAGAGAGAGAGAGAGAGAGAGAGAGAGAGAGAGAGAGAGAGGAGGAGGAGGGAGGAGGAGAAAGTACAAAACTGAGTGAAAGGCTCTACAGACTTAAGAAGGATGCAGATATCTGATATCAGCCTATTCCCCCTCCTCTCTGTCTGTCTCTCTCTGTGTCTGTCTGTCTCTCTCTGTGCGCGCGCGCGTGTGTGTACGTGCGTGTGTGTGCGTGCGTGCGTGTGTGTGTGTGTGTGTGTGTGTGTGTGTGTGTGTGTGTGTGTGTGTGTGTGTGTGTGTGGTGCGTGTGTGTGTGTGTGTGTGTGTGTGTGTGTGTGTGTGTGTGTGTGTGTGTGTGTGTGTGTTTCTGTCTGTGTGTGGGTATGCATGCATGCATACGTGCATGTGCACGCACGCGCATGAGAATGCCTGCTCTTGTTTAAGGTGGAGAATTGAAGCGTGAATGTACGAAAAAAGGTGAGAAGAAGGGGAATGATGCAGGGCTTGTGTACATGGAAGTCTAGCCCTGTGGCGTTTCTCAGAATGACTGCAGCTTTGCACCCGAGAACCGGATCCACCATGGATGGACTTCTGTAGAAATGACGTATGCAGCTGATACACCCATCTTGTTATTCTTGTCTGTGACTTGTCTGTGTGGAAATATCGTTCCGTTGTACACCTTTCGTAACGCCGAAACATGAGCTGTATTATCTGAAGAAACTAGCAAACTGAAGCAGCAAGATACTTTTGAACAGTTTCGGCAACTTGTCACATGTCAGCAGCCGAGGCAACTCAATTTTCAGAAACAATGTCATTTCTACTGTAACGTTTATGTCTTTACAAAGATTATACAACAAAGACTGGTGTGTTAGAACAGCTCCCTGTCACATCCTTCCCCATGCCTGTTGAATGGTGAAAGCCGGGGAGACAAACTAAAACCTACAGAAAAAACCATCGGAGTCATGTGGATCAGGTCCTGACTTCAGGCGCACTGCAGATGGCTGATTTGGAGTGTGTGGAGATCTAAAAGCAAGCGAGTGAGGTTTTCTCTTTGCGTTGTTCCCCCCACTCTCTCCCAGCCCTGGATGTGCTAGTCGTGTAAGTGTTAACAAAGACGGCACACGTCAACAGCCTATGATCTGAAACTTAAATCTGTGACTTCAGCCGTCCCGTCAAGCTAAGTCAGCGTTTTGCAAGAAATAGGGAAAAAAGCAAATAAATAACTAAAAATCAAGATACACCATCGGGCAAATGGAGGTTAAAGAAAAGCCTTAACGAATACCATTGCTGATCTTGCCTCATGGATCTGGAAGAAAACGCACAAACAGTCGCACTACTGAACAGAGCTTCTTCGTGGTGAAAAAGAACAAAAATCATCCAGACACATCACTTTACGATAAGAAATTCCCATGGAATTACACCGACAATAAAACGCCGACTGCACAGATGAAAAAAAAAACAACCCAACAAACAAACAAAAATAAAGTTGCCACGCAAATGTCAGGCTTCACGCGTTTATAACAACCACAAAACAAACCTTACCTTCTTTTAAAGTCCGCAGACAGGTAAACGACCAAACTTCCACTGTCCATGATCAGATTCCGATCAGTACAAGACCGAGTGGTACCTGAGGACATAATCCAGTCGTGTCTGGGTTTCTTCAGGAACAACACGACACAGGGTAATGCCAATAATTCCCAGTGTCGTTTGGTCCCTATACATTATGTGCTTGGGAACAGCAGTAGACTTCACAAAGAAAACGAAGAATAGTTTGCCCTGAGCCGGCCCAGTTAACACGGGGCCTTAATAGTACTGGCTTTCAGGGGACGACCTTGACATGACAATCACCACCTGTTGCATTGTATGTAATCCATCTCTAGCCGTCGGTTACGAAGAAATAGGTAGACTTCCAATCTCAATGGTGAATCACTTCAAAAGAAATTCTGTGGCTACATTACGCTAAAAGACTGCGTCCTCGAATAAAATAGTAGTAACAAACAAAATAAGATAAAATTAAAAAAAAGACAAAACCGCGTGACAAGCCATGTTCATAACACGTAGCAACGTATGCAATAAACGACTCCTCCCCAAAATTTTGAAGGCTCAGAATCTTGAAAAAAAGACAGTTGTGAGAGCTTGGGTTCAGATATACCTGAACGAACACACACACACGCACACACACACACACACACACACACACACACACACACACACACACACACACACACACACACAGAGACTGAACATGTCGCAATACACTCAAACAGTTTACATCTCGGTGACATAAACACATCCAATGAGGAACTACTGATAATTTGACATTTTGAGTAAACGCCCTTATTTATCTGAACGGGTCAACAGCTTTCACGAACACGCCGCGCGCGCCATGTTGGTTGTTGTCGACTTTGACTGGTTGTGTTGATTTCTTGGCGAATGTGGTTTTGTGGACTGTTTTTATATACATGAAACGACAGGGGGAACAAACTGTGCAAGATAAAGAACAGAGTTACATAAATAAATGTGACTTACGTGTGTATGATAACAATAATGATAATGATATTTACAGTACAAAAAAAAGCTGAAAGCGTCTCTCTCTCTCTCTCTCTCTCTCTCTCTCTCTCTCTCTCTCTCTCTGCAAGAAAAGAAAAAACACAGAACAACCTGACATTTAATTCAAAAGTATCAGGCCTAACAGGGCTTGTGAGAAGAACCCATTTTACTGTGGAACTGGCAAGGACGCTCCCAGAAAAGAGGGTGCAGTGACTGGGAAACCAGGGGTAAGAAATGTCACACTTAGACCTCAGCCAATTCACTCTACAAGACTCCGGCGAGGGCAATTTTGTTCAGGAGAAAATCCAGCTTTCCGAAAATAAGGCAAATGAAGAGTGTGTCTTCTCCTTTTTGTTAGTCGCAGTTGCGGGGAGGGAAATGGCAGTGTGTGTGTGTGTGTGTGTGTGTGTGTGTGTGTGTGTGTGTCGGAGGTTGAGAGCGGAGGGGGAAGGGAAGGTGGGGTGGGGTTGGTGATCGGATGAAGGCGGCGAGAGAGAGGAAGAGTTTCAGACACGCACAAACTCTCTCTGTCTCTCTCTGTCTTTCTATCCGTCTGTGTGTGTGTGTGTGTGTGTGTGTGTGTGTGTGTGTGTGTGTGTGTGTGTGTGTGTGTCTCAGTCTCTCTCTCTAACACACACACACACACACACACACACACACGTGCGCGCACACACTTACATACAATCCCCCACTCTATCTCTCTCTCTCTTTCCCTTTCTCATACAAAAGTGACTTACGAGGCAGAGGAAGACATTCAGACCCTCTCTAACACACACACACACACACACACACACACACACACACACACACACACACACACACACACACAGAGCTCTCCCGCCATTCGCTTTCTCTCTCTCTCAGTATTACTCATCAAACACTTTATGTGCATGTCGTTCCGATATTCTATGTTATGAAAGTGAAATAGTGGAGTATCAGAGACGGATACATTCTTGTTGCTCACATCTGCTTTGAAAAGGCATCTGAACAAAAAAAATGAGCACACACCAAATGATTTGCTGTACGGTGAGGCCAGTATAGTTTAACGATGGGTCTCTGTATTTGTTTTAGTAGATTCTGCATTAAGCTCTAGAAAATGTTCATGACATTGTGCAATACTGGCATGATGAGAAAAATATAAGGCAGGCTGGTGGCGTCAATAACATCCATGATTTTACGTCGATATTTGGATTTGGTATTGTCTGGGCCACACGAAATGAATGGAACACGGATATCATTCTTACAACGTTTAAACCCCAGACAGACTTACTGCCAAAAGCAAAACTGACTACAACACATATAAAGAAACTTTTAGGTATTCTATGTACTGACCAACAGACAAGGACTGGGGGTGACCAAAACTGAATGGTGGTCAAAGGCCAAAGGAAAAGCCAAAAGAGACATGATGATTCAGGAGATGAGAAAAGAAGAAGACCAAAAAAGACTCCAAAAAGCAGTCCAGCAGAGCCAGCAAGGGCAATGGACAACGTGGGAGAATGCACTCCAAAGAAGTCTCACTTGGAATGACATTTGGCGCATGGCCCCTCTCAGGATCAGCTTCATTCTCAGATCTGCATATGACCTTCTGCCCTCAAATGCAAACCTGGTGAAGTGGGGGAAAACAGACGATCCTGCATGTCCCCTCTGCCATGAAAAACAAACAGTGGAGCATGTCCTAAGCTCATGTAAAGTAGCCCTGGCTCAAGGAAGGTACACATGGAGGCACAACCAAGTGCTCAAAGAGATTGTACAAGTAGTCTGGGCTAGTACCAACACCACAAAAGGGAAAATCAGGACTCCAAAAGCACCCGCAACATTCTTCACGGCAGGAGGCAGCAAATCATGGCCAAGAACAACAGTGCCACTCGAAACATGCAGGCAGAGTCTGCTGGACGGGGCAGATGACTGGGAGTGCACTGCAGACCTCCCAGAATGGAAGAGTCACCCAGAGATCATCAGCAAGAGTGGCATGAGACCAGACATAGTAGTCCACGCTAAGTCAACCAAGCAGCTGATCATGATCGAGCTCACGGTACCATATGAGAACAGAATGGAGGCAGCTCAAATCTACAAGACTGAAAAGTATGCTGATCTGGCAAACAGCCTGAGGAGAGAAGGCTATCAGGTCAAAGTCCTCACTGCAGAAATTGGAGCTAGGGGGTTTGTAGGAACGTCTGCATACAGCCTCATGAAACAGCTCTCAGTTGCAGGGAAGGAAAAAACCAGAGGCCTGAAAGCAATGGCAGAAGCGGCAGAGAGGTGTTCAAGCTGGATCTGGTCAAGGAGGAACAAAAGTGAACTTCATAAGGCTTAAATTTCCTACAAATATCAGGTGTCCCTGTGGCTCAGTGGTTAAAGCGCGAGTCATTAAGTGGAAAATGAGCATGTCCAGAGGGTCATGGGTTCGAATCCCAGCCATGGCTCGTCCCAAGATGGGGAAAAAAAAAAAAAAAAAAAAAAAAGGGGCAGCAGAGGGACATCCGGAGTCATGAACCGGGTGTGGCCCAACCCCCCTAGAGTGTCAGGAGATAAGGGCCGAAACACTTGCTTGAAGGGGGCTTCTCTTCTGAGGACTCTCTGCTGCCACGCTCTCCACGAGTTTCTTTCTACTACTGACCCGTACAAACGATGGATATTCTATGTACAGATCCTGCATAGGATAGATGCTCCATACACGAATCGTTTGTCAGTTATGAAGTACAGCCAAATTTGTCAATTGATCCAAATACACATATGAAAGTTATTTTCGTCAAGATCAGAATAAATGCTTTGCGTACAGAGACAGAGAAATAGATACTCTGCTATGCCAAATTTGACAGAAAAGGTCCTTTGCGAAAAACTCAAAACAGAAGATGGAAACAACATTCACTAACTTTGCCCCGACTTGTCACAGTAAGTTTCAAACTGAAGTGACTGCAGACGGATTTGCAAACAAATCTAGAGCAAAAACTATTATCATTCCGCCGGACGAAAGGGACAAACAAAATTTGTCTTGTCATTTTTGTCCCTTTTGTTCGGCAGAATAACAAGAATTCTTCTTTCAGATGTGTCAAGGGAAGCAATCTTATCTGATGCCATTGATACCCGTGACTGTTTTGATTGGCTTTGTTTTTAGTATCAAGGAAAAGCGCCGTATTGAAAAACTTAGCCATACCCTTGGATAAAGTGCTCAGAGAACGTGAACGTGTACTTGACTGAGGTTGTCTTCACATTGTTTGAGTACGATTTTGACTTCCACCTGCTGAATTGTGAGAGGTTGGTAATGTGCGTTATGCTGTGTGTGTTAACTCTTGTAATAGGCCAAGTGCGTTTAGAGAGCACACCTGTAGGTGTGCACGTGCAGCAGTGAATGAGTGTGTGTGTGTATACGTGTGTGTACGTGTGTGCGCGTGTGTGTGTATGTGTGCGTGTGTGTATGTGTGCGTGCGCACGTCCGTGCTTGCGTCCGTGCGCACGCGCGCGCGTGTGTATGTCTGTGTGCGCGTGCGTTCGCGCGCGCGCGCGCGCGCGCGTGTGTGTGAGAGAGAGAAAGATAGAGAGCGAGAGAGAGAGAGAGAGAGAGAGTGCGCGTGCGTGCATGCGTACGTGTGTGCGTGCGCGCGCGCGCGCGTGTGTGTGTGTGTCTGTGTGTTTGCGTGTGCGTACACTTCTCTGCGGACGCGTGGGTGCGATCATGTAAGAATATGTGTATTAGATTAATTACACTTCTTGTAATTTTTGGACTTGATGTGCATGTTGAGGGATTAGTCTGTCTCCGTATCACTTATTATGCATGTACGTATGGATCCCCTTGTGGTTTTGTCGGTGTCTTACCCTCCTCTCTCTCTCTCTCTTTCTCTTTTGTTTCTGTTTTTGCTTTGTTTTTTGGTTGTCTATTTGTATTTAATTTTTGAAAAACCCTGCCTTGCAAATAAGCTAACACATGATACGGAAACTGTTTATGGTACTTGATTGAAATGTAAGCGTTTGGCTGTTGAAACATAAATGGTGTGAATTATATACTCATATGAACTGAAATGCTATGAATTTATGTAAAAAAATTTGTCTTTGCAAGCAGAAAAATAAAGTTAAAAAAAAACAAAAAACAAACTTTTATCACATGTTGTTAGTGTGAACCATCATCATAACCAACAAAACCAATATAAAATGATGTGAAATTGTAGACAAGGATATAAGTAAGTAATCCACAAAAAAATCTAACAAATAACTCAACAAATAGATGAGTAATGTACATGTTAGTGAACATACCGTGAAAAGCATGATTATGCCCCTTTTTACCTAAAAAATAGTACCCCAATAATGAGCAGATTACCATCAAGAACAACATTCATTGGGACTGATATGACTGTCATGTGTTAGTGCTGATATTCAATAAATAGTAAGACCACTTAAAAAAAAAGAAAAAAAAGAAAGATTAATTACACTTCTACTTTGCAAACGGCTTTCAATGGAAGAATTCCCTAATGATTACGTGGTCACTTTATGACTCAACAACAAACGTGACCATCGTGTATTTTTACAAATGCCGAATTAAAGCTAACATGTCCATCCCTTTTTCAAACAGAATAGAGATGGATTAATGGAATGCACACAAACAGCAGTAAGGGTCAGAATTATCATTCGATGTTTTTGTCACCATTTATAGAAACAGCTATTTGTATACTGCAC
>CM065722.1:30357514-30370014 GCA_033310375.1 Conus canariensis | reverse complement strand
CGCTGACCTTATCACCCATCCACATACATCCGCCCCCATGTTCACCTCTAAGCAAGCAAGCAAGCGCGTAAACACGCACGCACACACATGCACACGCAGAGTGACTCGCTAACTCATTCAGTGTCACTCATTCACCCGCACGCTGGTTTCGAATAAGAAATTGGCCTAAAAGTTTTCAAAACTTAAGAAACATATGTGCTTGATTCACACATGCTGTACTGAACACCACAGACTTGACCCAACAGTAGCACAGTGTCTCCTCTGGCACCTTGCCTCATGACGACCTGACAGTAATAGCTCCCTATAGACTACTCTTACCGTCAAGACTGCCACGAAAGGGTGTGGGTGGGGTTGTTTTTGGGAGAGCCAGAATGAGGAACGAGGGAGCAATGCTAATGAAAAAGCAAAGAAGCCCTCCCCACCCCCACCCGAAATCAAGAAAAGAAAAAAAAAACAGTTTCTGACCATTCGAATATGTGGAAGTAAACATTCCACCATTTTCACACACTGGTACAAGGCAATGGACAGTGTGCTGCACAGGTCGATAGAAGAGGACCCCACAGGTGGCAAGGACAGAACCCCAAACAGGTCGATAGAAGAGGACCCCACAGGTGGCAAGGACAGAACCCCAAACAGGTCGATAGAAGAGGACCCCACAGGTGGCAAGGACAGAACCCCAAACAGGTCGATAGAAGAGGAACCCACAGGTGGCAAGGACAGAACCCCAAAAGGTCGATAGAAGAGCACCCCACAGGTGGCAAGGACAGAACCCCAAAACAGGTCGATAGAAGAGACCCCACAGGTGGCAAGGACAGAACCCAACAGGTCGATAGAAGAGGACCCCACAGGTGGCAAGGACAGAACCCCAAACAGGTCGATAGAAGAGGACCCCACAGGTGGCAAGGACAGAACCCCAAACAGGTCGATAGAAGAGGACCCCACAGGTGGCAAGGACAGAACCCCAAACAGGTCGATAGAAGAGGACCCCACAGGTGGCAAGGACAGAACCCCAAACAGGTCGATAGAAGAGGACCCCACAGGTGGCAAGGACAGAACCCCAAACAGGTCGATAGAAGAGGACCCCACAGGTGGCAAGGACAGAACCCCAAACAGGTCGATAGACGAGGACCCCACAGGTGGCAAGGACAGAACCCCAAACAGGTCGATAGAAGAGGACCCCACAGGTGGCAAGGACAGAACCCCAAACAGGTCGATAGAAGAGGACCCCACAGGTGGCAAGGACAGAACCCCAAACAGGTCGATAGAAGAGGACCCCACAGGTGGCAAGGACAGAACCCCAAACAGGTCGATAGAAGAGGACCCCACAGGTGGCAAGGACAGAACCCCAAACAGGTCGATAGACGAGGACCCCACAGGTGGCAAGGACAGAACCCCAAACAGGTCGATAGAAGAGGACCCCACAGGTGGCAAGGACAGAACCCCAAACAGGTCGATAGAAGAGGACCCCACAGGTGGCAAGGACAGAACCCCAAACAGGTCGATAGAAGAGGACCCCACAGGTGGCAAGGACAGAACCCCAAACAGGTCGATAGAAGAGGACCCCACAGGTGGCAAGGACAGAACCCCAAACAGGTCGATAGAAGAGGACCCCACAGGTGGCAAGGACAGAACCCCAAACAGGTCGATAGACGAGGACCCCACAGGTGGCAAGGACAGAACCCCAAACAGGTCGATAGAAGAGGACCCCACAGGTGGCAAGGACAGAACCCCAAACAGGTCGATAGAAGAGGACCCCACAGGTGGCAAGGACAGAACCCCAAACAGGTCGATAGACGAGGACCCCACAGGTGGCAAGGACAGAACCCCAAACAGGTCGATAGACGAGGACCCCACAGGTGGCAAGGACAGAACCCCAAACAGGTCGATAGAAGAGGACCCCACAGGTGGCAAGGACAGAACCCCAAACAGGTCGATAGAAGAGGACCCCACAGGTGGCAAGGACAGAACCCTAAGCAGTTTCAGCTTCAGTTTCATCAAGGAGGAGTCACTGCGTGCGGACAAGTCCAACCATGTTGCACCACATTTGCTAAGTTTGAGAGACGAGTCTGCCAGGTGATAGCCACCGCCAAGTATTCAGCAGTTTGGCAGAGTTGAACATTTCTTTCTAACGTCTATAACAACAACAACAAAAAAAACACCGTCGGGAATACACACACACACACACACACACACACACACACACACACACACACACACACACACACAGAGAAGAGAGTAACACCCTGCTGCAGCATTGAGTGTGTAAGTCCTGAAATGTTAAAAGGCAAATACAAAAACCTCACAAACAGAGCCTTTCTTACTTCCTGAGTGTTAAAACGCAAGCCTTTAAAAACCTGCACCACGAAACCACATACGCATGTGTAGAAAACACTTTGACGAGTTAAAAGCAATAAAGAAAGAAATCAACACCAACAGCGACAGGGGTACCAGGCTGGAAGGCAGAGACATGGAGATGACAGGCATAAACAGAAAGAAAAGAGAAACCAGAACAGAAGTGCGCACGTAAAGAGAAAAAAAGAATCCACCACAATTTTGTTTGTTTTGTGTTTTAGCCAGGGAAGACAAAGCATTCTGATAGGAAAAGGAAGCGCACACACACGCACGCACACACACACACACCACACACACACACACACACACACACACACGCACGCACGCACGCACGCACGCACGCACGCACGCACGCACGCACGCACGCACGCACGCACACCACACACACACACACACACACACACACACACACACACACAGAAGCGAGCATTCAGTTCTAGGGGCCGGGTGCTCGTTCTTCCACATGTAACCATGCACAACAATTTCCTGTCTTACAGTGTGGTGATAGCTGTGAATTTCCATCATTCAGGGAATAATTTCTGCTTGACGTCGGCTATAGGAAACGTAGTGCATTGACTGCGTCCATTTATTTTACCTGTTTGGTGGGTTGTAGGTTCCCACAGTTTAAATTGTTGGTTTCAGTCTTCAGAACATGTTTGAAATGGCATTCTCTCGTATTGGCACCTTTCGCTTTCTCTGCAGGCGCGCGCGCGCGCTCTGTGTGTGGGTAGAGGGTGCGTGCATTTATATGTGTTTTCCTTTCTTTTCCTTTATTTTTCTTACTTTTCAGTTATCCTTTAATGAAAATTAAACTAACTTCATCAGAAGGAACAAGCACGGAAACTACAAAATGTAAGACTGATATTAACAACACACACACACACACACACACACACACACACACACACACACACACACACACAACAGAGAGAGAGAGAGAGAGAGAGAGAGAGAGAGAGAGAGAGAGAGAGAGAGAGAGTCGGGTTAATACAGGTTTATGCATTGCTAATCCCTTGCTGCTTTCCTTAGTTCACAGTTTCTGTTCAGCCACGTGTGATGGTTGGCCATTTGTTTCTGCTGGGAAAAAAACCCACCCGCCAAGGAAGTATTTTGATATTTCTAGGCTGTGCATTGCTAGGGAGACATGATAATACATGACATGACATTTCACAGTTAAACAATGTTTGTCAGACGCATACAAACACCAGCGAATATGAGCATGAGACAGGAGTGAAAGAGGACAGGCAGACAGACACATAGAGGGTCACAGAGAGAAAAACCGCCAGATCTGTGCACACCATCCTTCTTCTATTAAAATGGATGGAGAGGTTTGAGGAAACCTGAAGTGGTAGCCACTAGTTGGGGTTTGAACACACATGCGCTAAAGTATCCTACGCCGCACCGTGTATGAAGACCTCTAAGCTCACGTCATAAAAAAAATCTCCCTGAAACTCTATAATGAGTTGGCATTGCGAGCGTGTTTTCGATTTTTTTTTTCCCGTCAGGGGAGGAAACTGGCTGGTGTTTGAAGAAAACAGTTCTAAAAGTCTTGCGGGTATTGACGTTTGTCATTCTTTCCGGTCTTCATCACAGCAACATGCAGTGCGTTGCAAATTATGATGGCAGAGCGTGCATGCATTTGTTTATTTGCTTTGTTTGTGATTTATTTTTGTTTGCGCGCGCGCGCGCGCGTGTCAATGGTGTGTGTGTGTGTGTGTGTGTGTGTGTGTGTGTGTGTGTGTGTGTGTGTAAAGTAAGGTAATGTTGCTTACAGCCCTGCCGACAGCAAAGGGCCATATCAGGGCTGTCACGTGTGTGTGTGTGTGTGTGTGTGTGTGTGTGTGTGTGTGTGTGTGTGTGTGTGTGTGTGTGTGTGTGTAAGTAATAATGGAGATGCTGTCTTAATGGAGAACAATTTGGTGATATCTAGTATACTCGACAGAATATGCATACCATCTTCATTCCCTCTCCCCTGTCCCCGCAGTGCACCTGCTGCACTCTGTCCTGACCATCCGCTGATGATACTAAATGGCTGGTCCCTGAATTGATCAGATTGAGCTTCGTTCCGACCATCAACACATTGTTCCCGAGTGTGTCATACTAAGGCCTTAGTAAGAACTCTCCATTATTGCCTGTGTTCTGTCTGTCCGTCTGTCTGTGCAGCTGTGTGTCTGGGGGTTTGCTGGCTGTCGATGTTGTTCTTGTTATTTTTCACCCATTATCTTGGCGTGAGTACTGTCTCATTCCTTGACTTTGCGAGAAAATAGGTAGACAGCAGGAAACTACTCCCTGCGGTTCTTGTTCTGGTACTTCACACACACACACACACACACACACACACACACACACACACACACACACACACACACACACACACACATACAAAACTACGCACGCATACAACTGATGACATCAGCTGTCTCCTGCGATTTCCCGTCACTATCAGAACTCAAGACATCCGTCTCCATGAGTTTCTAATTATCCACCGGTTTTGCAGCATATCCTCTTTTTCCTTCTGGTTTCTCAGTCTCTATCAACCAGGCACGTGGACAATCTAGTTTAAAGTTAGTCGGTTGTAGAAGATAGTTATGCATCGAATATCGAAGCCTTCAGCTTCCGTCTCTTTCTCAGACAATTTTTGCACATGATGGCGGAACCAAAAGCTCTCTTTCGATTTATCTGGGTCGCGGTCCTTTTCAACAGAGAGACGATGTGTTTCTGCTGTTGCCACGAGATCAGGTCAAATTGATAGATCAAATGGCGGTGATGTAAGAGCTGGGGTGATGAGTGTTGCATACATTACCTCCATCTTCCTTTTTTCGAAAGCTTTTTTTGTGGGGGTAGGGGGGAGGGGTACCAAGGGTTAAACCGCGACACTTTTGGGCGGGATATCTTATCTTCCGAGCCACTTCAGTGGCATAACTCCCACCCCCACCCCATCCGCTGCTCATTCTGCCGCCCTCCCCATAGCCACAGTCTGGCAGTTCAGCGGGGCAGTCAATGTCAAGTCGTCATGAGGCAGCCCACTACAGGAGACACTGCGCTGCTATTGGCGTCACTTCAGTGATCTTCAGTACCGCCCGCTCTGAAGCAACGTATGCAGAACACAATCTACTAGGCCACCTTCTGACGACAGTAACTGCTTAGTTGCGGACCCAACGCGAGTGCGCTTCCCCCCTCCAGACAGCGCCATCACATCTATCCAAAGACAGTCCCAATGACCTCGCCGCCACCGAATGCCCCGAGAGGAACCCTTCCAAGACTTGGACATGGAGATGAAGTCTGAACTGAGCTCAGCATCTCGTTCTCCAGGCCCCTTCACTGCTGCCCAAACAACGTGCAGCAGAACCCAGACCAGTTACAGGACATAGGCTGACACACCTCAGACTGAAAGATTCGACTTTGCAGCGACGATCTGGTCTCGAGATGAATTTACAAAGAACGATGAAACCTCTCAAAGGCCTTTTTGCTCTGGTCCGTGGCATGAGCATTCAACTCAGAGGGTCGGTGTGTTTAGTTTTGTGCCCCGAGTTTGAGCCTGATGTACAGATCGACAGTAATTATGTAAGAGATGCGGCGATGAGTATCGCATTCATCGCCTCCATCTACATTTTCTCCGAGAGTTTTTGAGGTTCAGATGGGGGTAACATGGTAAAGCTGTGACACGTAGGCACTTTGCTAAAGAATTATACATGTTTTAAGAGTTTTAAAGCTAGGTGGAAATGTGTGTGTCTGTTTCTTCTCATCTTCATTCCTCGACTAGACTGGTTTGACCATTGGTGACATTTTTGCGTGCGGCAGATATTCTGCTCCCACCATTAGGCAGCCACTTTCCGTCTTCGGGGATGATGTATATACACAACACCAGTGTGTATGTGCATTATTTTTTTCCTCCCACAGGCACTCGATATCCCTCTTTTCTCTGAGAAATGGAATGAGGTTTTATGTTTCTGCAGGGTGTTTTACGCATGCATACATACGGGGGACCCTAGTTTCAAGTCTCATCCGATGGACGAGGAGGGGACTGAAATCTGCATGGGAATTAATTAAAATAGCGTCTAGCTAGGCCAGCTGCCTCGAGCGGAAAACGCCTTGCCATTCCTCTCTAACCTTGGAGCCAGAGTCTGGCACCGTAGCTGCTGAAGCAAACAGGTTTCTGAAGTGTGTTTAATTTGTTAGGACTGGCAACGTTCCACTCTTTCATTTCATGTTGGATGCACCTGGTCTGGGAGATGAAGAAGAGAGCGTAACAGAGACCAGATCGGTCTGCCCATGTCTTCGAGTTGAACGGTGAACGGTGAAATTCTTGAAGTGAGTTTCTTTTTATAACAGTTATCCAGACATTACCTGAATTCATACTCATGCATGTGAAACGAACAAACACGCTATATATATATATATATATATATATTATATATATATATATATATATACATACATACATGCATAATGGACAGATGCAGACACATAACCACGCACACACTCGGTCGGTCACTCGGTCGGTTGTTCGGTCGGACGGTCTGTCTGTCTCTCTCTCTGTCTGTTTCTGTCTGTCTGTCGTTCTGTCTCTCCGTTTCTCTGTCCGACTCTCTTTCGGTCCGTCCGCCCGTCTGTCTGTCCCTCTGTTTTTGTCTCTCTTCGTCTATGTCTCTCACCGGGATCTCCGGCACAAAATGAATCTGGTGAAATGAGTTAAACAAATGAATGATACATTAAACAGTGCCAAAATTACATACACAATGCAGGCAATACGGGGAACAATCTGCAGCGAATGCCCACTTTGAACATTGTGTACAATGTCACTATTTAGTCAGTCAGCATCTTACAAAAAAAAAACAAACAGACGGCATTTCATCAACTTTGCAGAGATTAAAAGGACAGACTGTTCCCACAACAAGGACAGATGAACAGTTCACAAAGGCTAAAAAAGTAAACTATGGACGACAGTGAAATTGAAAAAGAGGCAGAGTCAAAGCGAGTGAATGAAAAGAGGAAATTCCTGTGAAGAAGTTCCAAGAAACAGGGATACAATTTGTACTGGAGGAGCCCCTGGCTCGACGACGACTAACAAAATCCACAACCGTAACTCTTAAAAATACAGCCTGGAATTCCTCAACGACTTGCCAGACTGCCAACGATTTGATTAGAACACACACACACACACACACACACACACACACACACCAAAACACCACACACAAAACACACAAACACACATCAATCACACACAACACACACACACACACACACACACACACACACACAAACACACACACACACCACACACCACACACCACCACACACACCTCACTTCACGCACACTCGCACGCACACACGCTCGCACGCACGCACGCACGCACGCACGCACGCACGCACGCACACACACACACACATGTTGAAGAGCAAAAACGGAGGCGATAAATGCGATTTTCATCACCCTAACCCCATTTATTCTGGCACTCAGCAGCACAGACGTATTGGGGACACGCAAATGAGTGCACAATCCAGTGAGGTAGGCATACTTCAACATATCTTTAAATTCAGCTGCCACTGCAAACGTGTGTGTCGGATGAAGTCTGCTCTGACTAAAACGTTATAAATGGGGCATGTATCTGTCAACTTTTACTCCTATAGTTGTGAAAAAGGCGGAACTACAAGAAACACACACACACCACACACACACACACACACACACACACACACACACACACACAACCACACACACAACACACAACACACCAACGCACGCAGACACACAACTGTGAGTACGCGCGCGCATGTACAACACACACACACACACACACACACACACACACACACACACACACACAACACACACACACACACACACACACACACACAAGCTGGGCAACCAGAGAATGACAATAAAATAATGTTTCAGGAATATATGTAATGAGATCATACTGATCTTTTTCTAAATCTGCAAAGTGCAATATCTTTATTGAGTATTTAAATACCTGTCTGTGCATGTGTCTGTCCATGTTTCCATCCATGCATCTACTTTAACTAAATCTGTGAGTGTCTGTCTGTCAGTATGTCTTTCTGTTTAACTTTGTGTGTGTGTGTGTGTGTGTGTGTGTGTGTGTGTGTGTGTGTGTGTGTGTGTGTGTGTGTGTGTGTGCGAGCGTGCGTGCGTTGCATGTGTGCGTGTGTCTGTGAGAGAGAGAGAGAGAGAGAGAGAGAAAAGGGAGAGAGAAGGAGGAGAAGAGAGAGAGAGGAGAGAGAAGGAGAGAGAGAGAAGAGAGAGAGAGAGAGAGAGAGAGAGAAGGAGAGAGAGAGACAGACAGACAGAGATCCTTCTTAACTATGCGAAACCACTGACGTAACAAAAACATTTCCAGAAATTTCTGGTCCAAACCAGGATCTCGCAGCCAGTCAAGTCAGTCTTACGTCTTTCTAACGCTTCCATCCCCAAAGAGGCCCTACCCCCCTGCACAAACAGCCAGAGAGGACCACTGCCAATCCTTACAACTCAAGCACTCGCCCGCCCACCTCTCCACAATTCCTAAAAGCATCCACTAATCCCTCAACGCTAACGCGGCACGTTCGCGACAACCCGTCCCCATCTCTTCTCCTCCCCCCCCCCCCCCCGAAAAAAAAAGAAGCGGTCTTGGAGGAAAGGCAGATGGAGTCAAGGACTCTAATGCTCATCCCTTCAGTTCTTACATTACTACCAGGTGGTAAACGACCTGTCATGTAATCAAGGCGATCGAAAAAAAAAAATAAAAAGAAACCAAACAACAAATATACTGACTGATCAGAAGATAAGCCATATTCCACTGACGGTATCGGAACAAAAGGTTCTGAAGCCTGCTACACCATCTTCTGCTAATTTGTGTAGAAGCGAGACACGTGCCGCCACTTGGAGGATTCAATTTGCGGTGCTTGAAGCCATCTTCTACAGCTGTCAAAGTCTAACTGAAACCTGGGTTCGGCTACGCATTCCCAGCAGTTGCTCTGGTTGAGAGAGGATTAGGAATGAGTGATAAAAAGGGGTTATTCAACAAGGGTGCTGATGAACGTCAAACTTCTCTCGCATTAGGCTGGTTAGTTTGACATTTTGACGTTGATATGCAATTGTGGAAAAAAAGGACTGCCCTGTGAGTGAGTGAGTGAGTGATAGTGAGTGTGTGTGTTTGTGTGTTTTGTGTGTGTGTGATAGAGAGACACACAGACAGAAAGAGAGAGAAAGAGAGAGAGAGAGATAAAGACAGACAGACAGACAGACAGACAGAGAAGGACGGGAGAAAATGAGACGTTCTTCTTAACTATGTGAGACACTGACGTAGCAAAATCATTTCCAGAAATTTCTGGTCCACACCAGGATCTCCCAGCCTGTCAAGTGACGCTTACGTCTTTCTAATGCTTCCATCCCCACAGAGGCCCTACCCCCTTGCACAAACAGCCAGAGAGGGCCACTGCCAGGCCTTACAACTCAAGAAGCACTTGCCCGCCCACCTCTCCACAATTCCTAAAAGCATCCGCTAATCCCTCAACGCTAAAGCGTCACATTCGCGTCAACCCGTCCCCCATCTTGTCTCCTCCCCCCCCCCCCCCCCCCCCCCGCAAAAAAAAGAAACGGTCTTGGAGAAAAGGCAGATGGAGGCAATGACTCTAATGCTCATCCTTCAGTTCTTACATTACTACCAGGTGGTAAACGACCCGCCATGTAATCAGGGCGATCGCAAAAAAAAAAGAAAAAAAAAAAAAAGAAACCAAACAACAAATATACTGACTGATCAGTAGAGAAGCCATATTCCACCGACGGTATCGGAACAAAGGTTCTGAAAGCTGCTACACCATCTTTTGCTAATTTGTCTGGAGGCGAGACACGTGCCGCCACTTGGAGGATTCAATTTGCGGTGCTTGAAGCCATCTTCTACAACTGTCAAAGTCTAAGTGAAACCTGGGTTCGGCTGCACATTCCAGCAGTTGCTCTGGTTGAGAGAGAGTTAGGAATGAGTGATAAAAAGGGGGTTATTCGACAAGGGTGCTGATGAATGTAAAGATTCTCTCGCATTAGGTTGGTTAGTTTGACATTTTGACGTTGATATGCGATTGTGGAAAAAAGGACTGCCCTGTGAGTGAGTGAGTGAGTGATAGTATGTTGTGTGTGTGTGTGTGTGTGTGTGTGTGTGTGTGTGTGTGTGTGTGTGTGTGTGTGTGGTGTGAGTGTGTGTTGTCTGTCTCTCTGTGTGCATGCCTGTATGTGTGCATGTGTCTTTGTATGTCTGTGGATGCACACATGCAAGTGTTCATGTGTGTGTGTGCATGTGTGTGTGTGTGTGTGTGTGTGTGTGTGTGTGTGTGTGTGTGTGTGTGACAGGAGAGAGAGAGAGAGAGGAGAGAGAGAAGAGAGAGAGAGAGAGAGGAGAGACAAAGAGACAGACAGAAAAACAGAGAGAGGATGGGAGAAAACGAGATATTCTTCTTAACTATGTGAGACACTGACGTAACAAAATCATTTCCAGAAATTTCTGGTCCAAACCAGGATCTCGCAGCCAGTCAAGTCACCCTTACGTCTTTCTAACGCTTCCATCCCCAAAGAGGCCCTACCCCTTGCACAACCAGCCAGAGAGGACCACTGCCAGGCCTTACAACTCAAGCACTCGCCCGCCCACCTCTCCACAATTTCTAAAAGCATCCGCTAATCCCTCAACGCTAACGCGTCACATTCGCGACAACCCGTCCCCTATCTCATCTCCTCCCCCCGCAAAAAAAAGAAGCTTCTCTCGCATTAAAGCTGGTTAGTTTGACATTTTGACGTTGATATTCAATTGTGGAGAAAAGGACTACCCTCTGAGTGAGTGAGAAAGTGAGTGAGAGAGTGGGTGGGTGGGTAAATGAGTGAGTGAGTGAGTGAGTGAGTGAGTGTGTGTGTGTGTGTGTGTGTGTGTGTGTGTGTGTGTGTGTGTGTGTGAGAGAGTGTGTGTTTGTGTCTGTGTCTCTATGTGTATGTGTGTGTCTGTCTGTCTGTCTGTGCGTGCAAGTGTGTGTGTTTGCATGTGTGTGCTTGTATGCATGCCTGTGTGTGTGTGTGTGTGTGTGTGTGTGTGTGTGTGTTGTGTGTGTGTGTGTGTGGGTGTGTGCGCGCGCGCGCGTGTGTGCGTACGTGAGTGCGTGCCGTGCGTGAGTGTGCGTGGTGGCTCGTGCGCGCGTTGTGTGTGTGGTGTGTGTGTGTGTGTGTTGTGAGTGTGTGTGTGTGTGTGTTGGGGGGGGTGATAAAATGTATGTGTGTATGCGTGCGTGCACGCGTGAGTGTGTGAGTGTGTGTGTGTGTGTGTGTGTGTGTGTGTGTGTGTGTGTGTGTGGTGTGTGTGGTGTGTGTGTGTGTGCGCGCGTGCACGAGCGCAAGCGTGAGTAAAGGGGTATGTGTCTTTGTGTGTGTCCTTGTATGTATGTGTGTATGCATGCGTGAGTGTGTGTGCGCGCACGTAGGTGTGAGTGTGTGTGTCCTTGTATGTATGTGTGTATGCATGCGTGAGTGTGCGCACGTAGGTGTGGGTGTGTGCTTTGTGGGTGTGAGAGAGTGTGTGTGTTCGTGCGTGCGCGGGTGCGTGCGTGCGTGCGTACATGCGTGCATGTGTATGTGCGTGCGTGCGTGCGTGCGGGCGCGCGCGCGCGTGTGAATGTGTGTGTTTGTGTGTGTGCGTGCGTGCGTGCGTGCGTGTGGTGCGTTGTGTGTGTGGTTGTGTGTGTGTGTGTGTGTGTGTGTGTGTGTGTGTGTGTGTGGGCGCGCGCACGTGCGTACGTGCGCAGACACACGTAGACTAAACAAACAAAAACAAATAAACAAACACAGTTGTAGATGTCATCACCACTCGCAGCGCACTGCCTGTTGCCGTCATAAACACCGGAAAGAATGAAAGATGTCTATACCCAAGAAAACTCTTTGAAATAGTTTCTTCAAACACGAGCCAGTTTCCCCCACTGAGGGCCTCGGGCAAACAAACAAATGGAAAACACGCTCGTATGCCAACTCATTCCCGAGTTTCAGGAAGATTTCTTACCGGAGCTTTTGAGGCCTTCACGGTGGCTACAAGCAACGACGAAGGATAATTCAGGACATGTGTGTTCAAACTAAACAGGAGGTTACCACTACACTTCAGTCCTCCACAAACCTCTCT
>CM065722.1:30342514-30345014 GCA_033310375.1 Conus canariensis | reverse complement strand
AACTTTCCAAATGTTTTCTTACTTTGAAAGTTCCTTCTCCTCAGAGAGAGAGAGAGAGAGAGAGAGAGAGAGAGAGAGAGAGAGAGAGAGAGAGAGAGAGAGAGAGAGAGAGAGAGAGATACATACAGCAGAGAGAGAGAGAGAGAGAGAGAGAGAGAGAGAGAGAGCGCAATGTAAAGATCTGCAAGATGGAGTGGTGTTTGGCTCACTGTATGCATGGCAATTAGAGTATTGACAACCAGCGTACAAAATTCGAGAAATTTTTTATTCTAGCATCATTTAAAAGTCGGGTCGACGGTACTCATCAATACACAATCTACATTAACTACCAACATACATCCTCTTGAAGTATCAACCAAATGCCAAATGGCCACGATTTCCCAACACAAACTAATCTCTGGAAGAGGAGGAACAATTGCAATAATGCAATAGTGATCACCCCGGCTCTTGCTTCAACTTCAGCTGATCCCTGTCTCAGGCATATAATCGGAGCAAAAGCTATCTGATGAAAGGACGAGTGCCGCCGTAGAGGCCTCTAGAGGTACTCGATCTCTCGCCATTTGTCCTTTCTATCATTGCTGCACTAACATTTTTTTTTGGTTTCCAAATTCCTTAGTCCATCCTCCACATCTTTTACATTTGAATGGGAATCTCCATTCGTTGGTGTACTGCACAAAATTAATGGACCGAAGTGCATGGATCGAAAAAAGTTAGTGTCCGTGAACTGACTGATTTTTGGTTTATCATCTTAGCGCAGGTTAAGAGTCAAAGAAAAGCCATGCATTTTTAGACATAGATGAGCAAGGTAAGAAAACAAACAAACAAACAAAACTGATAATGGCAATGATGACAACAGGAACTTACTTGATCCAAAAATCTTCCAGAACACTAACAATACCCAAACGAGAATATGTATATCACCCTTATTCTTATATATAGTTCCAGAATGCTTTCTAACAAATATGCTATGGCATTTGGCACGGGAAGTGTGTAGCAATTTAAAGCACAATTTTATTTTTCATACTGTTCTTGTTATATCATGAGCAACAAAATATTAAAAAACAGATTTTGCTGCTTAATTTTCGGAAGTTTATGCTTACTTTTCTCCTGAAATGACTTTTGAAGAACTTAACTTTAGAAAGCCAAGCAAGAAAAAGAGAGCGAAACGACCATGTTTTACAAGATTAGCCGCTGTGTTGCAGTGATTCGTACTGCAAGTGTCGGGCCGGGAGGTCGTGTATTTGAGTCCCGTCAGAGGCAAATCTTTTGGGAGATTTTTCTTTTGGCCCCCCAAACCAAACCTGTCTTGAATGCTTCCTTGAGACTGTTGGTGTTGGAACTGTGACAGGACGAGGCTGGCTGTGGCTGTGTTGGGGTAAGTGTGGGAGTGATGTCACTCAAGGGGCATAAACTCTGCCAAAAAAGCAAAAAGAGCGCATAATTGTCACGGTTCATCACACTGATATTGCATAATTTAGTCGTTTGCCCTCTTTTAACCGAACAAATCTGCGTTTACGATCTCTCTCTCTCTCTCTCTCTCTCTCTCTCTCTCTCTCATCCTTCCTCTCTCTCTCTCTCTCTCTCTCTCTCTCTTCTCTCTCTGGAACAAGCTGGTTTTCGTGACAAACGATGTACAACAGATCACATTTTCACTTTACTGGCAATGATTCAGAAGCAGTTGTTAAGACACAGGAAGCTCTATGTCGCATTTATAGACTTTAGGAAGGCTTTTGACCTAGTAAGTAGGGATAAATTGTGGAAGGTTCTCTCTGTTAGTGGTCTTAATGGAAAATTCTTGAAAGCATTGCAAAGTATGTATAATGTTGTGAAGACTTGTGTTCGAACTAGTGGTGACCTTACTGATACTTTTCTATGCCCACGGGGCCTAAAACAAGGTGAGGTGTGTTCACCTGTGCTTTTTTCACTGTTCATCAATGAACTAACTAAAGATATTAACACTTTTGGTAGACATGGTATTCAGCTTTCTCCAGACCTCATTGAACTTTTGATTCTGTTATTTGCTGATGATGTTGCATTATTTTCTGATACTGTTATTGGTTTGCAAACCCAACTGAACGTCTTGTATAATACTTCAAAACGTTTAGATTTACTTGTGAATCTGGAAAAGTCAAATATTGTTGTATTCAGGAATGGGGGTTACCTTGCTTCGAATGAAAATTGGACTTTTGGTGATGCTCAGCTTTCCACTGTTAACATGTATAAGTATCTTGGTATAACACTGACTACAAGATTATCTTTCCAACCAACTATGTGTGACCTAGCAAACAGAGCAAAGAAAGGATTAACTGCTATCAACAGAATGCTATGGTCAATAGGTGAACATTCTCCTGGTATTTTCTTTAAGCTATTCGATTGCCAAATACAACCTATCTTAACTTATGGAGCAGAGATTTGGGGACTGTCATCTAACCAGGAACAAATTGAAAGGGTGCACTTAGCTGCTATTAAAAGATTTCTTGGTGTAAGTTTAAAAGCTCCT
>CM065722.1:30325014-30327514 GCA_033310375.1 Conus canariensis | reverse complement strand
AAAGGAATCGGATGAGGGTGTAGCAAAATGGCGATGTCCAATGTCTCCAAACTCACCGACCTCAACCCCCTTGTTAAAAGCAGGCTGATACGTTTTTTTGTTTTTAAGTGGTAGTTAACGCTGTTGACATGATCTCTCTCAATGACTCCTCCTTCACCACCCTAACCCCTCTCCGCGTCTGCATCCCACCTCTTTCTCGTGTGTCGGGAGCGAAGGCGTGTCATCAGCCATCCTCTAATTCAGCTCTCGGCATTTACCACGCTATTTACTGGATCGCCGAAACCATTCATGACAGTATTCTACGCAAAACAGCAACACCAGATCAAAGCCGCAGTAACAGGAGGCAGGTTGCCATAGTTATTCACCCAGAAATTCGACATCTGCAGTAACAGTATGAGTACTGGTTCTGCCATACTTTCTGGCTGTCCCTACAGTTTGCTTCGTGATTTCTGAATTACACCTTCTTCAGTTTGGACATGTAGTGGTGATTTGCTTACCGAAGATGGAGTCCCTTTCCGTTTTGTCCCGGATATCTGAACTGTCTGACTTGTCTGAGTTGCAAAATAAACATACCACAAATTCGGGTAGTATCAAAGCTAGGGTGTTCAGGTTTCATTGGAATTTCCTGTGTGAAGAGCCAAACGTTGCACTGTTAATTTCATGGTTTCTTGAGTAGTTGTGACTCGCAGTTTAGTTAGCTGATCCTTCAACTTTTTTTCCATTCAGCTTTTAAAAACAAAAAAGTCGTTGCATTCTAGAGGTTCTCAAGACAATTTCTGGAACCATTCTAGGGGTTCTGAAGACAATTTCTGGAACTAAGTGCAACATTATATACTTTTTTCCAAGTTCTTTATAATTCAAGCGTCTCTGTAGCTGTAAATTTTACTCTTTACTTTCTGTTTTATTGTATTTTGACCATATTTCATCACAGTGACTAGATAAAAAGATGCGATCAATATTTAACAAAACAACGGCAATTTTGTTTTTCAAAGACAGGGTTTTTCCGGGACACATTTCCAACATATCGCATTGCAACATTCTATTGGACAGTAAAAATCCCTCTACTGTGAAAATAGAGCACTCTTCCAGTTCTGTTATTTCCTGCTTTTTTATTTTGAGTTCAGCCAGCTGACCCCTCGTTTGCAGTATGTGTTTTAATTGTTCTTTAGTTAAGCATACAGCTGTTCAGCTTTGTATGAAACAAAACAAGTTTTGCACCCTATGCGTAGAATGCTTGACACATTAACCATGCACAAGATCAAACTGCGTGCACACAGCAAGGAAGTTTAAATTGATTATATTGTATGGCATTTGATTAGTCTGGAGCGTTTAAATGAAGTGGATTGGTGTATGTTTATTGTGAACAGGGTCAGCAACATGCACAAAGTAGCATTTATGCACGGCGATATCTGACTGAAAGGGAAATACACAACGTCCATTTACAGCCGTACATTTATGATATCAACTGCCCGCTAAACATCTCCAATGAATTCCAACCTGCTTTATACTTAATTGTGAAAGTCATGTGTGTTATAAGTTGCTGGCGGGGTCTGTTACACCCACCAACTGCTATTTAAGGCGAATGTGCATGAATTCAACAGATCTAGGAAAGACGTCTTTTGTTTTCCATGATCAAACATTCAATCAAGGGAATTATACATCACACAGACAGGCAGGCAGACACAACACAACACTCACTTACACACACACACACACACACAACACACACACACACACACACACACACACACACACACACAAACGCACATGTGCACACACATGTCCAGAGAGAGAGAGAGAGAGAGAGAGAGAGAGAGAGAGAGAGAGAAGGACGTTTGGCAGACTTCATTTTTTCACACGTGAAAAAGTTTGGAAGCGTAATACGCAATGAAGACAACAGCGATACAATATTGATAATGAAAGCATCTTTTGCTCCTTAAATATATTTTGAACACACGGCAATCCTTATAGCAAAAAAGAAATCTCTTCCTGCCCCCCTTCCTCCAATTTAAAAAAAGAACCGTTTCGAAAATGTATGGAATCCGACACCTCTAGGGTCTAAAGCAATAAGTCATGTCTTGATTATTTCCCCTTTTAAAGGCACAAAACAAAACACTGCGCTTCTTCGTACCAGCCAATTTCTTCTCCCATTCCAAGTAACAAACCTTGACTGACGATTCATCAATCGTCATCCTAACGCTCCTGATTCTTTTTTCCTCATCGACCAGTTTGACGCAAATCATCAATTCCGTTTTCATCATGGCTTATTTCCATCACTGAGACGTCCAGATCCTTTTTCATTTTTTTTTTTTTTTTTTTTTTTTAATTTTTATATTTTCAGCTTCCCGCGCTGTTGATTCCTGACGGTTGGCCTGACAGCTGATTAAAACGGTGTGGATTCCCTGGAGATAGCAGCAGCCGTGTTTGTGTCCAGCTGACGTGTAGCAAATCAGAGAATAGCAAGTAAACTGCTTTGCAGTTTGGTCATTTTATTTCCTAG
>CM065722.1:30315014-30317514 GCA_033310375.1 Conus canariensis | reverse complement strand
GTGGATAATCATACGTATACAAAGGGACACACACAAACGTTTCACATGCGCATGTAGATCCCAAGATACAACGATGATAATCTATCTCAACATACAGCACGGCGTGGCGTTTTATTTTCTACTTGACGTCCAAGTCCCTCACATTAGCCCCCCAAAAGTCAAACCATCAGTTCACCGTTGAAACTTCTGAAAAAAAAACCCGCATCCTGTAATCCCTCAACGAAATGCCAAGCTGCCAAAGTTTCCATTACAAAAACAGCTCGTCTGGAAGAACAAGACGGGGGGAATGAATGCGATTCTCATCACTCCAACCCCATTCCCAGAGGCTCAAAACATCAGAGATGAATCAGGGAAGACACAGTTGTACACAAACCAAGAAATGGGCGAGGCATCCTTGAACAGATCTATGCAGACAGCGATCCTTCCAAATTCTAGTCGGGGGAACAATCTGCGGTGACAAAACTTAAATCCAGAATGTTGAAGTTTCTCACCTACTGGCATAATGGAGTGAAAAGAATTAGGTCGAGTAGTAAAAAAAAACAACAACAAAAAATACATACCTTAGCAGAGGGGAGCTGGGGTGTGTACGAGTATTAAAAGTCACAACATTCTTACATAGACAAGATTTTTTTAGCTTGAAAATTGAGGCTGAAATACAAGAAGATAAATAAAAATATTACCAGAATCTTTTCTAATTGTGTTCAACATAATATCTGAAACATAAAAAAACAGAGGAACAAATAAATAAATACAAGAGAGAGAGAGAGAGAGAGAGAGAGAGAGAGAGAGAGAGAGAGAGAGAGAGAGAGAGAGAGAGAGAGAGAGAGAAGATCCGAACGTGCATTTCTACTTATTTGTTCTCCTCCTGCGCAAATAAAAGACAAGAGAGAGATCATCTTGCTTATAACCCTGCCGACTGCAAAGTGCCATATCAGGCCTGTCACTGCATTGACGGTAATTCACAAGTCATTCAAAACAGCAGTAACAACAAACAAACAAACCCATCCACACAACCCTTTATAACTCCTATTCTAAAAACACACCCGAAATTTCATTCTACATCTTTCTTCTGTAAAGTGTTAGATCAGATAAAGAATGCTGATCTCTTTGCGAAATTCAAAGGTCACATCAGGTGGGACATCTCTGAACAAGGTTTCCATGGAGTCCGCTGTACGTGACATGGTATGCACCACGGAACTTCTCACCATTCAAAAGATAAGAATGGGGGTAAAAGGAGTTGCATATGTGTAAATGGCACAAGATTGTTTCTTCTTCACGGCCGCCCTTGGAACATGGTAAAAACTCTTTCAGGTTTGAACGGAATTGGAAGCATTAATTATGATATCAGTCTCTAAGTTCGATTGCTCTAGCCAGGGGTCTTTGACATAAGACTGAGCTTTGGGTTTTAGACCTGTGTGAGGGATGGAGAATCTTTTCAACTCTTTCTCTGAGGCAGTCTTGGCATGCTGATCAGCCCCATTCTTGTCTCGAATGCTCACATGGCTGGGAACCCCAGCAAAGCTATGTTGTATGCATCAGATTTCAGAGAAGGGTATAACTGAGGGTGCTTGAGGTTATGACTGGCAATGGCCTCCAAAACAGAAAAGGAATCCGACAAAATGAGGACATCTTTGTTTTGATTTCGAGACCATTTCAAAAGCCAAGACCAAGGCTGTCAACTCAGCAGTGTTGGTGGAGCTGTCAGTGGGAATGTGTTTAGAACATCTCTGAAAAGGACCTGTTGCGCAAAACGCAGCAGAGGCAACCCCCTTCTAGGAAAATAGAGAGAGAGAGAGAGAGAGAGAGAGAGAGAGAGAGAGAGAGAGAGAGAGAGAGAGAGACGCTTCAGATACGTTTTTATTGACAATGGCCTACATAGCCTTTATGTCAAGGGGGTATACAAGAATATTTGCAGCGCCGAAAAAAGAAAGTTTATGACGCAAAGAAGCATAAATTGCAACGGATTACGTAAAAGTTAATGATGAGTCTCGAAGCCATGTAGAAGAAAAAGAAAATGATGTCGTGCTTTTTAGTCAGTCAAAATGAATATGTGATTTTTTTCAAGTCACACACAAGAGAGAGAGAGAGAGAGAGAGAGAGAGAGAGAGAGAGAGAGAGAGAGAGAGAGAGAGAGAGAATTTGGGAATCAGACCGAGACATCGAGACAGGAGGAATAAGTGATGTTAAGACTTTTAAAACGAGCAGCGACCGACATCTTTTTTCTTGTGTGTTTGAATATTGGCATCACTACAACCGATTGTTGTAAGAAAAAAATATACAAAAAGTTTAGAATCCCGCAGCGGAGAAATGAATGCGTATATGCAAGTGTTTTTACAATTCTTTTTACAATACTTTTTATTTTGATTTTGATATATTGTTTCTATGGTTGTGTTTCTTATGTTGCTCCCCGCCCCCCCCCCCCCCCCCCCGAACTTATGTTTAAAATAATTTTGATACTTCAGACACAAAACCAAGAAGAGAAGAAGTGATATCTATCATT
>CM065722.1:30297514-30310014 GCA_033310375.1 Conus canariensis | reverse complement strand
TAGAACATTGAAGTGTTTGCTTCCATAAACATTGCACTGCAAATCTTTGGGTTTTATTTTTGGAAGTGATGTGAGGTGGGGAAAGGAGGGGGACATTTTTTGTTGTGAGGATTGTCATACATTCCAAATTATATTACCGACGTTGCCTTATTTGCGTAATATGCTTCAAAACATTTTAATGAACAAAAGAAATCTATCAAACTCCCCCCCCCTCTCTCTCTCTCTCTCTCTGTTGTCTCTCTCTCTCACTCTGTCTCTGTCTGCGCGCATGCACATACATGCGCGCACGCGCGTGTATGTGTATCTGTCTGTACGTTTGTGTGTCTATGTCTAATTCATAATCGACGGACTGTCTGATTATGGTAAAACAAAAGATCTCACCTAGATCAGAAAGTTACGCACATTTGCATGAAATAACGACTGGTAGATGTTACCCCCCCCCCCCCCCCAAGACATGTAACACACATGGCTGTTACAACTAACCTTACACCCAGTTTGAAAAAAATGTCTTTTATGTAAGCAGGGAGACAACAAATAAACAAAAAGAAAAATACAGAGAGAGAGAGAGAGAGAGAGAGAGAGAGAGAGAGGAAGAAGAAGAGGAGGAGGAGGAGCGGGAGCAGGAGGAGGGAAAGGAGAGAGGATGAACAAGAAGAAGAAGAAGAAGAAGAAGAAGAAGAAGAAGAAGAAGAAGAAGAGATGATGATGATGAAGAAGAAGGGAGTTCTTACTTTGAGATTTCTCTCTGTTGTTTGTAACTTCAACGCCATACTCCGCCCCCTACTGGCACGTGGGGAGTAAGATTTTGCGAAGTTTTTATGTGTGTTATTGTGACGTCTGAAGAAAACATTTTCAAAACTTCACACATCTACTTTGCTTGTTTGTTTGTTTATTCACTTTTGAGTGTTTATTTGTATTCTGTCTTCTTCTCAGCCACGCGTTCTCTGTTCCAGTTTCCCTGTGTGTCTTATCATAACATTCACTTGTGGCGCTTGGGATCAAAGGCATGAATTGTTCCCCGTTCTGTCAAAGGACCTGGCATCACTACACTGCAAAGCAAATTGCGTTCATTTGTGTTACAAGCCAAGAAAGAGCTACCTGCCTCTCTCCCTTCCTTTCAACTCATCTCACCTGTTCAACTCTACATATGTGTACACCTTCTCTCTCTGTCTCTCTCTGTTCTCTGTCTCTTCTCTTCTTCTCTCTCTCTCTCTCTATGCATCATCATCGTCATCATCATCATTATTATTTACCCACATAATAAACTGTATGCCGTGGGCGTTTACAGCAACAAGTGCACACATCAAACAACAGAACAAGTTAAAACAACAGCACACGTACCACAATCAAATGCTTGCATCGCATCGTAGCATTGTACCACCCAGTCCGGCTTTCTTACTCTCTGTCTCCTCACTCATTTCCTACTTCGCAAATACAACGAAAACTAATAACTCAATGATCACAAGCATCCAAGCGTGTGCAACAATGCAAAAGAACACCAACACATATTCTACATATCAGTCAAAACGGGAAAGAAAGGTTTTCAGGTTTCATAGTAAAGAGGGCAGAGTGAGTGTCTAAGCTGATTTGAAAGTGGACTCCAAAGGAAAAGAGCTGGATGCAGGCATCTGTGTGTGGTGTGTGGAAGAGGAGAAATGGGAAAATGGCTAATTAGATGAGGGAAGGAGAATGAGGGGACGAGGGCGTCCTACGACATCAATCGCTCCGTAAACACTGGATACCTATTTTCATTTAGACCGCACATTTCTCAGTGTACTGGCTGTGGGCGAAGTTAAAGTATGAAGAACCTCTGAAACACTGAGGCGTAAAATGAACATAGCAAACACTGATGTAGCCAGCCTCCACTATTGGTCTTTTTGGAGAAAGACAAGACACAAAAAAATGACAGTAAATTAAAAAACCTGAAACAAAATAAAACAAAACGCACATAAACAAATCTTCTTTCACTGTAGAACTGACATGATAGGATTTCAAAAAGAGGGGGATCTGGAGCTGGTGATGGAGGGGATGTGGGCGGGGGAGGAGGAGGGGAAGTAGAAGGAGGGCAGACAAGATGAAAAAGAGGACGTTAAAGTATGAATAAAACCCTTCACTGACAACAACGGGAATTTACGAGTTATGTATGAACAGGGCCATTCATTTTCATTGAATCCCACATTTCAAGAGTCCAAGATAATAAGTCATTTGATAAATCATTCCCCACTTTTTTTCTTACACTCAAACAAAAACACTACCCCGTTTACCTCGCTGTATTTAAACTATTCGATTTAATCCCCAATTATTAAGCTCCCCGAGTAACGATTCACATATTACCATCCCCAGACCCTACTTTTGCGGGTTTTTTTCTCCATCGACCAGTTTCAATGCCAATCACCGAATCCAATTTGGTACAGTTTCTTTCCATCGTCGAAACGTTCCCACTGGTTCTCCAGCTCTGCTGACAACTGTTTCCTGACCGTCGGCCTCAGAGCCGACTACAACTGCATGGAATACCTCAAGGAGGAGAGCGGCCATGTTTATGTCTGACTGACCTGTAGCCAATCAAACACACACACACACACACACACACACACACACACACACACACACACACACACACACCACACACACACCACACACACACCAACACAACCAACAACCAAAATATAGCCAGGAAACAGCTTAAGAAATTGGCTGCTGTTTTTTTCTTCTGTGGAATTTTAAGTCCGTGGGCTCATGCATCTCGCTGCATTTCTTTTAATTAAACGGCAACAAATGGCTGCGGTCTGAACAAGGTGTTATAAGGCTTCGGCTTTGATTGCCTGGCCACACAGACACTGGTCTGCGGAAAGCAAATTTCGTAACAGGAAGCTAGAAGGAAACTGCGTATTTATCCACATAAATAAGAACATTAGCGGAGAAAGTCATAGCAACGATGTTGACGATGACGGTCATAACTATGGGGGTGGCAACAAGCTGGTGTATTTTCGGGAGGGACACAGTGAGTCTGGAGACGAAAAGGATTTGAAGAGGAAGGAAAGGAAGATCAGGATAGAGGAAAGGAGCAAGAGAAGTGTGTGTGTGTGTGTGTGTGTGTGTGTGTGTGTGTGTGTGTGTGTGTGTACGCACTTGCGGTGCATGCGTGTGTGTGCGTGTGTGTGCGTGTGTATGTGCGCGCACGCGCGCGCGCGCGTGTGTGTGTGTGTGCGTGCGTGCGCGCGTGTACAATCGGGTGTTACTGTAGTCATGCAGGGACAGACGACAGAAATACGACCGGCCTTTCTGTTCAGTCCTTACCACCGCATCTTCATATCACCCCAAATCAGAAAGTCAGTCAGTTTTTTTTCTGCAGTGATTCCCACGTTTTGAAATCTTTGACCAACACGTTCATATTTAAAAGGCGAAAGCTGGGAAAGATAACTTTCCTGTAGCCTACTGGCAGTAGGGTCTGTGAAATGTTACACGTTCATTGTGTGTAGGGCACGGCATGACAGAAAGCCAAACCCTTTCCTCTTCCACCGCTTTCGACATTCAGTGAACTGAATCAGGTACCCACTTACTGCTGGAAGGACAGAGAGGCCAAAATCCAGCCTCAGCGTGATTCGATGTGACGACCTTCAGTTCCGCATGCAAACGCTCTAAACCGTTTGACTACGGGCCGCTCTGCATCGAACAGGAAGGTGAGAGAGAAGAGAGAGAGAGAGAGAGAGAGAGAGAGAAGAGAGAGAGAGAGAGAGAGAGAGAGAGAGAGAGGAGAGAGAGAGAGAGAGAGAGAGGAGAGAGAGAGAGAGAGAGAGAGAGAGAGGGTGTTCAAATACAAAGTAAATAGGAGACCACAACGAGATGTTGTGTACTCTTAATTAAGCAGTGCAAAAGAAAGCGCAGCATAGCTATGATTCCCATATCGCTAACAAACAGACAGACACACACACACACACATACAGACGCACAGACACACAGACACACACACACACACACACACACACAACACACACACACACACACACACACACACACACACATACACGCACACACACACACACACACACATCTCTCCATAAAGGAATTCTAAACCAAGTGTACCTTTTCTGGTCCCACTGATTGCAAGAAGAAGATCGGGGCTGTTTTGTATCCCGACTTGAAGACATTCACAAAGAATGCAAAACAAGGAAATAAAAACGCGAGTCGGTCGATCTTGGTTCCAAGACAGAAACCGTTCTATCATCCCAAATGCCTGCCTGCCTGCCCTGCCTGCCCTGCCCTGCCCTGCCCTGCCCTGCCCTGCCCTGCCCTGCCCTGCCTGCCTGCCTCTCTCTCTCTCTCTCTCTCTCTCTCTCTCTCTCTCTCTCTCTCGTTTCTCAAGCATTTTCCTATTCAGGGAAAAGTAGTAAGACTGATGTAAGGCCAAATCCGTTTCCTTTGCTCTACAGTTCCCTTCGTTCCCTACCGCGTTCTGATCATCAGTACGTCTGGCGTGTCTGACTCCCTGTCAGTTCCAAGTCCTTAGTTACCATCAGACAATAACTGCTCATGTGGTTTTATTCATCACTACCATCGGCTCTTATAAATACCCACTGTCTCGAGTCTTGTACTGTAAACTATCAATTTAGAGAAAGTCTGTCGGCGTCATTTCACCGCCATCACCACCACCCTCTCTCTCCCCATCTCCCAGTGTAACGAATCTTGTACAGTTAACAGCTAGTTTCAACAACATCTGTTAAGTCATTTTACTGCCACGACACCATCCTCTCTATTTGACTCCAAGAGTGCAAGCCTGCCCCTCTCTCTCTCTCTCATTCACTCTGTCTCTAAAAGTGGTCAGTAAATTTACTGAAAATAAACACGCAGAGAGAGAGAGAGAGAGAGAGAGAGAGAGAGAGAGAGAGAGTTTCAAACTAACACAGACATCGACAGACAGAGATGGAAAAACACTACGGTATTCTACTTCTCGTGAGACAACCATGCATGGGTACAAAGACAAACCCAGCGCCAATGTGCATATATGTGTCTATAAACAAAATCCCATCTCAAACTAAACCATTACAACAATTCCGAGGATTCAAAGTACACGATGCAGTGTTTTGTTTCCTGCTTAACACCTCAATCTCCTCTCAACGCAAGAAGACAGTGCAGTATTTCTCCACTGAAACTCCTATGAATAAAAAAAAAAGAACGACTGCACTCCTGCAACGAAATGCCAAACTGCGAAAGTTTTCTCTGCAAAAAAAAAGCCCATGAGGAAGAACAAGACCAGGGCAACGAATGCGATACTCATCATCCAAGCTCCTTGCCAGTTGCTCCAAGCATCAAAGACGAAGGCGGGCACGCGCACAAGAGTGCCATGAGAATACATCTGATGAGGTGGCAAGTGCCACAGCCAGCTTGTAGCAGGTCTTTCGCAATTTCTTTTTTTTTCTAAAAAAAAGAGTCTATACTCGAAGGTTTATATCCAATATGCTTTAGGGATTTCTTTTATAGACAGGTGTCTGGATTCAATACCTCATACAACCTACGTCCCTACACTGAGTCAAAGGGTCAATAGACTGGATAGGATAGAAAGCAATCAAACTCGAGGATGAGCTGGGGTTAGCGTGATGTATAAAGTTAATGCTTTCCTTCAAGTGCAGTATTTCTATCCTGAAAATAGAAAGCAGAAAGCTAGAGTATACGTAAAGTATTGGTATTGCACACAAAGTTGAACGAAAGAAGTCACACCAAAGTTCGACCACTTACATCCTTCTGGCGCAAAGGACTAAGCTGTCATTGCAGATCAAGCCCGTCCAGAACACGCCAGTACCATCAGGCAAACAACACTGCGGAATGGGCAGATAGCTAGTGTCCACTCTGGACAGTTTGTACAATTTGACTTCGTAACTGCCAGAGGAAACAACAAAACAAAGCGAAAAGTGATAAAACTGCGAGAAGAAGAACAAAAACCAAAAGACTTTAAAGAACAAGCGATTAGACCACTCGGCACGAAACAGGATTCAGTAACAGCAACAACGACACTAAACCGTCAGATATATATATATATATATATATATAACATATTATATATATACATATACATATATATACGGAACAGGACTATTAGCGCAGAATGTCATGCAACCTTTGTACTTAAAACACGCTAGGCATACACGTTACGGAGGTTGCTCTCAGTAGCCTATGCACCAGAAATCGAGGTGATGCGTTACATGACAAAAAGAGCGTACCTATTGCTCTTGATTTCTGTTTGATATCCCCTTTGAACAGGACAAGTATCCAAATCAGTTATTCACTTTTTCTGTCTCTATCTCTGTCTATCTGTCTTTCGTGTGTGCATGTGTGTGCGCGTGAGTGCGTGTGTGTGTGTGTGTGTGTGTGTGTGTGTGTGTGTGTGTGTGTGTGTGTGTGTGAGTAGAGAAGAGAGATAGAGAGAGAGAGAGAGAGAGAGAGAGAGAGAGAGAATGTTTGTGAGTGCGTATGCGTGTGTGTGCGTGCATGCGCATGTTCATGTGCACACAGTGTATTTGTGTTAGAGAGAGAGAGAGAGAGAGAGAGAGAGAGAGAGAGAGAGAGAGAGAGAGAGAGAGAGAGTGTGTGTGTGTTGTGTGTGTGTGTGTGCTCGGTTGTGCACATATGTTTATATTTGTGCACTTTGCTTCAACCAACTGCGTAAAGAGTTTTTACTTGCTCTGACATCTCTCTGTATTTGCAGTCACTTATTTACTTACACAGTAACATGCTCTCTCTCTCTCTCTCTCTCTCTCTCTCTCTCTCTCTCTCTCTCTCTCTCTCTCTCGCACACACATACAGACTCACGCACACACACACACACACACACACACACACACACACACACACACACACACACACACACCTGCTTGCTTGCTTGCTTGCTTGCTTGCTAGTTTGTATGCTTCATTGCTAAGTTACTAAAGCCTCAAAAAAACGTTCAAGACCGTTTCCCATACAAAGCTATAGCGCGGTATCAAACTACGAAGCACAATGCCAGCGAAACGTTCACAGTAATCTGACAGCTACATCAGTAATATGAGCACTAGCTTGACCATAATCCCTAACTGTCACTACGTCTGCTGTCAAATCTCCGTTACTGTAGGTGTGTAGTGCTGAATTTACCGAAGGAAGACGGCGCTTCTTTCCCCTCTGTTCTGGATGTCTGAGTTGTCGGCCTTGCGGAAGAAAACTATCACCAAATCCTGTAGCTGCATGGATGTGGTGTTTGCATTTCTCTCGGTTTTCCTCTCGGAACAGCCAGGAGTCGGACTGTTTTGTTGTTTGCGATTCTCAGAGTGGCAGTTTACGGAAGCTTCTTTGTTTGATTCTCTTTTTTCGTCAACAAATCTTGTTTTGGTTAGACTGAACTTTTCTATACAACAACCTTAATTTTCAGGAAATATTCTACACATAAGCGCGGAAACAGAGTTTCATCTTTTGTATATTAAACTCGATATGATACATATCAGTTAAGTGTTAAAATGGTTAAACATGAATGTCATCATTGTCAGTAAATTCAAAGAAGTCAGCATGCCCAGAATGTAAATATTCACGTAGTGTTTAGATTCTGAACATCATTTCACATATGGTGGACATAATCCACAATGACACTCAGATATGTATATTTACATAAAATTAAACATTCATAGCTGAGTGTGCAGCACCACTCATTCGGTACCCAAATCGGGAGAGTTTTCAGCGTAAACTTGAGTTTTATTTTTACTGAAAGAATGGTAGTTATGAAAATTCTTTGGTCAATGATGAAGCCTAACCTAGGAAACAACGATACGTGACGGAAAGACAAATATTACATACATATTGTCGATATTCAACCTCCATCCCCCATCCCCGCCTAATCGAAATTGCAGATTCCCAAAATATGTTTTAAATCAAAGGGTTTCAGTTTTGTGCGATACACACAAGCCAAGTTGCATGCAGTTGATGAAACCTCACAGCTTGGAGAGACGGTACTCAGTTGCGTGCGAAAACAACGATCAAAAGATTTCAATCTGGACAACGTTTCTCATTTGGCTTTGACTCTCGGAAGCGTTTTCATCCCTGTGATGTAGACCCCATGTCTAAGGAATTTGAAAAACGCAGAAGATTTATATACCCTGAAACGAAATAATAAAAGACATCTTCTGAAGTAGATGCAATGCAACCGGAATTTCCTGTAGTCTCTTTTGTTCATATTTCGAACGTCCCCAATCTTTGTGTTTAAAAGGTTGTTTTGCCTCATCGATCAAGCAGCCGATCGGACAATAATTTATTTACCACAATCCTCCCACACACATACTAAAAGCATGTCTAGCATCAGTATTGTGCGTATATACTTCAGAAAGTATTCCACCATCAGAGGAAAGTGTTTACGTAAATAGCAACATTAGCAAACACTGCAGTTGTCTGTATTTCTCGGGCCTGATTGACGCCGGGGTGTACTATCAAAGCTAGCGTAGAATACAACGCTGTCATGCAGTCTCAGACTGGAATGGAAATCCGTACCATCATTTCCATTATCCTTACTGACCAGCATTAAAATGTCTTCAGTTCTGTGTCCCTTCATGCCCTGATCTCATGGTGACATGAGGTTTTGCACGTCTATGCCCTTGGTGTGGTTCTGTCAGGGTCATCAGTATCAGCAAATTCCCGGGCACTGTCGTTAAATGGAAGTGCTGGCGCACTCCGGAGGGAGCCCTGGCCAACGCCGGCACCACGATTAAGCGATTACTGTTGTCAGTACGGGGATTAGTAGGTGGTGTCCTGCGGTGGATCAGAACAGATACCACTGAACCCCACTGAAGTGACTCGGCAGCAACGCAATCCCCTCTAGCGAGTTTTCTCATGACGACTTGACATTGACTGCTCGCAGTGGAATACTAATGGTGTGTGTGTGTGTGTGTGTGTGTGTGTGTGTGTGTGTGTGTGTGTGTGTGTGTTGTGTGATGTGTGTGTGTGTGTGTGTGTGTGTGTGTGTGTTGTGTGTGTGTGTGCATGCATGCATGTGAGCGTGCATGCATGCGCGTGAACGTGTGTGTGTGTGTGTGTGTGTGTGTGTGTGTGTGTGTGTGTGTGTGTGTGTGTGTGTGTGGTGTGTCTCATCATCTCTGCCCTCCAGTGGCCTTACCCTCACATTCCAGCTCCCCATCCACCGCCCCACCCAGACTCATCCTGTCTATTGTTTGCAACTATATCACAATACATTTATTGACAGCCACGTGGGGAGGAAAACTTCGCACAGATTCTATGTGTGTTTTCTTGAGGTCTGAAGAAAACATATTCTTAAAATTTCGCACATCGGTTTTGTTTGTTTGTTTGTTTATTTATCTATTTTTTGCAGGTTCATTTGTATTCTGGCTTCTTTTCAGCCACGCCGTTCTCTGTTCCAGTTTCCCTGTGTGTCTTATCATAACATTCACTTGTGGCGCTTGGGATCAAACACACGAATTGTTCCCCGTTCTGTCAAAGGACCTGGCATCACTACACTGCAAAGCAAATTGCTTTCATTTGTGTTACAAGTCAAGAAAGAGCTATCTCCCTCTCTCCCTTCCTTTCAACTCATCTCACCTGTTTATCTCTCTCTCTCTCTGTCTGTCTCTCTCTCTCTCTCTTTCTCTCTTTCTCTTTCTCTCTCTCTCTTTCTCTCTCTCTTTCTCTCTCTCTCTTCTCTCTCTCTCTCTCTCTCTCCTCTCTATGAACAACCATCACCACCACCACCACCATCATCATCATCATCATCATCATCATCACCATCATCATCATCATCACCATCACATCATCATCATCACCATCACCATCACATCACCATCATCACCATCATCATCATCATCATCACCATCATCATCATCATCACCATCACCATCACCACCATCCCATCACCATCATCATCATCACCATCACCATCATCATCATCATCACCATCATCATCATCATCATCATCATCATCACCATCATCATCATCACCATCACCATCACCATCATCATCATCACCATCACCATCATCATCTCATCACCATCATCATCACCATCACCATCATCATTCTCCATCACATCATCATCATCATCATCATCATCATCACCATCACCACCAACAAGATAATAACAATAACGCCGTTTTTGTTGTTGCTGTTATCAGTATTGTTGTTGTCATTGTTGCTGCTGTCGTTGGTGTTGTTAACATCATCATCATCATCATCATCATCATCATCATCATCATCATCATCATCATCATCATGTACAAGCCTAGTAAATTGCATGCCATATTTGTTTACAGCAACACTTACACACATCAAGCAGCGAAACAAATCAGCAACACCAGCAAGGCACAAAACACACACCATCACCAAATGCTCGCATCGCATGGAAGCATAATACCACCCAGCATGGAACTCTCACTCCCTCTCTCAACTTATTTCCCACCTCTCCCACAAACACTATAACTGAGAAATTAACAGCCACTGGCATTGTAACGTTTGTAATACTCCCAAAGATTACCAGACACATATTTCACATACCAGTCAGAAGGGAAAAGACCAGGGTTTTTTTTTAGGTTTCACTTCAGACAACGCAGCGTGGCTGATTATCTATGTTGATGTGGAACTAGATTCTAAATGCCAGGGGCTCAACAGACATCTGTGTGCGAAGTGCATAGGGGGAGAGGGGAAAACAGCAGGTCAGATGAAGGAAGGTGAATGAGGGAGTGGTGGTGTCCTGTGTTTGCAATCGCACCGTAAAGACTGGATTCATGCTTTCGTTCTGAACTCACATTTCCCAGTATCATGGCTGCAGGCAGAAATTAAAGTATTAAAAATACTGAACTACTGAGGCATCGAATGAACGTAACGAGCACTGATATAACGAGCTTCTACTTCTCTGTCTTTTTCAGGGCAGATACGTACAAAAAACACAAATAATGACAATCAGTATGTGGGGGAAAAAAAGCAGAAAAAACAAGTCCTCAGTCCCTCTGGCAATGACTTTATAGGATTTCAAGAGGAGGAAGTTGAGGTAAGACGGGGTGGGGAGGGGGTAGGGGCATGGGGAATAGAAGGAGGTACGACGAAAAGGGTGAATATTAAACCCTTCACTGTCGGTAACAGGAACCTATGAGTTCTGTATTCTTGATCAAATCCCACATCTCAGGAGTCTTAAGACAAAAGTCATTTGCTGACTCATTTCCATTTTCAGCACGAAGGAAAACAGTACCGTGTATCATCGTAACTAACCAATTCCTTTTCCTATCCCCGATACATAATCCCCTTTCAGTCTCCAATCTTCTGACGAACGACTCATCAACCTTCACTCTCACTTTGCGGTTCTCCTTCTCCCTTGACCAGTCTCAATGCCACCCATCAGTTTCATTTTCAATACAGCTTCTTTCCATCTTTGAAACTCTCCAACTGGTTATCCAGCTGTCTTCACCGCAGGATTCCTGACAGTCGGCCTCAGAGCTGACGGCAACTTCATGAAATACCTCCAGAAGGACAGCGGTCATGATTGCGTCTCGTTGACCTGTAGCCAATCTAGGAGTAGCGAAAAAACTCCTTAAGAACTGGCCGGGTTTTTTTTTTCTTGGGTGGAATTCAAAAGCGCGACACCTCATGCATCTCACTGCATTTCTTTTTAAATAAACTGCGACAAATGGTGGCGGCCCGAACGAGCTTTTGTCAGGATTCGGCCTTGACAATATGGACACAAAGACAGTGGTGTGTGTGGAAAGCTAAATTCATAACAAGGAACTTGGAGGGAAACAACGTATTCACCCATTTTATCAAAGAACATTAAAAGAAAAAGTCATAGCGATGCTGTAAACGAAGACGGTCATAACAATGGGGATTTAAACAAACGGTCACGTTGTTGGGAGGACTCTAGGAGTCTGGAACAGAAAAGTACTTCAAGAGGACAGAGGGCAAAATAAGGACAGACGGGAGAAGCAAGAGAAGTGTGTGTTAGTGAGTGTGTAGTGTGTGTGTGTGTGTGTGTGTGTGTGTGTGTGTGTGTGTGTGTGTGTGTGTGTGTGTGTGTGTGTGTGTGTATGCTAATTTAGTCAAGAAAAAGACAAATAACAAAAATAGTTTGGCCTTTTTGCTCAGCCTTTGCCATTGCTTCTTGATGTCATCCACAATAAGAAAATCCAAATTTCTGTGAGTATCATTACGCTTTGTAATCGACTGATATATTCACATTGAAAGCTTACAGCTTAAACGGTTAAAATTCCCATAGCCCACTGGCTACAGGGGCAGTGACATGTTTGGAGTTCACTGTGTGTAGTGCACGGCATGATGGAAAGCAGGGCCCCTCCCGCTCCCTCCCGCTCCCTCCCGCTCCCTCCCAGCCTTCATCCTCCCCTGAACTGAACCAGCTACTCAGTCACTGTTGGCTGGACGGAGAGAGTTCTGAAGCCGAAAAATTCCGGACCTTAGAATTGTTCGAACTTACGACCGTCAGCTTCGCCGCATACCCCTCTACATCAAAGCAGACCACAACGGGATTGTCTGTCCTCT
>CM065722.1:30287514-30290014 GCA_033310375.1 Conus canariensis | reverse complement strand
CTGTCGCGAATTCCCGTAACAGCGTTGGTACGGTATTGACCACTCGCTCGGTTTTCCTCTGGGAACAGCCAGGGGTTTGGACTGTTCGGTTGTTTGTAATTTTCGGAGTGGCGGTTTACAGAAGCTTTTCTGTTCAATTCTCATCTTTTCTTAAACGACTTGTTCTTTTTAGACCTATCTTTTCTACACATGAAAGCTTTAAGGTCTCCGGAGAGTTCCATCGCGCAAACGCAGCGACAGAATTTATAATGGTTTAAACAATAAAACTCAGAATGACACCAATCAGTTCAGGGTTACAATGGTCATTAAAAAATGATTTTCGTCGTAGTCACTAAACTGAATGAAGTCAGCACGTCTAAAATGTAAACACGGACGTTTTGTAAAGGGCCTGAATTTCATTAAATGAGACTTTTATTTCAAGAAAAGTGTTGAAAATCTACACCATGATTACAAATTATGAGAAAAAAAATGTACTTCTCATTGGAAACAGGCAATGTTGTCTTTCACAGTACTATGACAACATTGTTGAAATTCAGTCTGTTTGTTTATTGTTCAAGGTACATGTCCTGTTGCTATGTTTGTTCCAAGGCAGAAAGGCAGTGGGAATTGAACACGTCCGGTGAAAAATGAGAAATCAGTTAACATTTTACACGTGGTTGACATTATCCATGATAGAATTCATAGATGTGTATTTACACGAAATTGTGCATCATGCATTCAACTGAGCTGCGTGTGCAGCGAATCACATTTCTTACATCATTCAGGAAGATCTTTCCTTCAGCGTAATCAGGAGTGTTTTTAATGAAAATCTGGTAATTATGCAAATTCCCTTCGTCAGTGATGATGCTTGACCAAGGAGACAAAGATCTGTGACAAGACTCTGATGCTGAACATACATTGTCATTCTCCATCCTCAAAATAATCAAAATTGCACATCCCCAAATGTATTTTCTGTCACATGGTTTCCGTTTTTGTACAATTCACAACAGCGGAGAGGGAGAAATGCTCTTTTGTTGCGTGCGAGACCACAACAAAAGGGTTGCGGTCTAGAACGGTTCTTATCTGAATCTGAGTTTCTAAAGCGTTTTCTTCTCTTTAATGTAAATTTCATGTCTAAGAAATTTGAGAAGCGCGGAAGATTTATAAACGCTGAAATTTAATAGATTAAGGCATAGTTCTGAACTAGGTGCTGTCCATCTGTAATTTCTCGTAGTCTCATATACTCATATCTCGAATGTCAATAATTTTTGCGGGTTTAAAACATGTTTTGCCCAATTGATCAAGCAGTCAATCAGTCAATCATTCATCTACCAACAACCTCCCATACAGAGACTAAAAAACATTTGACATAAATAATGTGTGCATAGTTTACTTCAGAAAATATTCTACCACCAGAGAAAAGTGTTTTTTTTTTTCTCAAATAGCCACAATAGCAAGTTTTGCAAGTGTCTGCATCTCTCGGGCCTGGTTGAGGCCGAGATATGAGAATAAACGTAGAGTTCAGTGTTGTGGTGGAGTCTCAGGCTTAAAGAGAAATCCGTAGCATCATTTCTATGATCTTCATCGATCAGCATGTAAGAGTCTCACATTCTGTGTCCCTTCACGCCCTACTCTCAAGGTGATCTCAGCTTCGATGACTTCTCCACAACTATGCCCTTGGTTTGCTTCTGCCAGGGTCATTTGTGTTAAACATTCGGTCAATTCACGGGAACTGTCTTTAGACGGACGTGCTGGCGCTCTCCGTAGGGAGACCTAACTCACGCTGGCTCCGCGACGAAGCAAATTATTGTTGTCAGTTGCGGACCCAGTAGGAAGGGTGTCTTGCATTTGCTGGACCAGAAAAGGTACCACTGAACACCACTGAAGTGACTCGGCGGCAGTGCAGTCCCATCTGGTGGGTTGTTTGAAGACGAATTGGCATTGACTGCTCCCTGTGGAATGGCAGTGCTGGACAGGGCAGGAGGGGCCAGGCTGTGGAATGGCAGTGCTGGACAGGGCAGGAGGGGCCAGGCTGTGGAATGGCAGTGCTGGACCAGGGGCAGGAGGGGCCAGGCTGTGGCTCTGGACGGGTGACTGGAATGAGCGGCGTGGGGGGCAACACCACTGAAGCGGCACAGACGATGGGACAGAACCCTTGCCTCACCCCTCCGTCCTCTCTCGCGAAAAAAAAAAGAAAAGGAAAACGCCTTTTTCTGATAACGATTTTTTTGTTTATTCATTGATACCGACTCCCAATCCAAGACTAACTTTATGCTGTATACAAACCATTGAATTGAGCTCGTTGTTCAGCCACTGTCTTGACATCAAAATGATATCATGTGCGAATAATGAATCGAAGAAATTCGGGAGAAAACGTTGTGTTTTTTCACTTTCAGTTATTTCTAAAGGACGTTCATTACTATAAAAAAAGTCTTTCTGTTTTACCCCGTACATACAAGCAAAACAGACTCTAAAATCTGTCCTATTTTTGTTCTTGCATTAACTTTGTTACAGTCACTTT
>CM065722.1:30270014-30275014 GCA_033310375.1 Conus canariensis | reverse complement strand
CACACACACCACCACCCCACACACACACACACATCGTCTGCCCCCCCCACACACACACACACACCCCCCTCCCCAACACACACACACCACCACACACACACACACACACACACAACACACACACCACACACACACACACACACACACACACACACACACACACACACACACACACTATTTCAAAGTTGCCGACAGCCTTAAGGGAAACGTTCGAGATAGGTTTCCATACAAAACAGTACCGCGGTATCAGACTACGAAACACAATGCAAGAAACTATTCACAAGTAATTCGACATCTGCATCACAAATACGCCCACTGGCTTGACCATAATCCTTGACAGTCAGAAGCTGGCTCTCGAGTTCTGCTTCCACATCTTTAGTCCTTCGGATATGTAGTGCTGGATTTTCCGAGGGAAGGGGGCGCTTCTTCTCCCCACTTCTGGATATCTGAGCTGTTTGCGTTGCGGAAGTCAACTACCGCGAATTCCCGTAGCAGCATTGGTTTGGTGTATGCGTTTCTCTCGGTGTTCCTCTGGGAACAGCCAGGAGTCAGACTGTTTGGTTGTTTGTGATTTCCGGAGTGGCGGTTTACGGAAGCTTTTTTTTTGTTGTTCATTTCTCGTCTTTCCTTCAACAACTTGTTCCGTTTAGATTTCCCTTTTCCACATAACAACGTGAAAGCTTGTAAGTCTCGGGTATTTTTCATTACGTAAACGGTACAACAGAATTCTTTTTCTCTTTTGGAAAACTCGGTACAACAGGAAATAGCTCAGGGTTATAATGCTTTGAAAAATGTCATCATTGACGCTAAATTCAAAGAAGTCAGCGTGTCTTATATGCAAATACGGATGTCGTGTAACAGTGCTGAATATCATTTGAAAAGATGACTTTTTTCAAGAACAAAGGCAAAATTCACACTGTGATTGCACATTATGGAGCATGAAATACGCTCTGACAGAGAACGGAGCAATGTTGTCTTTCTCAGTGCCATCACAACAACCTGGGAATGCCAGCTGTTCATTTACAGTTCGTGTTATTCGTCCTGTTGGTACGTTTACCCCAAGGTATGAAGTTAGTGTATGTTGAACGTGTACATAAAAAATGAGAACTCAGTCAACAGTTCACACGTGGCTGTCATAATCCGTAACTACATTCACTTATGTGTGTTCTTATGAAAAATTAGCATCATACATGCAACTCCACTTCGTGTGCAACAATACACATTTTGTCCCTAAAACTGGGTGGAATGAGGGAGGGGGGATGTGGATTTTTCCTTTAGTGTAAAGCTTGAGTGCTTTATAACTAAAGAATAATGACATGCAAATGCGTTTCATTCATGAAGATGATCACGGATAAAAAGACGTTACGAAGAGACTGATGCTAAGAACATTGTGGTTCTTCATTGATTCTATTTCTTTCCATAAACAATCAGAATTCCATATCACCAAATGCTCTTTAAGCCAAATTCTTTCAATTTTGTGCCTTATCAACCACTGACGTTGTGTGAAACCGACATTTCCCGGAGTGGAGAGTAGCTCGCTAATTGCGTGTAAGCCACCCATGAAGGGGCTGAATTCTGGACACTGTTTCTCATCTCCATTTGATCCTCTAAAGCGTCGTCTTCTCTTTGATGTAAATTTCGTGCATAAAAATTTTAAAAAGCACCGAAGAATTATCGACCCTGAAATGAAATCATGAAAGACATTTTCAACTAGTGTTGTTCATCCGCAATATCCCTGTCTCATACATACACATCTCGAATGTCCCCAATCTTTGCGTTAAAAAGAAAAAACACGTTTTGCATAATCGATCAGCAGCCAACCAGCCATTCATTCACCATAGCCGTCCAAAACAGAGATTTAAACGCATGTTGTATTGTGTGTATGTACTACAGAAAATATTCCACCATCCGACTTTTAGAAAAGTGTTTTACTAATCTATCAACAATAGCAAAATCCTCTGAAATACCTTTTTCGCGTATGTGCTGAAATTTAGTACAAGAATATTATTTTAAAGAGGAAGTATGCGTGCGCATGTGCACGCACACGCACGTGTGTGTGTGTGTGTGTGTGTGTGTGTGTGTGTGTGTGGTGTGTGTGTGTGTGGTGTGGTGGTGTGTGTGTGTGTGTGTGTGTGTGTTGGTGGTGTGTGTGTGTGTGTGAGTGTGTGTGTGTGTGTGTGTGTGTGTGTGTGTGTGTGTGTGTGTGTGTGTGTGTTTTGTGTGGAGGGAGCTGGCAAGAGGGGGAAGGGAGATAGCCTGGCAACCAGTAACGTCTTCGAAGTAAAGGAGATTACAAATCCAATATGCATAAGCGTGCTTTGATCTTTATTGAAACTGACAATTCACCGATTCAGAGAGAGCACACACCCTGTGTTGACCTCTCTCTCTCTCCCTCTCTCTCCCCTCTCTCTCTCTCACTAACTCACACACACACATACACACACACACGCACGCACGCACACACACACACACACACACACACACACACACACACACGCACCACGCACGCACGCACGCACGCACGCACGCATGCACGCACGCACACACACACCACACACACACACACACACACACACACACACACACACACACCAACTGAGTTCTAATTCAATCCAACAACCAGTCAGCTATAAACAACGATCTTTCAGTCGACATCCTCGTTTTGTTGGCCTGTTCCCCTGTCAACAATGTGTTTGGATGCAAGTCACACGCATTCCTTTTTTCGTTGCAGCTGATTTCCATACATGAAACTTCCCATCGTTTCTCTTTGAATGCTGATCGCTCACGGTCAATCAAACCTGTATGGAGTTGTCTGGAGACGACAGCAGCCATTTTCTTGTCGTTGTAACCAGTCGCCGTACATAGAACAGAGAGGGAACTGCACGACAATGGACCGTTTTTTCCCCTTCATGCAATTCAAAAGGCCGGCTACTGTTGTCGAACACTGCATTTCTTCTCATCAAACGCCATGCAGTTCCTGTCAGACCAAACGAGATTTAAGGCTGCAGCTTTGGTTGTGTGTTCCCAGCTCCGGGATAGAGGGGTCCATAGTAGTCAAAGCAAACTCAAACAAAAAGCAGCCTGCAATGAACGCCTTTAATACTGGGAGGAACAGAGAGCGACATGCTTCACTTTGTGCAAACCAGAGACAAATAAGTTATTAAGAGAAAAAGTTGATGAGATGAAAGGCAAGGGCAGAAAGATCTAAAACTTCCAGAAAGCAAGAAAAGCTTTTGCCACCCCCCCCCCCCCCACACACACACTTCCACAGAGAAGAGAGAGAGAGAGAGAGAGAGAGAGAGAGAGAGAGAGAGAGAGAGAGAGAGAGAGAGAGTAAAGATAGGAGGAAAAAGAACCAAAATATACAAAGAATGTTGATATAGAACATGATTTTGCTTTATTTTAAATTCAATATGTGTTTTCATAGATCAAAATACGATTACGTTTTCCAGTTTCCACATTCTACTTCGTGTGCAGCAGAAAAAAAAAAATTACAGCTGAAACTGATGGTACTGAAATTAAATTAATCTTTAGAAAACAAACAACGCCACAGAGACTAATCTTCAGCCAGTCTTCGCATTCCCCGAATAACGTACTGAGTAAATACACCCCGTTCACCTTTTGGGCATGTATACACATGACACATGAACATGAGAATCTACTTTTTCAACAGAAAATTAAGTGACATAAACAACTGAAAAAAAATCTACTCGCGCATATGTAGGGAAATGCAAATATACAAGGGCTCATGAGTTTAGGACAATAAAGGATGAGAAACAACCGGGAAAACGCATACTCTCTGTCCAGTCATCTATCTGTCTGGTGATCCGCAATAACTGGTGAGCAGAGATACCTATTTTGCGCCTGTATGTGGGCCGATTGATTTCCTGAGTCCTTGTCTCTTTGGTCCTCTTTTTTCTGTGCTTTGCTTTCCGCCCTTTCTCCTTGGTTTTGTAACTGATAATCTCTTGGCAACTCTGCGTTCAATCCAAGAAATACGATGAAAACACAGAAGAACAATGCTTCTTTCAGCTACCTTGCTCTATGGAGAACAACAAATTAACGAGTGTCTACATCGGGAAGTGAGATATTGATCCAATATTACTTCTTGTTCAATAGAGCTGCACAGTTTTCTTCTTTTTTGTTGTTTAAAAACTACCCAACCTGCAAACAGCATATCAGGGCCAAGCCAGTGAAAAGCAACAGCCAAAAACACCTTCCAAGAAAAAATCTGTATTCACGAAAAAAATGGACAAAGAGGCACAGATAAAGTGGCACGATCGCACGCAGCATACAACACGCTTCGTTCGTTCTCACCGGGGATTTTCAGAGAATAAAAAGAAACATATGGAAAACAAGCAAAGCAATGGTAACAGTATTGCACTGAAGACAAAACACGCAGTAATATGGACGATGCTAAACACATCACTCGATCGAGAAAAATACAACGAAATGAAATGCCTAAACGACCAATTGAGAGAAAGAGACGGGGAAGCTGAAGACACGTGTGAGCAGTAACGTGGAAACCGAGGGGGACAACTACGAGGACAAAGCAGACAATGGAAAATTAGGTAACATTTCTGGCACAACATTTCCAGTAGGTGGGAATAGCATTTACAGTCGGAAAAGAACATCTCTCCCATCTCCATCTTAACTGGAATACTGTGCAACGGAACTCTGTGAAAATACCTCCGCCCCCCGCCCCTCCCCCCCCCCTCTCAAACCCCCTATTTTCATAGTTTGTGCTGTCAAAACAAGCGCTTTCCGTTTGCATGATACAACCAACGAAGTTCAAAGGCACCAGTAACGCCACCATAAAATGAACGTCTGAGTAGGCATAATTTAAACTTTTAGTGAAATTCAAAACAGAGATCACTGACCTACACGAAAGTTCTCTGTGGACGTACACAGAAGCTGTACCCATGCAGACTCCTACATTCTGGGGTCCACGGTGAGCCGTTCGCACTGTCAGTCTACTCGCTGACTAATATGTACATTCT